>JBBPBP010000003.1:57853122-57903642 GCA_037974735.1 Cicer chorassanicum | reverse complement strand
GAACGTAGTCTCTTAAAAATATACGTCAATGATTATATTTATTTTTATAATTATCATAATAATTTAAATGATAACAATTCAATAAAAAAAAAATATGTATCTGATATTGAAATAACATCAATTAGATTACTCTCAATTCTATAAAATTAATAATGTTATGAACTATTATTTTTAAAAGTATTGTTACCTGATAGAATTTTCAATAATTTTTACATATTTTTTTAAGTAATTGTACATAGTATATTACTTATTAAGGTGGTTTTGTGCCTATCTCATAATAGTATAATCTTACTAGTCTTTTAAAACAACTATCAAAATGAATTTAAATAAAATATAAATTATACTCGAAATTTAGATCAACAAGGTATTCAATTCTCCCCTAAAAAAAATCAGAGTCAACCGCATACCATAGTGAAGTCAAATTCATTTAAACTGTTTAATAAAAATTGGATGATATAGATATTAAATTTATAAATAATTAAAATTCGACGTTAAAATCTATATTGTCTTAAATTTAACAAGACAATTTTTTATGTACAACACTTCCGATGTCTTCATTTCAGGTTGACTTAAGTAACCATCGGCTTCACTTCATGGTGGATAACACTCAAATCAAGACTCAAAACTATACCGTGGGTGATGGTGAATTAGAGGACTTAAAAAATATATTAAGAAAGAGATCAGTTTAATAGGTGAGTAAAAGGACATAGAAGGAATATTAAGAAAGAGATCAGGAATTTGAAGTAACATTTTCCCTTCCACAATGACAAACTAATCACTAAACATTTGCGTATTAAAAAAAAATAAAATTGAAAGACCCTTTCGGTCGATCTTGATGGCGGAGGAGCAACACCGGAAGATCACACTAAACGATGGTTGGATAGCAGCCAGGTCTACTGAAGTCCAATTCACCGGAACTCAACTCACCACTACTGACCCTCCTCCAATTTCCCCCATTTCCCCATGGATGCAAGCCCTCCTTCCCGGAACGTAATCTTCACTTCTTCCCCCTTTCCATTTACTACTTTTCTTTCTTTCTTTCTTTCTTCCTTTTCGGTTTGCGCTTATTGCCTCTTATTCATTTTACTTCACACAGTGTTCTAGCGACCTTAGTCAAGAACAAGATCGTGCCAGATCCTTTCTATGGACTTCAAAATGAAGCCATCATAGACATTGCTGATTCCGGGAGAGACTTTTACACATTCTGGTTTTTTACAACCTTTCAATGCAACCTTGTATGTTTTTTTCATCTGTTCTCATCATTTTTTTTCTAATTTCATATTATACTTTGAAGTTTCTGAAATCAATTTCCTACATACCTAATAAGTAATAACTGGTTGGATGAAAACTTAATTGAGTGTTTATTATATATGTGACTATGAATAATTTATTTCTATAACAGAAAAATATAAACAGACTATTTTTATATAAGCCAAAACTCAAAAGTACTTATGCCAATAGATAATCTCAAATCAGACAATTCAAAGATGCCCTTAATAACAATCTTTTTTGAATTTAGAAAGGGTGGTTTCTAGTTTGTGAATCTAATTTTGATGAATGGAGATCTTTGCAGTCAACCAATCAGCACTGTGATCTGAACTTTCGTGGAATCAATTATTCAGCTGATGTGTATTTAAATGGCCACAAAACCATTCTACCGAAAGGAATGTTTCGAAGGCACTCTATCGATGTCACCGATATTCTTCATCCAGATGGGAATAACCTGCTTGCCGTTCTTGTTCATCCTCCAGATCATCCTGGGACAATTCCTCCTAAAGGAGGGCAAGGTGGTGACCACGAGGTTGGAAATTGAATTAGTAAATCTATTCCCTTCATTTTATCCTTTCCATTTACATAATTTTCATGAGAGCAAGTATGAGTTCAGGTGTTTCAAGAGAGCGAAATCGGTTAAGAATCGAGGGAGCGAGAGAGGAAGAGGAGTCAAGCATGTGGAATTTCTAATTCATTTTCTTTTGTAGATAGGAAAGGATGTGACCACACAATATGTTGAAGGTTGGGACTGGATGGCTCCTATAAGGTGACATTGCTATTACGTGTAATGTGTTTAAAGCTTTCTTTTTCCATAAGTAAGTAATTATTAGTTTTTCTCTTTGAATTTAAAGCCCATCATTATTTTTCTAGTTTGGTTAGCCAATGCTAGGTATATACTGTTAATATTAAGCCAATAAGTTCTTCATCCATAATGCCAAGTTTTTCATGTAACGCCCACAATGCCAATGTTGTAAAAAGCTAAAAGGACCAAAGGTTAGGGACAAAGAGAGTATAAAGAAAAGTCTAGGGCATTTTGGGCGTTACATGTTGTCTGTTTGAAATTTTAAGAGAATTGGAACTGTGGGGAGGCCATGCAAAGCAAAATGTATCTATACCTAATGCAAGTGTTAAATTTGATTGCAGAGATAGGAATACTGGAATATGGGATGAAGTTTCCATTTCCGTTACTGGGGTGAGTTGTGTTAGTTAGTTTAGTTCATTCCAATGTCTGTAGTTTTTTTCCCTTTCACATAAGGATTTGCCATTTAAAAAATTATCTAAGCCTTTCATTTATCTCCATCATCCTCTCTATTTGATGCGATAGTGGTCCTTGTCCTTTTGTGATTCGTTGTTGAATATTGTTGTACTCCAAATCCAAGCATATGTATTGGCTTTATGGAAAAAAAATGCCTTGCGGAATCACTAAGATGTCTGGAAAACAAAACCAGAATATTGCAGGGGTATGAGGTAGACATCGGAATTGATATGTAAATTTTAGCTTAAAATGCAACCCATACATTCCATAAATCAATCTAATCAAGCATCCTCTAGAATTGATTTTCTTTTTTAATATGTGATGGTGCTTCTGGTTGTTGCCTGGTAGGATGATTGCAATGTCTGTATTTGGTGCAGCCTATAAAAATAATCGATCCCCACTTGGTTTCATCATTCTTTGACAACTATGAGAGAGCATATTTGCATACAACGACTGAATTGGAAAACATGAGCGCCTGGACTGCTGAGTGTTCTTTGAGTGTCTTAGTTACAATAGAACTTGAAGATAGCATTTGCTTGGTAGAGCATCTTCAAACTCAAGACCTCTCAATTCCTGGAAAATCACGGGTGCAATATACATTTCCCAAGGTCAGTAACAACATCCACTTTGCTTATGACAAAGTTTTGTCCATTGTGCCTATAAACCTGCAACTCGTTCAAATAACTTAATCACATTAATTCTAATAATATTGATAACAGAGTTGGCAATTTGAGGAAATTTATCTAACTTTACACCCTATTTGAGAAATGCTCTTCGCCTCTACATACCTGTTTACATGCACATGTAAGTCATACATAATGTGCTTCTTTACTGGGTATGAAAGCTGACAGCAAAATATTTAAAGCATCCCGAGTGATCATGGGGACAGCCCTATTTTCTTAATAAGCATATGCAAACCTGGATAGCTAAAGCAACACTGTATATAGAAAAGTTAAAGCAGCCCAAGTAATCAGAAGGACAACCATTTTTTTTTTTAATATCCTGCGTATAATTTTTTCTAGCATTGTTTACTACTAATCCTGTTAACTTGTATGTATAAGGGTCTAATTTTCAGTGCTTCTGTTCAAGTGTTAATTGTCTGCATTAACAGCTTTTCTTCTACAAGCCCGATTTATGGTGGCCCAATGGAATGGGAAAGCAATCTCTGTACAATGTTGTCATTAACATTGATGTTAAAGGATTTGGTGAGTCTGATTCGTGGAGCCACCTATTTGGATTCCGCAAAATTGAGAGCCATATTGACGATGCTACTGGCGGAAGGTGCGGCGTTTACTCATATTTCTTCAATGTTTGTCTACCTTTTATTACTTAATAAAATTAATCCAATGTTCAAACTGTCTGCACATACGTTTTGCTGCATGTATCTTATTTATAGGCTATTTAAAGTCAATGGAGAACCAATTTTTATTCGAGGAGGTAACTGGATATTGTCTGACGGGTTACTGCGGCTTTCGAAGAAGCGGTATAATACGGATATCAAGTTTCATGCAGATATGAATTTTAATATGATAAGATGCTGGGGTGGTGGACTGACAGAAAGGCCAGAGTTTTATCATTATTGTGATTATTATGGCCTTCTGGTAAGCTTCAGCCTGTTTATATTTCATGACTGCATGTTATTTTTTCTCCGTTGTTATGATTTTAATGGAACTGTTACATTATTGCTACTCTGCTATATGTATACATGGTTTGCATACATTCTGTGCTTTCTAATTGCTTGTGTGTGAATATAGCAGTTTTTGTATTAATTTCAGTGGCTCAATCATCATCATCTAAAGCAGGTTGATGCATTTCATCCTTACTACTGAATATTATTTGTTAACTGCTTAATTTTTGGGCTCGTATGTTGGTGAGGACAGGGATTTGCTTCCAATCTTCTTTTTCTAAACCCGTATAATTTTGTTCAAGATTTCTTCATGGTCATTTTCTTACCTTTTTATTTAGGGTCAAAATGTGCTCAGTGAACATATTCAAGAGATGATGATCCCACAGGACATGCTATGTGTGGTAGTTGTATACAACTACCAGAGTTGTAAATTGTAATGCTACATGGGACTGAATGTTGGATGCTAAAGAGCCAACAAGAAAATAACTCGTTGTTGTAGAGATGTGAATGTTAAAATGGATGAGTAGCCACACTAGATTTCATAGAATTAAGAACATAGTTATTAGTGCCCCCACTGTAAAAAATATGGTAGAATCTCACTATTCAAATTTTGTATAAAAAAGATGATCCAGCCATACCTTTTAAATCTTGTAGGTATGGCAAGAGTTCTGGATTACAGGGGATGTTGATGGACGTGGAGACCCAATATCTAATCCAAACGGTCCGCTGGATCATGACCTTTTCTTGTTTTGTGCAAGAGACACTGTCAAGCTTCTAAGAAACCATTCTAGTCTTGCCCTATGGGTGGGTGGAAATGAACAAACTCCGCCAGATGATATAAATGCTGCTCTGAAAATTGATCTGAGGCTTCATCCTAATTTTGAAAGTCTAGATGAAAATAGCAAATCTTTAGAAGACTCGTCCAGAGTGTCGAGGGATCCTAGCCAATATCTCGATGGCACACGCATTTACATACAAGGTTCAATGTGGGATGGATTTGCTGATGGAATGGGGAACTTCACCGATGGTCCTTATGAAATTCAAAATCCCGAAGACTTCTTCAAGGATTCATTTTATGGTTACGGATTCAATCCAGAGGTTGGTTCTGTGGGAATGCCAGTTGCATCAACCATAAGAGCAACAATGCCATCAGAAGGATGGCAGATACCGGTGTTTAAGAAACTTCCCAATAGTTACGTAGAAGAAGTTCCAAATCCCATATGGGAATACCATAAATACATTCCATATTCAAAACCAGACAAGGTTCATGATCAGATTCAACTTTATGGTACTGTAAAAGACCTTGATGATTTTTGTTTGAAAGTAAGTGAAACCTTCAACCTAGCGGCTATTAGCGATACATTTTTCATCATCTTATTTTTTCTGCTCTTCAGTTGAAGTTGATGCTTAAATTTAAGCCATTATTTTCTCAGGCACAGCTTGTTAACTACATACAATATAGAGCTCTTCTGGAGGGATGGAATTCACGTATGTGGAGTAAATATACAGGTGTATTGATATGGAAGACACAAAATCCTTGGACTGGTCTGAGAGGTCAATTTTATGATCATCTTCTTGACCAAACAGCAGGTTTCTATGGTTGTCGATGTGCCGCAGAACCAATTCATGTACAGCTTAATCTGGCTACATATTTTATAGAGGTAAATGTCTAACTTAAGTTATAATTTTAGCTTAATCTGGCTACATATTTTATAGAGGTAAATGTCTAACTTAAGTTATAATTTTATGAGTTTGTAATAAAAAGAGGCATGCTATTTTACTGATACAACAACCTAGTGTTGTCAAAATCAGCCATGGCGGATTGCAGTGGCAGTGTTTTGACAACTGCCATGGCCAATTTGTGAAGGACGGCACACCATGCCATTTTATGGCGGATATGGCGATTTTTTTTGGCTTTCTGCCATGGTCTGCCATCCGTCATCAATAACATCGCAACCAAAGCATTTTGACGCTAAGACATATTTTTACCAGTATGATAAACATACTCATTTGAGATAGGGTGCCAAAGTAACTAGTTGTTAATAAGATTACGTGCATGTTTGGTTTCACTACGATTGGTAAACTCATGGTGAGCCACCGTGATTTTGTCAATCCTACCGCAAAGTCAAACATGCACTACAAGTGTAACAAATTGGTCAAAATTGTACAGTTCACAATTTGTATTGTAATTTATTATATGGTCCAGTTACGTAGGAATACCTCATTAAAGGTTTTGCATCATTTTATCTTCTTTCCCAAAACAGGTTGTTAATACTACATCAGAAGAATTGTCTAATGTAGCTATTGAAGCTTCAGTGTGGGATCTCGAAGGAACATGCCCATACTACAAAGTTCATGAAAATCTCTCTTTGCTACCGAAAAAAGTAGCACCCATTGTTGAGATAAAGTATCCAAAGTCAAAAAATCCAAAGCCAGTCTACTTTCTTCTTCTCAAACTCTATAACATGTCAGATTCTACAATTATCTCTAGAAACTTTTATTGGTTGTATCTTTCTGGTGGAGACTACAAGTTATTGGAGCCATATAGGAAGAAGAAAATACCTCTCAAGGTAATGTCAAAGGTTTCGGTTGATGAGTCAACTTATAATATTCAAATGAATGTGACAAACACATCTAAAAGACCAGACACTAAAATTCCAACACTTGAGTACAGTTCAACTTCAACAGCTATTTCATGTGGAGCTGGAAAAGAACATGAAAGTGGTTGGTTCAAGAGGATACATAGGTGTTTTGCTGGGAAAAGTGATGATGGTTTGAAAGTCTGTGAAATAAATGGGGATGATGTTGGTGTTGCTTTCTTTCTTCATTTCTCTGTTCATGCTTCACAGACTGAGTATAAAGAGGGGGAAGACACAAGAATTCTTCCGGTTCATTACTCGGATAACTATTTTTCACTGGTCCCAGAAGAAACCATGGTTGTTAATATATCTTTTGAGGTTCCTCAGGGCGTCACTCCTAGAGTTACTCTTGATGGTTGGAACTACGATGGAAGACAAACCATTCTTGATATTGTATGATAATCAACCTTGTAAAATGACGAAGTCTTGTGTATTTTACTGACGCAACCTTGTATGATTTGTTTTCTTCACAAGTCCTCTAAGGACACTTGATAAGAAACTAAAAAAAGAAATAAAAAAGATGGTTTAAGTGAAAAAATTTACTTTTTATATTTCTAAAATATGAATTACATGAGTTTCAAGATTTTTTTTCTACATTTGTATTCTTAACAAGTGTCTCACATATAACATTAATTGATTTCCTCATTTTATGTTTTATATATTGTAGATGAGCAGAGTCAAATTATTTCATCATTTTTCAAAGGACTAATATACCATTGCAACATTTGAAGCGTCCATGTTATTCACCCATGCAATAAACTAAAAGGAAGGGGTAAATGTGTAAAATTATGCAAGTCTTAGATCTCTATGTAAAGTCTGAAGTTACACATTTTAGTATTTAAAAATGAGCTCTTTTTAATTTTGATTTTGTCAAACATGCGTATTAGAATTTGGGTTATTTTTATATATCAAATAGTAGAGATTTAAGTTTCTAAACTATTTAATGAGAGTTTTTATCTCTTCCTACTGAACAAATTATGAACAAGTTTGTTTTCTTTTACATGTGAACTCTATATATACGAAATGCATCTGCTCTCGGTCTAAATTAAAATTATGTTTCTTTCACGTTTTCTTTTTTATTATTGAAAATGTTGCATCTCATTTAGCGATGTTAGCAAGTATCTACATTCACATATAATAATCATTTGTTATTCGTATGTTAGGTTAAATACGATCTGTGTCCGTTTATATTTGCACATATATTCGTTAGTCAAATATTTAACGGATTTTGTAATGTTTACATATATCTGCAAATATCAAAGAGTACGTTATTCTTTAAAAAATTGCAATAATGTATAATCCCTTCTTTCTATATTGACAATACAAAAAAAAAAGTATCAACTCATCGACATAGCAACACATCACACTCTAACTCATCAACATAGCAGCACGTCATATCTCGCTTAGACAATAAAATATTAATACAACATACTCTCATTTAAATAATTGTATTAATTTACTGACAAATACAAAGATTCATAAGTATTAATACATCACTTTTACATCTGCATACGACAAATATCTAAAATATCAATTTATTTTACTAACGGAAATAAATACTAACAAATACTATTTTTTCTTTTTCTATTCCTAATCTCATTAAAACATTTCTCCCTCTCTGTGTCTCTGTTAATTATTAGTCATTATTTTCTAAGTTGTAATATTTGATATTTCTACTCCACCTTAGTTAATAATACTCCATCCAAATTAAGTTTTATTTTATTTTTTTCTTCAAATTAAAAAACATTAAACACACTGAGTGCATGTTTAAATTTTTGATCAATTTAAAGGATTCAAGATGGCAACTTTAAATTTGACAAAACTTACAATTTAGATATTAAATCAAACTACGATGTCAACGTGATGTTGCTGACTCACTTTTTATCTAACTATATATTTATTAAAATGAAAAAAGTGATTATTTTTCTTTTCCGTGCAATCTAATTGATATTCCATTTATTTCACAATAAAATCACTTTAACAAAAATAATTATTTTAAAATAAAAACCATTTTAAAATTTAAATATAACTTTAGTTATTATTTTCTAATTGCACCATTTAGTTGATATTATTTACATTACTTCTAAAACATTTATTTCACTTTGTATTTATAATAATGATAAATTCACCAATAATTAATATAATTAATAGTGATACTTTCGTAAAATACCTACTCTATTTTTTATTTAATTATATTTGTTATGTGTGAAAAAAATATTAAAAATACTATTTTTAAATTTCAAATGGAGGGAGTAGTAGTATAGTACCCAACCTTATTTGGTAAACTTAAATAGCGTTCTCCCTCTGAACACCACCTCTCTGTATTTTCCTTTTCATTTCATGGATGAAATCCAGATGGAAATTGAACACCAATCTTCCTTCATGGCTGGATTTCGATTCTCTCAATCATCCCTTCAACTTAATAAACCCACCAACTTCCCAATATCCATTCCCTTCAGCCTCAAAACCTCTCCTCAACCACGCACACTTAACCTCTCTTCTCTCTCTTTGCGGGAGAGACAAAAACCTTACTCTCGGTTCTTCCATTCATGCCCATATCATCAAACAACCCCCTTCCTTCGATTTTCATAGCTCCCAACGTAATGCTCTTTTCATTTGGAACTCTCTCCTGTCGATGTATTCAAAATGTGGTGAACTTCGTGATGCAGTTAAACTGTTTGATCATATGCCTGTGAGAGATACGGTATCGTGGAACGCAATGATTTCTGGGTTTTTAAGGAATGATGATTTTGACATGGCTTTTAAGTTCTTTAAGCAAATGAGTGAGTCAAGGAGAGAGTGTTGTGGATTCGATAAAGCAACTTTGACAACAATGTTGTCAGCTTGTGATGGATTGAGATTAGGATTCTCTAGTGTAACAACGCAAATGATTCATGGTTTGGTGTTTGTTGGTGGTTTTGAGAGGGAGATTACGGTGGGGAATGCTTTGATAACATCTTATTTTAAATGTGGGTGTTTTAGTCAAGGAAGGAAGGTTTTTGATGAGATGATTGAGAGGAATGTTGTAACTTGGACGGCTGTGATTTCCGGCCTTGCGCAAAATGAATTTTATGAGGATAGTTTGAGGTTGTTTACTCGAATGCGGTGGGGGTCCGTGAATCCTAATGTTTTGACATATTTGAGCTCGCTCATGGCTTGTTCGGGTTCACAGGCGTTGAAGGATGGCCAGAAAATTCATGCACTGTTATGGAAATTGGGGATGCAGTCGGATTTATGCATTGAAAGTGCTTTGATGGATTTGTACTCAAAGTGTGGTAGTTTAGAGGCAGCATGGAATATTTTCGAGTCTGCCGAGGAACTGGATGGGGTCTCCTTGACTGTAATACTTGTAGCTTTTGCTCAAAATGGATTTGAGGAGGAAGCTATTCAGATATTTACGAGAATGGTGACGCTGGGGATTGAAGTTGATGCCAACATGGTTTCTGCCGTTCTTGGGGTATTTGGTCTTGGCACTTCCTTGGCTCTTGGTAAGCAGATTCATTCATTAATCATAAAAAAGAATTTCAGTCAAAATCCTTTTGTTGGTAATGGGCTTATAAACATGTACTCCAAGTGCGGCGAGCTGGCTGACTCGCTCCAAGTGTTCTATCAGATGACTCAAGAGAATTCAGTTTCATGGAACTCAGTGATTGCAGCTTTTGCCCGCCACGGAGATGGTTTCAAGGCACTTCAATTTTATGAAGAGATGAGATTGGAGGGTATAGCACCAACAAATGTTACATTTTTGTCGTTACTTCATGCTTGCAGTCATGCAGGGTTAGTTGAGAAGGGTATGGAGCTTTTGGAATCTATGACTAAAGATCATGGGATTAGTCCCAGGTCGGAACATTATGCCTGCGTTGTTGACATGTTGGGCAGGGCAGGATATCTTAAAGAAGCTAAGAAATTTATTGAGGGGTTGCCTGAGGATCCTGGTGTGCTAGTTTGGCAAGCATTACTTGGTGCTTGTAGCATACATGGAGATTCCGAGACGGGTAAATATGCTGCTGATAAACTATTTTCAGCTGCACCAGATAGCCCAGCATCTTATGTTTTGATGGCAAACATATATTCTGTTGAAGGGAAATGGAAAGAGAGAGCAAGTGCCATTAAGAGAATGAAAGAGATGGGAGTAGCAAAAGAAGTAGGTATAAGTTGGATTGAGATAGAAAAGAAAGTCAATAGTTTTGTGGTCGGGGACAAATTGCATCCACAAGCTGATATTATATTCAGGGTTTTGTCTGGTTTGTTGAAACACCTGAAAGATGAAGGGTATGTCCCTGATAAAAGGTGTATTCTCTTTTACTTGGAACAAGATAAAGAGGATTAGTCACTGTATTTATTCTAACTATTCATTTTCTATGAGAAAGAACCCCATTGATGTTTTTCTTGTAAATAGCCAGCTCTTAAGATTTGAGTTTAGCCTAACCCAATTTTACAAAACCGTCTTATAAAGTGAGGAGTGACTCCAACTTATAAACACACATTTTCAAGCCATAACATATCTAACATAAGACTATCAACACCAGCTTATAGCTTTAAGCCAAGATTATGTTTGGGTTGGTACTTGGTAGCCAGGGATGGAAATTAGTGGAATATAGAATAAAATTGTACTAGCTTGGAGAAGTTGCTCTTTTTATGTTTTGACAGCAACTGAATAATGATAATGTTAGGATTACATTCACAAACCTGTCATTTACATCAGTGATGTCCAACTCTCTCAATCATGATTGGAACAGGTAGTGGATACCAGATTGTGAAGTTTTTTTTCAAAGGCGTGGTCTTAGGCGATTAAGCCTTAGATCCATTCTTAAGCTTTAAATGACATGGCACAATGAAATCAACTTTTTGTGCATTTTTTCGCCATGGGACAAAAACAATTTTTTGCAAGTGGCTGACACATTATAATTTATGTACAATTTTTTCTTCCACCTTAAAGATGAAAGTCTTTCTTTGTTGCTGTATGAGAGAAGGATAGCCATGGATTTAATTCAAAACTAAAAAAAAAAAAGTTCACACAACTAAATTTTACAAAGGAAAAAAAAAAGCTCAAATTTCGGTAATAAAAAGTAAAAGATAAAAGAAAATAGTTAGAAAGACAAAATATAATTTTCAAGTTTATTTAATAATAAAATTCTAAATTAGACACTAACAATTTTATCACATAATTATATTTTGAATTTGTGATAGTAAATTTTATTGCTTTGAACTTGATTAAACATGTTATGTTACTATTGAATCAACATGATCTTAGTTAAATTGATGACGAGATCTTCTAAAATATAGCAATGATTCTCTCTTTCATAATACCTATTATTATTGAGATTAAGATAAGTATTTATTTTTGGAGAAGAACACAACACAAGTGGCACTCTGTAATCCATCCATCGACAGTGTGAGTCACTCTTTCTGTGAAGACAACAATAGCAACGAGAATGGGATCGTCGTTGTTGTGTACCTTCAACTTAACAACAACAACAATACCCACGTTTGTAAACACCACTTTTCCATTGTCTGTGTCTGTGAAGAAGAAAACAAAAGCGAGTTGCAGTTGCAGAGACGATGATGATCCTTTGTCCACTTCCTCGGCTTACTCCGTCCTCGGAATCCAGCCGGACTCCTCCGCCGCCGATATTAAAGCCGCTTTTCGAGCTAAAGTATCAACACCATCAATATTTATTCACCATTTTCATTCAATTCACTTTAATTTATTATTACACAGGTGAAGCAGTTCCACCCAGACCTCAACAGACATGAAAATTCTGATGCTATCATTCGCCGTGTGATTCAAGCATATCAGGTACTTAGGTAGGTAGCACCTACTTTTTCTTAAACTCATTCTCATTCCTTTTTTCTCTATTAACTAATTAACTTCATACGGAGTACTTTTTTTGTTGTAGATACTATCCAACTACACTTCATCACAAATAATTGAAAGGTAAATTATGTCTTTCTTTTTCAACTCCTCGTTAAATTTACTGTATGCATTCATTCATTCATTCTCTTGCAATGCTTGCGGACTTTTCAGTGAATGCTTAGATCCATTTGACAGGCCAGAGTGTGAAGCTTTTGATCTTTTTGTTAACGAGCTTCTTTGTGCCGGCAAAGGTAACTAGTACATATCTTTGAAGTACTGACACATACACTGAACACGACACTAACATTTGACACTGTTACTCTTACATCGATATTGATAATAATTTAAGAAAATTGAAATGACTGAAATAAAACCCGTCAATATTGTACATATAATTTGAAGTATTGGTCTTACATATGTATATATACAATGTCACTGGAAATTAACATTACCGTGCTTTTATTTTTCCATTACATTGAGGAGTTTAAATTTTATGCAGCTTGTTCAAGTTCCTGTGTGAAAAGTGCCCCTCATGCTTTCACATTTGTCTCTTCAACTGGAACAGCACGTGCCTTTTCACAAGGTTAATTTATCTTATCTGTTGTTCACTTTCTTGATTTTGAGAAAGACATTCGTTTAGAATAATGACATACTGCATTAGTGACGGCAGAATCTCAGTGAATCATGTGGTACTGTAGTATTACATTTCTTTGCTTGTTTTAAAAAAGTGCATGTTTTGTGCAAATGACATTATTTTAATGATTTACTTATGAATACCTCTATGCTATCCTAAACAACTGTTTATAGGTCAAGGAGAAGATTACCAAGTTCAGTGTGCTGTTGGACAATGCCCTAGAAATTGCATTCATTATGTAACCCCGTCACAGAGAATTCTTTTGGAGGAGATACTTCACAGGTGACATCAACAACCTTATCCTACAATTTTTTTACTTGGTGGCCTGTGGGATAGTTTATCAGATTAATAATCCCTTTGTTAACGTATAATCTCTCTTTTAAAACTAAAAGGCTACAATACAATCTTGAATCTTGTCTAATTTTCCCATTTATCTATTTCTATCATGTACTAACATGTCTTTTTTAACTGAATCATATAACATGTTATTGTTACCTTTCTTGTCTTAATTTCATTCAACTATTGTCATACATTGTCTCTGGAGTTTATTAAGTTCATTCCATTTGATTTCTTATTTCATTTTGGTTGATATTGAAGTATAATAGATGCATCTTATGATACATCAGCTGAGGAAGACCTGCTCTATTCACTTATAACCAAAGCTAAATTTGAGAATAACCGATACCAAAAGCCTAAGACGAAAACCAAAACTTCAAGCCAGCATGTCGATTGGTTTTAACGTGCCCGTGTCTTCACTCCCTAACAAATAGTCAATAGATAGCACTGAGATTGATGACACAATCATGGTTCTCAATGCTACCAGGAATGTTTTTACCAGGTTCTTATAAGAGCCTTATACCTCGATTTTCTGAAACATGTAATCTACTTACTATTTGGCACGTCTGGGTTATGTAACAAAGTAGCACTTTTAATGTACACAAATTTGTAAATAAGTGGATGAAAATAATTTAATTATGTATGCAAATATGTAACAAAAGTATATGAAGATTGAGGAATGAAGGACAATCCAACAGTGTAACTGTTTTAAAACATAAATGAGTAATTTTACAAACAAAAAAGTGAGGATAAATTACTAAATTTTGACAAAATTATTATAAAAAAGGATACTGATACAAATTTGACTATAACAAACATTATCTCTTTTCCTTGGTCTACTTTCCACATGTTATTTCTTAAAGAGGCATCCATCTTTTCCGGCCTCCTTTGAGATTCTTTGGAGTTTAATATTATGTAGTTGCTCAATCTCCTCAAAAACACGGAAATCACCAAAAAAGAGAGCTTAAAAAATTAGATGAAAACACTCTTGGGAGTGGTAGTTTTTTTTGCTGTAGAGAGTAAAATTGAGGAGTTGATCTGAATTGACTTGATGTACTTGATGGAAACTAGAGTCCCAATGTATTTATGTCTAAATTAGATGAAGTCTTGTTAAATTAATACAATAATTTATTGAAGTTGTTATAAATATAAATTTTAAATGAAGGTTGTTTTAAATTTTTTTGGGATGTAAAATCACTAATCAATGAAATAGTAAATAGAGATAGGATTTTGGTAAAGTGAGGATTTGTCCGCTCTTTAATACACTGTTTGAAGTTAGGATAATCTAATACAAAGTCAAAAAATTGAGTAAATTTGGGAGGTTGGATGAGCGTATTTTATATAGTTGGGTTTTTATTTTCTAATAATTTATCAAGTTATGCATTATAAATTATAATCATGATCGAGGATTGGATTATTAGGTCGAACATTAAATGTGTACAGTAATTCTAATAAGAATTTAATTCATAATTTGCAATAATATATACTAGTTTATTTGACTAGACCCAAGTTCTTTAGTATATGTACCAAATATATTCACTATATATTTCTTAGTTTTTCTTTTTTGTATTTCTAAATCAACGCATTATTAGTGTAAGTATTATTATTTTATTTTTCTCCAAATTATAATATTTTTAATTCAAATTATTTGTATTATTAAAATATAAAAAACATTAAAGTGAAAATAATTATTTTTTTACAAAATAAGATTTGATTTATTCTCAAGTACTTCCCTCTATTTTGAAATCACATTTATTTAGTTTAATAATTATAATAATAGTAATACTATACGTTATGAAACAGTGAGTAACACGAAATGATGTTTGAAAAAACTCTTCTCCCACGTTTAGAGCCTCTTTGATGGACCGGATAGGATAAACACATGATATGATAAAGAGCAGGATAGAGACAAGATATGATATAGGTTAAAGAGTTATCATGTCATGTGTTTGATGTGCACATGATAATAAACTTAATAAAATTAGTTTATCCTATTCAGTATTTGATACACAACAGATAATTGAAAAATGTAAACAATTTATGAAATAATTTTATATACTTGAAAAATTGTGATTTCTCTATCCATCACAATTGAAGAATGACTCACTATCATAAAAATTATGATTTCTCTGTCTATCACAATTGATTTCTCTGTCTATCACAATTGAAGAATGACTTAGAGTTTGTTTGATTCAAATCCCAAAAACTCTATTTTAGTATTTTAAAATTTAAAAACTAAACAATTTGTTTGGATTACTTGTTTTTAAAAACTATTTTGTAAAACTATTTTTAATATTATACTTTTTAAAACTAAAAAAGCAAAACAGATAAATGGAGTTTTACTTTTTATTTTTCAGTTTTTTTAATTCTCTAGTCAAAGACTGTTTAAAAAAATTAAAGTTAGCAAACAAATTTTTTTAAGTTTTCTTTTTAAAAACAATTTTTTAAAATTTATTTATAAAATAGTTTTCAAAAACTAAAAAGTAAAACACAATCAAACAAACTCTTACTATCGTAACATTATCTATTATTTCATTTCGTCGTAATAAATATCATTTTCCTTATAATAATTTTAAAATAAATTTAATTGTTATCTTTTTATCATAAATAATCAATACCAATTAAGAAGCAGTAATGTCTTATATATAAAAAATGCAGGCAATAATGTTGATCAATATAAAAAATCATCAATCCTAATCACTCGTAGTAATTAAATTACTTTTTCTATCCTCAAAAAAAAAAAACTTTTATTAAAATACAAAACTAATAAGTCTCCAAACGAAAAATGGTTAAGAGCCTTTTTTGGCACAAAAAAGAAAAAGAACAAGGATGCTGGACCAAGGCCCAGGCCCAGATCAAAGTTGTTTGTTGATACAAAAAAAATAGCCGTTGATAACAACAGGTTGGTTTGTTGTCCGATCCCAAAATTCAAACTCTCTCTCTTTCTCTCTCTATAGCTCGAACAAGCATTTTGTACCACTATTCACTTATTGAATTCTCTCTCTGAACAAAAAGATCTACTTTCTCTCTCTAAGTCATCATGGACGCCGACGGTACTCTCTCTCTCTCTCTCTCTCACATTTCGTTTACTCTTTCACGAAATTTAACTAATCACGTGCTTCTTTGTAGATCGAGTAATTGATATGCTCACAGAAAAGTTTAATAGCTTCGTCATTCACTGCAATTTGAACTCCTCACCAGGTTTCCGTTCTCTAATACTCCCTCTCAAATTAATAATAAGTGAAAATCGAACATACTAGGTATATTTAATAATGTAGTTCATCACATTTATGACTAATAAACTGGTTCATTCAAAATAGAAAAAGTTTAATTAAGTAAGAGTTATTTTAGAAATATTATGATTAAATAGGACAGAAGGTGTTGATATTTGCTTATATTTTATTTCCAAAAAATATGAGGTAATTTTGGTTATACTTCTTTTCAGAGGGATATTTAATTCCTAAGAGAGTATATTATAGTTTGATTTTCTGGTTTTCGAGTGAAAAGAAAAGATACAAATATTGTCCAAATGCATGTGATAGATGAAAATCATTACTATTTATAATAGATGAAGGAATGCATATATATGTTAAATCTTTTTTGTTGATCAGATTTTCCAAATCAATTTTCGTTCAGGTGTTCATTTTATATGGTTAAAACCAAGAAAATGATATGGGAATAAGATTTGTATTATCTGGTAGTACTATTAAAAGAAAGTAAAAGATTCTCATGTAACCAGAGTAGAGTGGTTTCCATTTTTCTTCTGCCGTCTGTTTTTTTGTTTGTTTGTTTAATTTATGTATGTCATTAGATAATTCGTCGGCGCAATTGAAGAAAACCTCATACAACATGGATGAGAATAGTTTGTCCAGTGGAGTCCATGAAATTTCTCCTCAGCAGGATCATACTCTCCCAATATTGAAGAAAATCAATGACTTGAGTACCAAAGCTCAGGTAAATTATGAATGTTAGTTTACTGTTTGATCAAATAAATGAATCAAAATATTTCTGAATTATGCTTTTATTAATCAATATTTTGTTTCATGCATCGTGTATCAGAATTTGAAGAAACAACATGAAGACCTTTGTAATCATGTGAAACTCACAATTGGGTCCTTTCCCGGTCTAGAGGTTTTGGACTCTGTTCAGCTTCTGGGTAAGACTCTAACTAATGCCAAAATTTAAATATTATCACTGGCGCTTCTATTTCATTAGTTTTTACTAGGGATGTTTTTCGGTTTGTGATTAGGTGCTGAATATGAACTCTTGAAAAGAAAGTACATGGAGGAGTCCTTTGAGCGTAGGCGTCTTTACAACGAAGTGGTTGAACTCAAAGGAAATATCAGAGTTTTCTGCAGATGCAGACCATTAAATGGAAGTGAAATTGCTAACAAATCAGCTGTGTCTGGTGTCAATTTTGAGTCAGCTCCTGAGGAGCTTCAAGTCATTTGCTCCGATTCTTCTAAAAAGCAATTTAAATTTGATCATGTATTCAGACCTGAAGATAATCAAGGTTCATAAAAATTATGGTGGTTAATTTTTCGTTTAAAATATTATTTTATATCATGGATAATGCTTAATCATGCGTGTATTTTTTTTTATCGTACAGAGGCCGTTTTTGCACAAACAAAACCTATTGTTGCATCAGTTTTAGATGGATTTAATGTATGCATTTTTGCATATGGCCAAACCGGAACCGGTAAGACTTTTACAATGGAGGGAACACCCGAGCATAGGGGAGTTAATTATAGAACTCTGGAGGAATTATTTCGGATGTCCGAAGAGAGACAAGGCATAGTAAAATATCAATTGCTTGTTAGCATGTTGGAGGTTTACAATGAAAAGATAAGAGATCTCTTAGCGGAAAATTCTTCAGAAGCTACTAAGAAGTAAGTTTACTCTACTTTCGCTATGATCTAATTTTGAATTAGATAGCTACCTGCACTGTTTTACATGATGCTAATAATACAATCTGAAAGTGCCAGACACATATTTCTTTGCAAGATAGAGTTGCTTTAAAAAGGAGGAATTTCAATGAAAGAAGTTATGGTTTTAATTATTTATCTCTGTACCTGTTTTCTTTGAAGGCGTAGTTAGATTTGCATATACTTGTTTAACCCATTAAGTCAATGTTATAACCTCAATATTGTCTTCCCTCTACTTTATCCATTGAACTAAGCATGAATATTGATGCTTAAATTACTTCTAAAGTGATATTTCTGAAGTGGAGAATGATAGAATTGGTTCAAATTATGAATGTAAAGAATAAATTTATATCTAAGTACCTTTATTCTGATCCTCCGATGTGGGGTGTAGGACTACGAGTAGAAATAATGTACAAAAAGAATATGAGACCTCTTGATATTGAAGAGATCCAGGCCTTTCCCAAGTCCCAATTATAATTTTGATACCCCACCCCTTCATTTCTCATCTCCTCATAATCCTCACTAGCTGCTCTCCCTAATTAACCAACTAACAATAACAGTAGTTAGTAATTATCATCTGTGTTGAGATTTGAGCCTACCCTCCTGGTAGACCATAATGATTGGAGGCCTATTTCTCAGTTTAACTAATGAAATGTAGGATGGAGATAAAACAAGCTGCTGATGGAACCCAAGAAGTCCCAGGACTTGTTGAAGCTCGTGTTTATGGAGCAGACGGTGTTTGGGAAATTCTGAAGTCTGGAAACAGAGTCAGATCAGTTGGTTCCACAAGTGCTAATGAGCTTAGCAGTCGTTCTCATTGGTATGTCTAGGCCTTGAAATTTTCAATCATAATACTGACGGAGTTTCTCTTTGAATAGCTGACGGGCAAAATTCTTTTTTTATCCATAAACATATCAAATTATTATTAGAATTAGAATGAAATTAGTAGGATAACTGGCTACGCAGATATTACTTGTGGATGACAAAGAGGTGGTTTTACATGCAGTTTGGTGCGTGTAACTGTTATGGGGGAGAATTTAATAAATGGCCAGAGAACAAGAAGTCACCTTTGGCTTGTAGACTTAGCTGGCAGTGAACGTGTAGGGAAAACTGAAGCTGAAGGAGAAAGGCTGAAGGAATCTCAATTCATAAATAAGTCTTTATCAGCACTTGGTGATGTTATTGCAGCTCTTGCTTCCAAATCAAGCCACATACCTTATAGGTACTTTCTTTGATCTCATCCCTAACATTCATTCCTACATAAGGACTCTTTCTTTATCTCTTTATATTTGCATTATTTTTAATTTTATATTGTCATTTTTTTGAAACAGGAACTCGAAGCTCACTCATATACTTCAGAGCTCGTTAGGTGAGGATTCATTTCAACACTATGCTCCTATGAGGATGACGCCTCCATGGTTGAATTTACATTTCAGCCATGGTGCTATATAGCTGATATCTTGGATGTAAAAAAGCAAATATTTTATTGCTGTTTTGTTTGAAATGCCTCTAGGTGTGTGCATTCTCTGTTTATCTTCTTTATTAATGTTGATATGGGATTTAAATGCAGGAGGAGATTGCAAAACTTTAATGTTTGTCCAGATAAGTCCCAGTACAGCAGACTTAACAGAGACACTTTGTTCCTTGAATTTTGCCACTCGTGTTCGAGGAATTGAGAGTGGCCCAGCCCGCAAACAAGTAGACCTCACTGAGCTCTTTAAGTACAAGCAGATGGTATGCTAAAGTCTAATTGTTCTTCTTATATGAATAACAGAGATTCTTCTTTATTGATCAGAGGTAACTAACCGTGAATTTGTATTCCTTAAAACTGGAAATCTGGTCATAAATAGGCAGAAAAGTTCAAACACGACGAGAAGGAAACTAAGAAATTACAAGATAACTTGCAGTCTGTGCAAACAAGACTAGCCGCAAGAGAACTCATGTGCCGAAATCTTCAAGACAAGGTATAATTATGACGTGTTTTGTACATGCCTTATTTGAATGCACTTGTTGCGTTACTAATCTAATGTGATCAAATTTTTTAAGGTCCGGGACCTTGAAAACCAAATAACAGAGGAGAGAAAAGTCAGACTGAAGCAAGAAAGTCGATCACTTGCTGCAGCTCAAACTTCAACAGTGTCATCATCATCAACACACGCGGCAACCGAGAAAACCATTAAGAAGACACCACTGGTTCCTTTGGGAAGACCCCCACTGAGAAGGATTAATAATTCCTTGCCTCCACCATCCAATAGAAGGACCTTATGCAGCTCTTCCTTACAAGGAAAGGAAAACGTTGTCAGAATGACCTCAATGACTACAAGTACAGAAGACCTGCCAAAACCAAGAAGGGTATCCATTGCTGCGAGACCACCAGCTGCACCGTCGAAAACACAGCTTCTTCAACCAAGGAGGCGAGTTTCCATGGCGACACTCAATCCTGAAACAACGTCTGATGCGACAACTTCACTCCATAACACCTCTCAATCCACCAGTGGAACCAACATTTACCAATCAACGATAAGGAACCAAAGGAAAGCTCGATATTCAAAGTTGTGGACCCCAATGGAAAAAGCAGCAGTTGAGACATCGCCAACTGTGAGTAAGAACAGCAGTAGTAAGTTTGCTGGCAGTCCAACAACACAGGCAGATTCGCAGATGACGGCTAGACATCCACATTCAACTGTGATTGCACTGCAACGCAAACCTTTAATATGGAGTCCTTTCAAACTGAGAGGCATGAAAAGTAGCAGAAAGTCATCACTCTTGCCATCTCGGCCTTCCATCCAAATGCAATGATCTTTGTTTTCTCAAACAATGACATATACTTGTAGTGTTCGGAATTAAATTGATTACTGACGAGGGAACGAAATCTGACTTGAAAATTTTAGATAAATTTCAAGTGCTTAATATCATTCTTTTAGTCTAGTTTTTCAAAGTAATATAATATTCATGTATATTTTTTTTGATGTTTGTGTTCATTGTTTAAATTCTAGATGTTAGAATTCCAAAACAAACAAAAGATTCTAGATGTCACAATGGAATATGATAAAAGAAATGAAAAGTGTTTAAGTAGCCGTTTAGATTTACTATTTAGTTGTCCATTTCTCTTAGGTTGTGTAAACAAAAGTGATTGAGTTGGTGTTAGTTTTCGTGATAGGGAATAATTAACTCACACAACAGAAGGACGCTTAATTATTTATTGGTTGAATTAGGATTTAAGGACTCAAAACATATTATCTTATTATCAGTGCAGATGACATTGGTACGCATGAACTTATCAAAATTAATATGCACGAATTTATGTATTCATGTGCAAAAAAATACATTAATTCGTCGGTAAATTTGAAAATTGATAAATTTATTCTTAAAATTGAATTAATACTAGTGAATTCACAAATTTATAGTAAATTTGGTGAATTTGATGTTTATTGCGATTTTATCTTGACATTTTAAAAGATGTCCAAATTTTTAAATTCAATTCAAAAAAATCTTTTTTTTCAATTTTTCTAACACATTTCAAAATTAAGGATTACTCTTCTCACATTAATGGAGATGATGTTATTGAATTATTAAACTTTTAAAGGATTTAACCTTTATTTATTTAAAAAGTTTTAATTTTTAACAATTTTAAGAACTTATTTTTTTTGATTTAGTCGGTTAATAATTTGATTTAATATTAATTTATAAATATAAAGCTTTATTGTAATTTTATATACTTTTGTTTTATAATTAAATTTAAAATTTAAATTATTAATAAATTTATAGTTATAAAAAATATATACATTACTTATATATTATTTTAATATGAAATGAATTAGATGAATTTATCAAATATAATAGGCCAAAATAAATTTACATAAAAACTCAAATTTAATAACCTTGCGCGCCTCATTGTCGTGCAACCAGACAACAGCACTGTTTGTATCTTTTGAGTAAACAAAAGTGATTAATAGCCTTCTATATATGAACGGTGAAAAGTGACAAACGTATTAAGCATAAATTTTTGAATAAATGAACGGTGCTTAAGAAAAAGAAAAAAAAACAATTTTTTCAAACATTAACAAAAAATATAAAATTATTTTTTTATTATTATTATTATAAAAAATTATTGTTTGTGTGTAGCAAACACTATATTTGATCCCGTGATCATACAAGAATTACTCTCAATTTTTAGCTTTCACGTAAATCACGGCTAAAAGGCATTCGGAAACGGAAAATAGATATCAACTCAGTCACAAACATACCGTGCGTAAAGTTTTTTTTCCTTTGACTAGAAAAAGCGTTAATTTTTTTTTTCTTTCACAATGAAAAAGCGTTAAGTAGAAAGCGATTAAGTGAATTTTTTTTAATACAGGTAGTGATTTATTTGTAGTATTTAAAAAAAAAAAAATACAGAATGGCGCAAGAAAGTAGCCGGTGGTTTGAGTTTACCGTTGTAGATTGGACCGTTACCACTATGATCATTGGATTCGTTACTAGGTTTCAACCTTTCTGTCTTTGTCTTCACATTTCGGTTCCGAAACAAACACAACCACGTTTGAGTTTGAGACTGAGAAACATAACAAATTCACTTGTAAATCAAACATGGTTGCAAGAACCTCGCCAACACAAAATAATATGTTAGCTTTTCTCAATCCTGTTATAATTAGAGAAACACTCAACAAGGTAAATCTTCTACATCAAATCACTCATTTTCCCTATTCACCACGAAAATTGATTTGTATTGAATTTATTTTGTATAATTGTTTTAAGTTAAAATTGAAATTAAGGTCAAATTATTTATCTCTAGTTTCGAGTCAATTGCCCAATTTGTTTGATTTGATGATGTTTTTTTTTTCTATGCTTTCCTGAATTTTGAATTGTTATGGATCTTTGAAGGTGGATAAGTGTATGGTTCGGCTACAAGAACTTCAGTTCACTGTGACCGGTGGAACAAAGCTGGTTTCTGGAGTGAATCTGAGCCCTCGCAGCACCAGAAGTTATCTTAGAACAAGTCTTAGGTGCAAGCAAGAAACTGTTAGGTACATTTTCTCACATTCTATTTCTAATTCTCATTTTGAAGGCCACTCATATTTTGTTTATAAAAGTTTTTACTTGTTTGATTTTTCATTATTAATTAGTTGATTATTATTGTGATCGACTGATTGCTATTAATAGTTGTATTGTAAGTTATAAACTCAATTGTTTGATTTGTTTCTGCTATGTGGCATTTTAAAGGATCAAGAATAGTGCACAAAAAACATCTCCATTGGGGAAGTTTCCTAAGCCAGCTAATTTAGGAGGTAAGGTAGCCTTGCTTGCAACCCAAGTCAATCCTACCGCTTTAAATCGTGGTATTGCTCTTGGTCACGATCTTGATATTGCGGAGAATAGCAT
The DNA here is from genome assembly GCA_037974735.1 of Cicer chorassanicum. NCBI lineage: Eukaryota > Viridiplantae > Streptophyta > Magnoliopsida > Fabales > Fabaceae > Cicer > Cicer chorassanicum. The sequence continues at coordinate 57,879,718 of JBBPBP010000003.1, read as the reverse complement.
TTGATGCGGTCTAAATTGCAGTTGCATTGTGTTCGCAGAAACATAAAAAACCTTGATCTCGCAATCAAGATTGTGGCGCCGAACCGTTTTTAAAACCCCCCAATTCATTCATGTTTTCTTATAAGTTTGTAACTTTGATGCAGGTGAGTGGAGGCAAATGTCATTGCCTGCAATGCTTGTAGGAGAAACTATTGTAGAAATTTTACAAGCAAGTCAATTTGCAAGAGAAATAGTTTCTTCAGTTGGTACAAAATTCGCCACGGAGGACCCGAAAACTCCATTATCCCAACACTCAAACCCGAAAGCAGACCCTGAAAACAGAGAACTCAGAGCTAAAAGAAGTAAAGAGAAGCAAAATAAACAACAATCTGATTCCTCACCATTACCACCTCAAGGAGCACGTTCCAGAATCAACTTCAAGGTCTCTCCTCCAAAAAAAGTAAGAGACTTAGGTAAAGAGAAAGAGAATAACAATTATTTAGCAAATAGGATTTCTCCTAGGAATAGGCCATGGGCTGATAAGACAGTACTATTCCCCAACCCTTTGTTCTCTTCAACTACTTCTTCACATCAACAACATTTTTGTGAGACAAGATCATCTGTCATATCAAGAAATAGAGTAACAACATCACCACACAAGTTTCGGATCAAATCACCAAATAGAGTAACAACAACATCACCGCACAAGTTCCGGATCAAATCACCACATAGGTATCTGATAAAATCACCTCCACCTTCAGCCTCCAAATTTCAAGGCAAGTTAAAAGGCACACCAATAAGATTGAGCTCTCCAAAGAAATGTGGTGCTGCATTGAAATCGAGTCGACCATTGTCTCCTTCTAGATTGGCTGCTGCATCAACAAAGAGCAACAAAAGTGATGGATTAGTGTGTTTGAGCAAGAGTTCTCCAAAGAGACCAGCTGCGTCAAAATTTCGCCGATCGTTCTCCCCTTCGAGACTGGTAGCAAGACTAGTTTTACCATTGAAGAGCAACAAAAATGTAGCGAAAATTGATGGCTTAGTTAGTGGATTAAAACAGCAACCAGCAGCAACCACAATGCAATTTCCTGGTCCAAGATTTAACAACATATTGTGATATATTTTCAATTTTGTTGTATTTTCATAAGCAATTCTATACTGTGTCCATACATAATAGATATTCTTTTGTTTTTTGGTTTAAGGGAATTTCATGTCAATCCAGGCTTTGACCAAATCAATATATTTTATTAGCAAATACAAATTGAAGAGAAGAAAGACCATTTGTGTTGTGACTGAATTTTCTTTTGTTTTTGACGGGAAAAAAGTACTGAATTTAGAAGAAAAAAAGTACAATAATGTCTTTTAATTTAAGTTTTATTGATTCTATATTGAAGAGGCTGAGTTTGAAGACGTCGTTAATAATCGGAGATTCCAATATATGGTATGACCACTTGATAGCTAAGGTGATCATTCTAAGTCTATTTAACTGTTTTTGAATCATGTTACTTCTTATATGTTTAAGTAATTTTCAATGAAATACAACTCATTTCCGGTCAACAAAAAATTTAGTTCCTCTTTTTTTTGCCTCTTATTTCATTGACGTCAACATATCAACACAGTCCTTCCATTACTAGGGCAATCATTATTAGCATATGGCAATTAAAGTCCTTCCATTACTAGGGCAATCATTATTAGCATATGGCAATTAAAACATGATCAAGACAAATGAGGTAGCATAAAGAGAACCAAAGAAAAATAAAAAATAATAGATCGACTAATTAATGCCTTAAACTATAGTGACTAAGTCTAAAATTATAGTTTGGCCAATTTTGTATATGTTATTTATACTTAATTCTATACTTCTTTTAAATAACTGAAAATTTAAAATTAAATAACATCTATGTAAAATTATTATGAATCTATGATTACTTAATTAACAAGTTAATTTGCACAAGTTGTGCATGTGAAATAACTCTTATTTTAATCTTTGGGAATAATGGCAGCAGATTCAGAAGCAACTTTAGAGGCATGGTCATCAAGCAAAAAAGAGCAAAATCTGCATGATTTTTAAGGAATTTTCCAAGACTTTCAATCATAAACTACTTTTTACAAAATTAAAATCTAATCTAAATACACGAGTTTCATATCGAGAGATCAATTCCGTGCTGCAGGAGAAATAAAAAATCAAACTGCAATTATCATTGGAAAATAGAGGCAAGTGGAACATTTCAATAAGGAAACTTGCCCCCACACAGTTCTGATTATTTCTATTTTCATAATACAAAGGGCATATAAACTTGAGACGAGCATCTATCTCAACCCCAAAGGAAAGTAAAAAACTTCAAGCAACACCTGTGTAAAAAGCTTTACATAACACGACAGCACGGACAAGCTAAGCATGTGAGATATGTCAAATGACAAAACGGACAAATCAGATATCAGATCAGATATATTATATAACATTGACAACCCCAACAAAACTGCAGCAACATGTGTTTGCAATCCGACGTTCACGAAGACAGGATGAACACTCTAACAAACACAGTTATTTGCCGGGAGAAGCAAATCTTGTTCGCTCTCTCTGTCGATGTAAAGCTCGATCCTTTGGTGAAGATGTCTTTCCCCCCATACCAGCTTGGCGCATCATTTCTGCAACATTGTCCCAGCCACGCGTAAATAAAAATAATACATTTACATGCCCATTTTGTTCACTTGAAGGATTTTTAAAGCTGTAATACTTATAGACACTGACATGTCATTAATTATTTTATATGAAGTATGGTTTTTGTTGATACAACAGTTGAATAATAATTATTACATTGATATATTAAATAACTTTATACCAACATTAAAATTAAATAGATATAGATATATTCTATATAATAGTAACTTTTTAATTCAACAGAGAGTTGATGAATTTAACATTGTACAAGTATTGCTTTAGTGCTAACTCCAAAGATAAAAAAATAAAAAGTTAGCAAATCTAACCTCGTTTTCTCTCAAGCTCCTGATCTAGCTCTTCTTTCCACTTCCTCTGTCTCTCAGAAAAGCTTAAACTGCAAGTGAAACATATATAGTCGTTAAATAACTGTATTTCTAAAAATAATTGATGTTATGAAAAGCAAAGCATGGAAAAGAATTAACACAAATAAAACCTTGGGCTAAAGGGCTCCTGTTGGGAGTCGACTATCATTCCTTTCCGTTCATTAAGGGGAGATGCTGGAATATCCTGCGAACCATGATTATTTACATTGCCAACCGTTGATGAGGATCTGCCATTACTTCCAGGACTTCCAGCATTATCAACTGCTTTAGATGGAGAACTAATTGGTATTCGACTTGGTGACTTGCTTTTAGGAGGTAATTTCAAGTATTTTCGACCTGGGGTATCATCACTTGTGCTATCAATCACATTAGGAGAACAGGATGCATTTAAACTGTTGAAAAACTCTTCATATAAAGGTGTCTGCAGTTTTTTCAGTTCAAGAGCCTGTCATAAATGCACAGTCATCATTCATCATCATCATGAAACAGCAGTTAGTAAACAAAAATATTGATGAAAAGTTTATCACATTACTTGATTCCAGTTAAAAGCAATACCTTCTCATCCAAAAAAGCTTTAATTTTTGACTCTGTGAGCTCATCATCTTCTTCTGATAGAGATGGCACACATGGAAAGGGTAAATCTTTCTGTTCCTTATTAGACTCCATTTGACCAGGTGACATGTAACTTTCATCAGTGTCCAAACTAACTCCTCTATTTTCCAGTTCTGGACTTGCATCAAATTTGCTCCCCCAATCATCAGAGGGTTCGGACATAGGGTTGAAACTCTATATTTAAAAAAGTTTTTTCAGAAGTCATTACTTTCATATTAAATAAATAAAACAAGGACTCGAATGCAAGAACCTCAATATTATCTGGAATCAATGATTTGTACTTGACATCACACTCTGAGAACTCTTCGTTGTCATCAATCACACACATGTCATCATCATTGCTCATTCCCCATAAATGTTCATTTCCCGAGTCCTGAGGATTTGCTGTTGAGCAGCAAAGTCTGCATAAATCACAAACATTTGTTAACCAAAATCATATTACTACCATTTCACTAAAATCACAGCAAAGTCTGCTTTACATGTGCAACAGAAAAAACTGCCAGATCTTACAAATTGAAGATAGAATGTTTCAACACTTACAATGATTCAACATCTGGAACACATGATGGTGAAGAAGCTCTAAAACTTTCCTGTCAGAAGTGAAACTTATGGTTTAAAAATCAACTTTTAATTTATAAAAGATACATAGAACAGCATTTCCAATATTACTTAAATTATACATACCATGGCAGTAGATGACTGAGGAATCGAATCCACATTTTCACCAGTAACAAAGGGATGCTGCAGACGATTACAAACCGAAGGTTAATCTCAGGGGGAGCTGAATATTTCAATCCAAACACTGATAATAACAAAGTAGACTCCACTTTTAATCAACAGCAGTACTCAAATGGCCACAATGTTCTAGCATTCACACGCAGAGTAAAAAGAGAAATGCTCATAGAATCACCTGAAGCAGTTCTGATGCTGATAGCCTCAAAATTGGCTCCCTACAAAAGGATTACATATTTTAATAAGACATTTGGGATCTACCAATTAACATTTGAAAGGAAAACATCTCTCTCTTGCACTTTCATTCTATTACATACACACACAAATAATAAAACTCAACTCATTTTTGACAAATTAGTAAACATTACGGAAATAAACTTTAGATATCTCCCAACCCCAGCTCCCCCACCCCCCATAAAAAAACTCGACTAATTAGCATGATCAATTATCCTGAATCTATTCATTATAAGGGGAGAGAAGGAGAAAATTAAAAGGAACATACTTCTGCAAGCACTTTAGCAGAAAATCTTTTGCGCCAGCAGAGAGATGGTCAGGGATTGGTGGATGAGACTTAGTTGTCCCTATATGGAAGAGAGCAGCAACCTGAAAGCCCATTCTTTTAGTAAATATTCAGAGACCAACTCAAACAAAATTTAAGAAGTCAAAATATAAGGTACCTCTTGTTGGTATTGCTGACTCCAAGGAGGCTTTCCAGTAGCCATCTCAATCACTGTACAACCCACGCTCCATATGTCAGCAGAGCTGAAAAAGAAGCATCAACATATGAAAACATCAATATTTACTCTCAAAAGTTTTTTGAAAATTCCTGCTGCTAACTCTTTTTTTTTTTTCTACATCTTGAGCGAAGACCTCTATTTTTGGACAATGCCTGTCGATAGAAATAATTATTCACAGTTTTTATATGAACAGATAGTTACATATGAAATATCTTTTTTCCTCTCTTACATTTTTTATCTCTTCCACCTTTTCTCCACATTGTTTTCTGTATATCTCTCTTCACACTCATTTTCACTATACGTTGGGTACTAAAGCTCTATTCTTTTAACAGAAGCCATTGTTGTATAATTAAGGCAGTTATAATGCAACTCCAGATATACCAGACTCACAAAATAGAATGGTCAACACTTGGAATCATAAAACAATCAGTCTAAACCACCATACCGAGTGACATCTGACTAGAAGAAACTTCCAGTATTATTCATGCCAACACATATTAAAAACAGAGCAGCATATCGTAAAATATGTGAAGAGGGTTAATGTCCTTACAAGCTATGCCCAGTCTGGAGAATAACTTCAGGAGCCATCCAATATGGAGTACCCTTCATAGACTTGGCACCGGAAATGGTAGCCTAGAATAAAATAGTGCAACTCTTAAACAAAGATGCAAATACAATATCCATCACAAAGGTGAAGTGGTATATATATTGTCATAATAGTAGAGGGACAGATAAGGGTTAGATTGATTACCAGCTCAACGACCTGTTTAGATGCTCCAAAATCTGCAAGCTTTATGCATCCTTTATTATCTACAAGAATATTGGCCCCCTGAAAATTAATATATATACTAGGACATCAGCAGCCAAAAAAGAACAAAGCTTACATGCATATCAATGAGATGATACAAAAAGCGACCTTAATGTCCCTGTGCATGATTCCATTTTTGTGCAAGTACTCGAGTCCAAGCAATATCTGCTTCGTGTAAGTTCTTATGACCTGTTGAATGAATTAATGGAAATAGTTAGGTTGGCATAAAGAATCACCGAAGTACATTGATTGGGTAGCTAGAACTCACGGCCTCGGGGAAAGCGCCAAACTTCCCCAACAGTGAAGATATGGATCCACCAGGAACAAACTCCAGAAGAATATTTAAGGTATCTTCTTCTCTGACAGTACCCAAATATCTCTACAGTACCAAAAGAAGAAGAAAAAAATTATTCTGCCAAGAGATAGTTTCGGTGAACTAATTCGTTTGTCAATAACGTTTGCATCATACTTACAACAATGTTGGGATGCGAAAGATCTTTAAGCAGTTTAACTTCTTCCTCAAGCTCTTTTACATGAGCCTGTTAATAGTATCCAAAACATTAACCAAAACAGCATACCGTCTCTGCCAATTCATTTCATATTGCAAATATAATCACAGTCCAAAATCTGAATCATGCCACAAGCGAGTCTTCTCAGTCTTACTATGTTTATATTTTTTTTTTATAGAATATGAATTTAACAAATCCAACCATTTAATCATATGATATTAACACGATGATCATGTACGCCAAATTTCAGAAAAAAAACGAACATTCATAGGTTTGTAAACTGAAAGTTGATATTTACTTATATTTTTTAAATATATTATTATACATTAAAATAATTTAAATGAAGTTGTCGAATGACGAAGCATCAATCATTTTCCAAGTTTTATGAAATTTTACATTGATCTATCTATTTAATTCGAATTTTCAATTGAATGATTAGATTTATTGAACTCATAATCTCCACACAACATCAAAAAATCGATTATCATTTGGAACTATATATCCAAAGGACAAACAATTAAATCAACTAGCATCAAATTGCTATACAGCTATAGTTGACGCGAAGAGAAGTCGTTACACAGAAACTTAAATCATACAACAAACCTGTGCCTTCTCCTTCGAAGCACTACTTGCTGCAATCAAAACCTGAAAAATCAGAGAATAAAACGAAATCAGTTTAAGCTTTAAAGTTAAATTCACGGCAAGTTGAAATTGAAGTGAACACGAACTTTAAAAACAAAAACAAAAATCAACTATGAAGAAATGAATTAACCTGTTTAACTGCTAGAAGCTCTCCAGAATCGAGATTCATTCCAACGTAAACATGACCAAAGGCACCACAACCGATCAATTCGCCTTTCCTCCATCGGATTTGCGGCACAGTGTCTTTAAGAATCGGCGGCGACGGCGGAGAAGGTTTAGAAAAAACTCTAGAATTGCGAATACAATAACCGATCTTATCAACTAGGGTTCCTCCGACTCCGAGTGAATGATCTTCGTTCTCCGGTGAAGCACGGAATACTAGTGACCGGCGAACTGATCCGAAAATGTCTTGCATTTGTGAGAGTGATGAATGTGAGAGACGTTGCGTTGTGTTGCGTTGAGCAAAGAACAGAAAGAAAGAAAGTATAGAAAAAAGAGAGGGTAGAGGGAAAAAGCGAAGGCCTTTCGTATTTTCAAATTTTGTTGAGATGCGAATAAAATTAATTAAATAAATTAGTGGTTCAATTTGTTAATTCTTTCTTAAGTTTTTACTTGTTTGGTAATTTGGAACACTTTTATTTCCTTTTTTTCCTTTTCAATAAACACTTATTATGTCCATCTTTGTGGAACTCATTATTATTGTTGACATCCTTCAAAAAAAATTGAATCATTATTATTGACTTGACCCTTCGTTGTTCCCAGGCTTTCCTTTCTTGAAAATAAAATCTAAATTTTTACTTCATCCTAATATTTAAGTCCCTTCCGCATTATGTAGTGACAATATGTATAATATGTTCACTTAAAAGAACAATATGTATGTCTGGTTTTTAGGAAGGAAAAAAAAATCAAAATATTTTTATATTAATAAACAAAGAAGTACAATTTGATTGGTATGTAGAGTGATTGGAACGAGGATTTAAGTAGATTCGTGTGTCTACGTCACTCATTTATTTTAGTATTATTTATTTATAAAACTATAATTTTTTATTTAAGCAATCAAACTCCACAATTGAATATTTCTAAAAAAATTAACAAATTGATCTCATCATTAATAATATTTATATATGTTTTTCATTAAAAGTCTCGCCAATAGCCTCGTATAGGTATATTTTTTTATTTTATATATAAAGTTGATCGTTGGAATTTTTAAGCTATAGGTTCAATTTATAAAATATCGATATTATTAAGTTAGATATCATGTTTTAAAGGTCGAATTCAGAACATCGCAATTGTATGGGAATTCTTCTTTGTAGCAGTTATAGCATCTCATCTATCTATCTATATATATATATAATTGATTGTAGAATTCGCATGTTAGAAAGAGAGAAAACGTTCGTATAAATTTTCTTTCTAATTAAGTACTCTCCTTACTAGTCCCTGATGGGATATTTAATTAGAAATACTTCTTATCATGTTTAAATTGACAATGAAATTGACAAAGTCACGATGAATCGCAATTTAGACAAAAACTACACTTTGAAGTTTCAATGAAATCACATTATCGCGATAATTTTATCAAATTCGCTTTTAATTTAAAGATACACTTGTTGGTATGAGCTATTGCATTGGGGTTGCTCTTAATTATTTAAATTGATATATTTTTTCATTAAAAATGAGATTCAAGAAAACAAGAAAATTAAAGTCAAGAGGAAAAAAGGAATTTATCAAAACGTGATGTCTAATCTAACCATTTCAACATTTATCAATTGAAATAAGACTTAATAACGGAATTTATCATTTTTTATAGTTGGGTTGTTGGTAAAAAAAATATAGAGAGAAACAGTATAGATACAAAATAAAAATATAGTAAGACCTAAAATAAAAAGTGTACTCCACAGTGATAAGAAAATAGGAGAAAAAAATTGGCATGGACTACAAACCTGTCCATCTATTTTACTACTACTTACTTCAAGTAAAATCATTTCATATGAATAATTTTTTTCTTTCATATGAATATATTTTTTTTTTCATTCAACAAAATAAGATGGGAGATGGTTTCACACTTTTTTTTTTCTTTCTGTTTTTTCTTTTTTTTTTCAATCCACCTTTTTTTTTTTTAATCATTTTCAGTCGAAATCCAAACATTAAATGAAGCAAACCAAGGACCACTCTGGTCCATGTTGTCACTTGCTGATAAATCCAATTATTCCGCATTTGATTATGAGCTGTAATTAAAAGTGTGTATTTGTCTTTTGATCAACCCAAATTTCAAAGTCCTTAAATGTGATAGTAGTTTCTTAACATGCATTTTAACTTATGTTCATGTTAGATCAGTATTAAGTTTGTGTCAGTAAAGAGTGGCATCGAGATGTCAGCACGTTCATGAGACTCCCCCTTCTGCAGGATAGGTCATATTGAATATTGATGGTGCTGTCTGAGCCTGTCTCCTTTGGCCGAGACTCTGCTGCTTGTGTTGGAATTCTGTGACTTTTATGGGCCATATCTAGTTCTTTTTTCCATTAATTTGTCCCCACAAACGGACAACAGGAGCAATTGGATTTGAATGCCAGGTACATTAATTTAGTCCCCCCAATTCTGCTCCATTATATTTCTAATCTGTTTGATACCATGAAAAGCAAAAGAAAAATTGAAGACATGTAATCCTTATATTTAGTAATATAATTCAGAGTAGAGAGAGAATGTTGACGTCTTGTAAGCACATTATAGATGGTAGCTGCATGGATATTCGATATGCTGACCCGCAGGTTCAAACTTAAGATACCCCACATTTAGTGTTTGTGAGTTTCGTCAATAGACTCTTTAAAAAGAAAAAAAAATATATTTTATTTTTTATACAAAGAATGTTAACTATAACAGCACTACAACAGTTAAAATTATACAGAATATCATAACGCAAGCACACTTCGGTGATCCAAATAGCTAAAAGCTCATTTGTCCTGCCAAGCTCAAATCCTATGATCAAATTCCTGTAGACCCTATTGACTAAGTATTTTATTCACAACATGCGAATTAAGTAGGACATCTGGAGTATAGAGTCAAAATAGGTATGGGCAGCATGCCAAAATGAGCACAGGTGCCTGAACACATTAACATGAAAATCATTAAATTGTCTCACTGGTGATAGGCCGAGTGTTGTTCCAAAGCCATTGGTGAGCAGACCCTTCCAGCAATGGTGAAACCTGTGGATGCATCATAGTAGTCATAAGACAATCGACCATACAGGATTACAAAATAGAAATTTTGATTGACAGTGTCTATTTAAAAGGACAAGCAGCTGCTGGAGGGTGTGGGAGTATGGGGATGATTGAATCCTTTTCGAGCAACAGCTCCAAGGGAAAACAAGGAAAAAAATTCTGAAATTGTTCTCAGCCCTTTCATTCAGTCCTACAAAATGTTATAGTCATGCTAATCTGCTATAGAGGTGGATTACCTAGCTTTTGATCCTTACATGGTGCATAACAACAATTTGCTAACAAAAAAAATGAAATCTAGCATGAAATAAAAAAACGTCTATTAGAAAAGTAATCCTTCAAGAATTTGGCATATCAAAATACAAGTTTTTGTCTGAACCATAATTTCAAAACAAATGTGTTGGATTTCTGGAAAAAAAAATTCAAGAACGATATGTGTTGAAGAAGATGAAGGGTTGAGAGAGAGATTCAACTTTTTGGTATAGAGAGTGAATATTTTTTTGGTTTAGGGTATAAGAGGTGCAATTTCTTGGTTGTATTCAGTCCTTCGAGAAGGAAGTTTTTTTTCTCCCTTTTGGGTTGTCAGTTGTCGAGCCCAATTGAAGTACTTTGCTCAATCTCATATCAGGGGACTGGTCAGGCTGTGGTCAGGCTGTGAGATGCAGGATATCCTTTTGTTATTCGGTTAGGGGAAGGGGTGGTTCCATGGATATGCCTAAGAGAGAGGATGGTCGGAATAGATAAAAGCAATTACACTTCATGATGTTTTGATAATTTTAATTGTTGAGTATAGTGTTAACAAATTTTATATTTTAAGGAAAAAGAATGAGGAGGTGATTGCGAAAGCGCATCCAGAATAATTTATATTACTTCATAGCATAGCCATGGATACATAGCCTTCTAGAGACAAATGCGATTGTGTAAAGGATATGAAAAGGAGAATCAAAAGAAGAAGAAAAAAAGTCATGCAACACACAGCAAAATACCTTTTCCCAGACTAGTGAGTGATAGTTGTTAAGCCAATCAATCTCTGTTGCTGATAGCAAAGATACATCGACCATTTTTATCTGCAGGATATGCCCAGGTTACATATGAGTTTATGAAAGAATATATGGCTCAGCAATTGAGATATCCTCAATTTCATGATGTTGAACTACAACAGGGGTTTTATTTTATATTTTTTGAAAAAAAAATCAACAAAATATATATCAGACCAGGGTGGTTGAAAGCCATCAGCATACCTGAATGGGTACGTAAGTAAGTTTTTCGAATCCTAGGTATTGGATTCCTCCAAAGCGATTTGGTGTCTCAGCATTTCTCACATACAGTAAATTCTGCAAGTTAAAATGGTGTCATCATTATGCACACCAGAATAGGACTGACAAAATATTATCCTAATATTATGAAGAGAGAAAAAAAGGAAAAACAACATAATGTAGACATTGGTGATCAAGTAGGATGGTATCCGGGCATTTCTGTTCACAAATAAGTGATGGTAAGAATGTCGAAATATATGAAAATATTGAATCAAGTACTCCTTTTGTTTCTTTTTATCTGTCGTTTTGTAAAAGAATTTTGTTCATATTTATTTGTCGTTTTAAAAGTTCAATGCAACATTAACTCTTGTTTTGTCAATAATATCCTTAACAATTTATTGCAGAGAGAGAAATAAATAGTTAAGGGTATTATAGGAAAAATACAAATAATTTCATCAAAAGTAACAATTTATTGGTTGTTTTGGTATGTGTAAATAACCTTAAAACGACAACTAAAAAGCAAAGGGGAGGGGAGGGAGTAATTTACGGAAAGCCTCATTAGACACTCATGATTCACGGAAGGTTCTGCAATCCATGCATATATGATATAAGTTGAAACTAAACTTATTAACCAGAAGGGAAATCTAGAAAATAGTGATCAAGTTTTAAAACTAGTTGAACAACACTGGAAGCCAGAGTTAACATTTCAGAACATGTCCGATAGCTGAAGAGAATATTACCTCAATTCGAATACCAAAGGCATGGTCTTCATAATAGCCAGGCTCATTGCTAACAATCATGCCATTCACTAGAGGGGTCAAATTTCCATAACGGTAACTGATACTTTGAGGGCCTTCATGAACATTCAACGCAGCTCCTACACCATGCCCAGTTCCTATATAGATAACGGTTAAGCACAAATGCTTGACCAATCAATAAATTCATTCGAGTTTTAAGTAAATGAATAATGGACCAGATTCACTGGAAGCAGAAATATACCATGCCTGTAGTCAAGTCCAACTTTCCAAAGAAAGGAACGGGCAAATGCATCCAGCACAAAACCAGGGGTATTTTCGGGGAAGACTGCCTGATCAAGAGCTATATGACCCTGGCAATTAGAAATATGTGTCAAGACAAACATTAATTTAAGAAAATCAGATTGCAAGGACTAAGGTGTTAACATTAAAACAAATAAAAGGTATCCATTTGCATGATTTACTTGTGAGGAACACTTGTGAACTAAATGCAGAAATCAACTCAGGAAAAGTTGGTAAACAAAACTCCGGAAAAAGTATAAAAGCAAGATACCTGCAAAACTCGGGTGAAACATTCTTTCTCTCTTGTCGTTGGCTTGCCAAAATGAACTGTTCGTGTTATGTCAGTTGTGCCATCAACATATTGAGCACCACTGTCCAATAAGAATAATTTATTGGCATCCACAATACTACAACTCTCTGGTTCTGGTTTGTAATGTATGATAGCACCATTTGGACCAGACCCTGAAACGATGAAATGAATAGTTATAGCTCAAGGCAAAGATGAGTTGAATTAAAGCTTATGTTTTTCTATCTAATATCTCTATCTATATAACTCAACACAAGAAGCATGTAAGAAGATACTAAATACTAAAACATAACTACTGGTAAACATGTGTGTCATAATGGAATAACAGTGACATATTTCATAGACTTACTACATTTTTTACACAGAATCACTAAATTGTGTTCATTCACTGTCCATATTTTTAGCAGGTGATGCTTTTTAGTAATATTCCCTGGAATAATTGGCAATTAAGCCAATCTTTGGAAAAAATACAATTGTACCTTTCATGTTTCTTTAACCAATATTTCAGTGAAAAAAATAGAAAAGATTTGTCAATGTACTACAATACCACTTATGGTATCAAAGCTGGTATCCAAGAAACCATCTTGTTTGGAGCGAAACTCGAGAAGTTTGTCTGAAACTTCTACTTCGGTTAATATCCTTTTGTTAGTAATTTCCGTCTCTAGCCAATCCCAGAACTGAGCAACGGCAGCAGCATCCCTGCAAACAATAAGATAGCACAGTTATATATGCTGAAAGCAAGCTTCTATGTGGACTCTTCTACATAAATTCAACATTCTTATCAAAGATTTATTGAGCAGTCAACAGGGGGTAAAAAAAATGCAGCTACCAGCCAAAGCTGTAAGTATATCTTTTAAATGTAAACAAACACAAGTCATTAAAAAGGTTAAGAAAATATTAACCAACTAATATTTACATAATAAAAGAAGACAATGAACCCCCACCCATCCTGGAAACATTATGTTTCTTGACAAATAAAAGGTAAGTGTTAACTTAGTTGACCACAATGAACCCCCACCCATCCAAAACTACAGGTCAATTCATATTCACAACTACAGAGTCCAACTCATATTGCATAGCTCGTCTAGATATTATGTGGTTTCTGTACATACAATAACTCAAATTTAAAAGATATCATCAAAACATGGAAAAACATTGTGAGTAATCATTGTCAAGGTAAGTTACGGTCACCTTAAATGACAACCTTGCATTCCTTCCAGTTCCGTCTCATTTTTTATGGCCTTTGCTAGAGAAATAGGGGAGAATTTATGGATAGCAATCGGTACAACCAAGTTCTCAATCGATCCATCAAAACCTTTGTTCCTAGTTTTGTGTTTACTCTCGTATTTCTGGTAATATCTGTCGCAGGCAGCTTTATAGGCATTTACAATAGCAACATTAACAGAGGAAGTATCCAACCAAAGGGAGGCACATTGTGCTGCCAAACTGAAAGAAAATCAAGCTCAGTTCGAAAAACAGTGCTGCATTTACAAACAAAAATGAACAACAATAAAAGAACAACAGAACGAAAGCTACTATTATAAAAAAGCCACACTGGCCTATCTACAGTAATATTGTTGGACATTTCCACTAAAAGATGTAAAAGAAAATGGAAGGGTCGTGAAAAATTCAAAAAAGAAGACGATTCCCATAATTACTTTTCAATCTCGGATATAATTGAATTGTATGGCATGATCTCTATGTTTGCTTTCTTCAAATGGTCATTCACCTCTTCAGTAACTTTTGAACCGTCAATAAATAATTTAGCTCCATCAATCTCCACAATCAAATATGCATACACAACAGGTGAATGTGGGATATCACTGCCTCTCTTCAAAGAAAAAGTCAAAAGTTACTCTGACTGATTAAAACATCAACAGAGGAAAAAAAAAAAAGAAATCAATGAGCAACTTATGTTAGACCCAAGCAACTTGAATAAGATCCTGAATGAAGGTTGACACTGATATGTGATTGTATCCAAATAACCATCAGTGCATCAAGTTAAAAGAAGGTGTTGAGATGCATTACCAAGTTCAGCAACCATGCGATTTCATCAAGCGCAGAGACGATAATTGCAGATGAACCAGCCTTAACAAGTTCCGACCTCAGAGATGACAATTTTGAAGCAACATCTAAACCAGCATACTTAAGGTCATGCACTCTAACCGGCTTATTTGGAGGCTGCGGCCTAGATTCTTTCCATATTTCATCCACAAGATTTAAATTGTACAAATAAACGAGCTCATGATTTTTCTTAGAGATGACGTGCTTAAGTTCTTCAGCAGCATCCGAAGTAAAAAGAAACTGCCTCCTTAACAATATATAAAGAACGCCCTATCAGACAGTAAAAACTAAAAAAAAATCCAATAACACAGGGAAAAAGGGGGGAAATAGTTTCAATTGACTATGAAGCATTGACATAAAAACAGACATCGGACACGACATTGACATGTAGGCCCAGGTAATAATTTGAGAAAAGTGATTGAATATAACCACGTATGTTGGTGTCGTGTCACGTGTTAAACATTGGACACACCTTCAATCTCAAAGTGACTGTGCTACATAGTAAATTGATTTATTTACTAGAAGTATAAACAAAAGACTTTAACAGGATGCTTAGGATTGATATTACCAATTAGAAAAGATAACCTACTTATAATTAGAATGAAGGGGAAAATATAAAATTCGCAATGAAAATAGAAAATGATATTTAAGGTTGCATTAGTAGTAACTTTTACTAACAGGATCAATTCCAACTCTGCCACCTGGAGGCAAAACCTCATTGAGCCACTCACTAGTAGTAGGGACTCCTGGATTTCCAGCTCGCATGAGAATCCAATTGGAGTTCAGTTGCTTCTCTGCCTATAACGAATGATGGAGAACAAAAACAAATCATGATTCATGGGTGCAAATGAAATACAAAGTGTGGAATTAACAATGAGAGTAAACCGTCATTTTAGTCCCTATTACTCTAAAAGAGTAAAGTGGTGTCGTTAAAGTCCCTAAATATATCAAAATTATTAAAATATCCCTGAGTGCGTCTTCTATTAGTCATTTCATAGACCATATTGACTAACAAAAAGACACATTTGAGAAATTAGCTAACAAAAACATACTTGAGGACCAAATTGACTAATGAAAGACACATTCGAGGAAACTTTTGTAATTTTAATAAAGTAAACAAGCATTTTGGTCCCAGAATAGTCCCTGAATACATGCAAATTGCAAATACATCCTCAATATATCTTTTATTAGCAATCTTATGGACAGAGTTGACTAACAAAAAACACATTTGAAGATTAAACTGACTAACTAAACACATATTTGAGGACCAAGTTGACTAACAAAAGACATATTCAGGTACATTTTTGCAATTCTGATACATTCAAGGATTATTTTGACAACGTCTCACACATTCGGAGACTAAAATGATTGTTTACTCAATTTTAATATGAATAATTGATTGTGATTTGTTGACAGTTTAAAACTTTTTGAATTGACGGAGCTTAACACAATCGAGGAAGAAAATAACTATTTAGTATTTACTCTAACAAAGACGATAATTGAAAACCTGGAGAAAATAGCGGCCATCAGTCCAAAGAGCAGCTTTGTCTGTTGTAACAACGGCGGTTCCAGAACTGCCAGTAAAAGCTGATATGTAGGCTCTTCTACCGTAACATTCAGCAATGAACTCGCTCTAATAAAACATGTATATATATATATGAGTTTGTGATTAGGTTTAGCAATTACACAAGCGTGTATAGTATTAATTGTGTGTTGAGGAGGAAATGAAATGTTACCTGGTGAGCGTCTTGAGAAGGGATGATGTAAGCGTCAATGGAAACATCGGGTTTGGAGAAGAGACGTCGGAGTGCGGTGAGTTTGGGGTCGGGTTCGGAATCGGTGCGATGTTTTCGGAGTTGAGAAGAGGGCTTGGCTGTGATGGAAGTGCAATTGCGGATGGCGAAGAAAGGGATTTTGGGATTGTGAGATTTTAATTTGTAGAAAAATGGTGAGAGAGTGGAAGTAAGAAGGAGTGTTCGCTGCTGCAATGAAGTTGCAATTGCAGGCGATGATGAAAGCGACCTCATATTCATAAATTGTTGAGTTGATAATCAATGCAACCAAAGACACGGAACAAATACTACGCTTCCAAAATATCTATTCTATTGCATAAATCTTCGTCACTCAATGTTGCAAATATCGCTAAAATTATTGAATTTTAGGTGAATTAACTTTTTGTTAAAAAGGAGAATGCGGTGAAAGGTAACATTCTTTTGTGACGCACAATATAAACAATATTGTTAGAAATTACTTAGGGTTCAATTCAATTTATGCAATCTATTGTTGTTTGTTATGGTAGCAAGTTCCTAAACTTCTTCGTTGACATTGCTAATCTATATATAATCTAATCTGACTAATCATGTAAAAAAATTATGTTTGTGTGGTGTAAATTTTTTTTGACATTATTTGGTGGATTAGAAATCAGATCATTTTCGATAATAATGTTTGCCCTAACGGTGAGATATCGAATAGTTATACCAATAATTTATGGTAATGAAACTAATTGATTGCATGGTCATAAGATCTTGGAAAATTAATATTGTTTATGATCATATTAAGAGGATTTTTCTATTTTCAAGTACAATGGCTCTAAATATTGATGGTGTAATTACAAACACATAGTTATAGTGTGTTTACATAATGTGTTTTGAGGAGGGACAATGGTGAATTCTTGTTTGGATTTGTCAACAAAATTGATGCTTGCAATATCTTCGAGGTTGAATTGTGGAGTATCTTTCATGGCATTCACTTGATTTAAAGGAGAGACTTTAAAAATACATATGTGAATTCCTATTCGCAACTAGCTTGCTATCTGTTATTAGAGATTTGCGGTCCCTTTCATGGATTCATCTTTTGAGATAAAGCTGACAAAGTGACCCATGCTTTAGCAATATAAAGGTTACAAAAAAAATGGTTTTGTCCTTTTTTTTTTTATTTCTCATGTCATTTCTAAGTAGAGGTTTAAAACATTTATAACAAAGTGTTCCCCTTATAAGCATCATCCTACATGGGCATTCTACTATGAATTAAAAAATATGGGTTTAAAACATCTGCAATAGAATGTTTCTCTAATAAGTATCATTTCACTCCATTGCATATAAGGAAAGTGATCATCAAAGCGCAGTATCTCTTTCCAATTTATTGCATATTTTACTTAATAAATTTTATAAAAATAAATGAGTGTTCTTGAAATGAAATAAAAGTTATTAATGATAATCATTTAGATAAAACCCTTTTAAACACATAAAACCATTTTAAACATTTAAATTAAAAGCTCAACTTCGGGTGTTCTTAAACTCTTTTATTCAAAACAAAATTAGATTATACGTCTGTGGCGCAGTTAGAATTCTCAATTTTTAATTTCGATCGACAATTCAGATTAGTTCAGTACTTGAAACTGATTGTTTGATATAGACCATTCGATCTAAAATCAATGGTGGAAATTTATTAAATCGTGATTGTCCTACAATATTCATCCCTTTTATAAAAAAAAAAATCAAATATAACTGGAAACCGATGAATCTACATAGAACAAACAGAAAAAGAAAGAGTACACAGCTGGACACTGTCCCAAGCACAATGATTCACACAACCATTGGTCCATTACCACTTCATGCCGTTATGCTGTCCCCCTCACCCACATTTCCCAACTTTATTCAGTTTAATTAATCGTAAAACTGCAACTGTAACTTCTTTCAAAACCTCGTCAAACTCAAAAGATCCATCACTCACACACTTATGGCGATCATAACTGAACAAGAACAAGAAGAACCAAATCGTCAACAAAAACAACAACCTAAAAACTCAACCAAAACAAAAACCAAGTCCCTCAAACCCAAACCCAAATCAACCTCAACCTCAACCACAACACAATCACCAAACTCATTCTCTTTCTGGTTCTACTTCACACTTTCAATCTCTCTCATAACCCTCTCCTTCGTCTTCAGTTCATCATTCTTTACACCACAAGACCCCAAAACATGGTTCCTCAACTTACCCACCAATCTCCGTCAACACTACTCCAAAGGCCGCACCATCAAAATCCAAACCCACCCAAACCAACAACCAATCCAACTATTCACCTTCGAACTGGGTCCCACCACTCCAAAACCTTCAGAAACCATTCTCATTCTTCACGGCCAATGTCTCACTTCATACTCTTACCGAAACCTAATTCAATCTCTCGCCACAAAAGGCGTTCGCGTCGTCGCGATCGACCTTCCCGGTAATGGATTCTCCGATAAAACAATTGAAGTTTCAATTGAAGGGTTTAATGGGGTTTTTGGTAGGTTAAGTTATGTTTATAGTGAAATTCAAGAAAAGGGTTTTTTTTGGGCTTTTGATCAAATCGTTGAAACTGGTCAAATTCCTTATGAAGAAATTCAAGCTAGAATGTTAAAGAGGAAAGTGAAAAAGGTTATTGATTTGGGTCCAGAAGAGATGGGGAAAGTTTTGGGTCAGGTTGTTGATACATTAGGGTTAGCTCCTGTTCATTTGGTTTTGCATGATTCAGCTTTAGGGTTAAGTGCTAATTGGGTTTCTGAGAATTCGGAATTGGTAAAAAGTTTGACACTAGTTGATACGGTTGCTTCGATTTCGGGTGCTTTTCCTATTTGGGTTTTGGAGATTCCTTTTGTTAGAGAGGTTGTTTTAGGGTTTCCTTTGGTTTTTGCAAAGGTGGTGAATTTTTGTTGTTCTAAGAGGATTGGTGGTTTGGATGCTGATGCACATAGGGTGCTTTTGAAGGCTGGGGATGTAAGGAATGCGGTGGTGGCTATTGGGAAGAATTTTAATTCTAGCTTTGATTTGGAAGAATGGAGTGGTTCTGATGGATTGAAAGATATGCCAATGCAACTGCTTTGGTCTAGTGATTGGTCCGAAGAATGGAGGCGGGAAGGGAATCGGGTTGCAACTGCTCTTCCACGGGCAAATTTTGTTGCACATTCTGGTGGCCGGTGGGCTCAGGTGTGCACAAGATTATTTATTGCTTGTTTTATCTGCCATACATGTGAATGATTTTATTTTATTTTGTTGTTGTGTAGAATTGTTTAATTGGATTGAAATGAATGCTGGAATAAAATGCAAACTAGGTGAATTACACAGAATTTAGGAAGAAGGGAATGTGTTCTTACTTGTGAATGAGCTGTCTACTGGCTATTGTTCTTAAAAGTTAAACCTTAATCGTATCAGATCAAATGTACAATAGTTTCAGAACTAGATTTTGTGATGTCTGTGAGTATGTTACATTTGTCTAAACTTTCCTGAAGACTCCAGCTTGCTATCTTTGATAACAAATTAACAATAACAATAATAAAACCCCATTTGCCACTAAGTCTGGTGTTATGTGGACTTCAAACCACAGTCTGCCATCATGATTATCAGTATCCTACGAGTACGATACATGGGAGTTGCATCTCGATTCAATACTAAATTGAAACCAATCGATATGAATCTCTAGTGTGTAGTGTGTATCTATTTGGACATGAATTTCATCTTGAATCATGATTTACCATGATGAAACACAATTCATTTTAATAAATCATTACCTAAACTTAGTGTAGTCAACCACTTTTTTTGTCAACTTTGTATAACCAATCCCTTTTATTTTGTTATTTGATACATGATTTGAATCTTAAAACTAGTCTAGCGAAGGAGGATCCCTTTACTATTGCTAAAACTTTGAGTTTGACACATGCAAACCTCTTCGCTATATGTATTTGCAGTGTTTTCCGATTTGATGTTCTGGAATATTTCTGTATTAATATTGCTCGTCTCTTATACTTAAAGATGTTTTCATTGGATTTGTAAATGTCGTACATAAACTTACAATACAAGTTTGTGTGCTGTATGTTACAACAAAGAGCTCGGGAAGTCTTTTTATAACTGACTAATAAACTTGTAGTTGTAGCACTAGCCCTTCATTTTCACTTTCAATACTGTGTTTATATACTGCGGTTCCTAAAGATTTCAATCAATGAAAGCTGAGAAAGCATACTCTCCCTCCCTAATTTTTTCCCCCCGTTTCCTATTCCTGTCCACCCAAATCGTTTATTTGTGTTTCTATATCACATAAATCACCATTTTTACTTAGCGATATTGATATTATATTCTGTTTGTTATTGAAACTAATTCAATTTGTTGTGATCTTAGGAGGATGCAGCAGTGGAGATAGCTGAAAAAATTTCTCAATTTGTCTTGTCGCTACCGAAGACTGTCAGAAAAGTTGAGCAAGAGTCCTCCATCCCAGACCACATACAGAAGATGTTTGATGAAGCAAAAAGTGATGGTCATGATGATCATCTTCACCATCATGGTCACAGTCACGGACATGATCACCTTGGTGAAGATCACATTCATGAAGCGGGTTATATGGATGCATATGGGCTCGGTCATGGAGCTCATGATTGGTGAAAGTGATCACTGGATATTACTGGCTAATATTCACGCTAGTAGACATCACTCTCAACTAAAGCCAACATGTTGTATGTTATTTATTTTACCTGTTTTACTTTTTCAAAATCTGTGAAGGGTGATGAGAAAATTATGGCTATGTAACAATTATGCATAGGGAGACACATCTTTTTTTTTAACTGAAAAACTAATTACATCTTATGCTCTTATTTGGAGCCAGTTTTTGTGTTCGGATTTAGGAACAAGCTTTTGAAGGTGTTCATTGAGACGAAATGTTGATCAAATGTACTATAAATTATTTTAGAATGTTATGACGTCATGTGATCGACATACTCGACCCTACTTAGTACATTAAAGACTTGGTTGTTGTTGTTGTAGATGGCTGAGTAATGTTTGATGTACAAATTAAAATCTCATAGCAGAAGTATATGAGGATATATTTATTGTGACTGTATTTTATTTTTCTGAATCAATTTTCTTGACATCTGTCAAGATATAATGAAATTTCTTTTTGGTAAGGATTTTAAAAGTCCAATCTTCTTCTTCCCCAAATTTCTTTTTCTCCAACTTAATTTCTTCTTCCCTAATATAATTTCTAGCCCAAATTTCTTCTCAGGCTTTCCAATGACCCTATTCCAATTGGTGTTAGGCCACCTCCTATTAGAGGACACATTCCAACTCCAACAATAATTCCTTATGAATTTCATCTATTGTGTTTGAAGTATATATTGTGTTTGCCTGTTGTTTTATATTACATATGTTGGGTGCAATCCTGTTGTTGAAATTCCACATGACTACTTGTTGTCTTATATTGCACATATTTAGGGCAATTCTTTTGTTTAAATTGCAAATGAATATTGGTTTGAATTTAAGTGAAGTCTTTCAAGACCTTTATGACATTAAATAATTTATTCCAGGGACCTTTTATATTCATCCTCGTATTATTTGAAAGTGCAACATAGTTCTATATTATAATCACATAATACACAATCACTGATCAATAAAACAAGGACCATTCTATAACTCCAACCCAAACTACTAAATTAACAAAATCACATCACAAAATAATTCAACATTAAACTTGTGAACCCAAAATCATATGCAACATTTGAATGATAAATAAACCAATTAGAAATGTTCTAAACATCTTCATTTCAAGCCTCATACAATCAAACTTTGTGTTAACTTCACCCTTTCAAATTCAATCTCTTTCATGTTTGGCTCCAACCTCTCTTCTTTGATCTATTCCAAGTATTTCAAGTTCTGCATCATTTGCAAGTACTTCAACCAAAAATGAAAAAAAATTCAAACATGAATGATGAAGTGGCAAACCCTTAATCCCTAAATTTACCTAAAATTGACAATAGCAAGTGTTTTAGCAAACCTTATTTCTTATTATTATTGTAGAAAACCCATAACCCCATATTTTCATTACCTTATTTATTGAATAGTGTAGAATGGTATTTCTATGTTAATATGAGCTTGGGCAACATGACCCCACATCCCTTCCAACGAAAATTTAGAGGAAGAAATAAGTTAGTGAAGAATAAATTAAGAAAGAAGAAATTTGGGAAAGAAGGAGATAAGATTTTTTTTTTCTTTCAAATTTACATATTTAGAATTTTAATGAAGAAAAATGAAGTTAATTAATAGTGTTATGCAGATATTTTAAAAAATGTGAGATATATTTGAATTTTTGATCGAGTCATAGACAAATATAATGAATGTTGGACAATGTAATGTTTGAAATAAATAATTAAAAATAAGTTAAAATCACATCAGTTCTTCCCTTCTCTTACTAATTTCTTCCTCTTGTAAGTATTCCAATAGTAATCACTTTTCGGTCAATGAGAATGTCATCACTTATCAAATATAAATTTATTTTTGAGCATAAAGTTTAAGAGCGATTTTGATAAATGATAACGTATATATGTCCTCTGATTTCGAAATAAATAAAAATTGAGTAAAAAAATTGATATACTTTTGTTTATATTTAAAATGATGAATGTTGATCTAACTCTTCAATTTTTCAGCATTTTACTTAATCATAATGTCTGATAGTGTATTTAGAGATATAAAGATAAAATTAGGGACAGATGGACATTTATCGTTTAAAATAAAAGGAAGTATTATAGTTAACTTGACCCTTCTATCACTAAAATCGGCTCCGTCACTTTATGTTGCCATTTCTTAAGATAGAAAACTTGTTTTTCATTTGTGCTTTCCTTTTCTTGCTTTTGTTTCCACATTTGAACAGTGTTTTAACACAAGTAATGAACTAAGTATACTTCTTTTTGTCTTTTAATTTTCAGGTTTTAAAAAAAATGAACATTTTTTTTAATACCACTGCTCCTCACTTATTTTTTCTTCTCTTTTTCGGTAATTCTTAACCTTCTTCTTTTCATGGATATTTTAATAAACTTATTTAATAGTATTATGTCACATTTTTAAGCTAAAAAAAATTATTACAGAAAAATAAAAATAACAAATTACTGGACATAAACTTAACAACAAAAACGCAAAAAATTATAAGACGATGAATGTCTCTCTTTAAAAAGTTTTATATGATTTGATGTCTTTATGTTTTATTAATGTGAAACTTGAGTTTTTTTTTTTTATTATATTAAAATAAAATTATTTTATTCAAATTTTTCCATTTTGTTTCATTTTATGAGAGAGGGATGTTTTTTTTATTTTTTTACGAGAACTAACAAGAAATTCGCTATGTCACACAGATGAGGCTTCATTGATATTTTATATGTACTATGTTTAGATTTTAAATAAAAAATTATAAACATTTATCATTTATTTATATTTATAATAAACATTTGTCTCGTTTTTTGTATCTATAATTTAGATATGTATAAGGTACAAATTCATCACACATGATTCACGTCAAAGAGATCGAATGCTTTTCCGTGTCCAAATACTTAAGGTAGTTGGTAATCAATAAATAGCATTGAAAATTCATCGGAAAAATAGTTGGACATTATGTATGAGTTTAAACTATTGATTGCTATAGTACAATGTTCAACTAAACTTTGAGTGTAGAAGTTGTTTACTCATCAAATTATGGCAACTATAAAGTGAAATGTAAATTTCGAATATTCAATGCTGTGAAAATGACTCCTAGTTACAGCAGCTTCAATCTGTTTTGTTTTCAATTGGAAAAAAAATGCATGTTGTGACGAAGTGGTAATAACTATATTAGCTTGTTTTAATTTGGTCCTATCCAAAATCCAAATCAACACGACAATATCATTATACTCCATTTGTTTAATTTGTCTATTTTGTCTCATAATATAAATAAAAATTGATCAAAAATATATATATTAAATTATATACACCAACATTTTCTAACAATTTTTTCATATCATTAATTAGAGGGAGTATATTTTGAGGGATATTTTTTAACTATATCTTTTTTATAAAAAATATATATATATATTTAATATGTAAGGTATATAAGGTATAACAGAATTCCCACCTTATAATATTCTAAATGTAAAAAGTAAAATATTTTCGTATATAAATTTTAAAGTATTGTTTATTAATTTTATTTTTTAAAAAAGAATATAATTGAAAAATGTCGGTAAATGACAGAATGCTACTACTGGCAGAGGAATTATGCTTTGAGCATCAAAAAGTCAATGGCTTGCTTGATTTTTTAACTTTAAAAATATGGTTTTGCCAACATCTGCTTTGAGAATTTATGTTAAGGAATAAAAAAAAAAACACCCTCCACGAGTTCAATATTAAATATTTTATTTATGAGACGTTGTTTATATTTAGTGGTGGAGATAAAGTAGTAATAGAGTGCACACACGAATAAGCATGGTTCAATAGTCACAACGCTATCAATATCATAATCGGGGTAAACAACCCCTAACAGGTGGTGATTACATCGTTTACAATTTTCATTAGCGAAAAATAGTTGTTAAATTATCATATAGTGGACCAAATTGGTACATATGATAAGACTTTTTGGTCACGAATTGTAATTAGTCAAAATCTAAAATTTCCCAATTAATAGTTTTTTTTAGGGACAGGCGATCTCTAAGTATCACGTAGTTTCTTGTTTTAATTAATCTCAACCGTTAATTTTAAATCATTCAATCAATTTTACACAATAAAACAATCTTAAAGATTGGACAAATGATAACTGTTGTGGCAACGATATTATTCACAATCACATCACAAATAACTATGATTAAGTATTTCAAAATATTATCTAATGAGTTGTCCACCAAATTCAATATTATTCACAATCACGTCACTGATAATTATGATTAAGTATTTTAAAATTTTATCTAATGCGTTCTCCACCAAATTCAGAAGTAAACGATGTTCACAATTTTCTTAAAATGAGATTGCGTGCTTCTGTCAAATTTTGCAAACAAAGTGTTTGTGATACATTAATTAAAAACGAACAATTTCGACATTGTCAATTCAGTTATAACTTAAAACATATTAAAGCTAGTTTAATTTTTAAGTCTTTAGTATATACACTCTATTTCGCATTTGTATTGTTATTAAGACACATAAAATGGAAATTATGGTTGTAGTGAGATATTTAATTAAGGATATATGTGGGGTTCTAACTCACCCACTAAAACTAATATACATATTTTTCATTTATATTATTAAGACTTCTCATTACAAAATTAAGACATTATTTAGTAATGTCAATAAATTAGTTTATAATTTATAGTTTATTATACGATGCTGTTTTAAATAACATTTAAATTTATATATTATTTTTTATCTTTATGTAATATAAAATAACTACTACACTCTCACTCACTAGTTCACAACTTTATGTATATCTTCTGGTGAACATAACATACTCAGTTTCTTTAATTTCTTCCAAAAATAACTCAAAAAATAATAATTTTTCATGTTCTTCAACTTACAAGAAATTGATTAAGGTATGCATTGCCATATTTATTATTATTTCTTCATCTTCTAATTTATCATTGTGATAAAGTTAAGTTCATTTTTTATGTCAAATTATAAATAGTAGAATTACATTGTTTTAACGATTACTATTTATACATATGGAGTTTGCTAAAGTGTTAGATAACTCTTCAAATTTATGTTTGTATTGTAATAAATAAAAAATAAATGATATAACAAAAAAAGTAAATAAATTGCATGGTTCTAGTTTTTATTTCAAAGATTTGTTGTATTTTTTGGGAGTTTCTACCACAAAAATAAAGTTGAGTAGGAAAATTGATTAAAAAAA
>JBBPBP010000003.1:57807680-57846786 GCA_037974735.1 Cicer chorassanicum | reverse complement strand
AAAAAATAGTATGATATTTCATTATTTTCATAAATTTGGATGATGGTATTCTGCGTCGGTAATTTTGAATACAAATTTTGATGTTTGGATATAAAATTTGATTTTGAGCTTAAATTATCCTAAATTCAATAATTTGGAATGATGACATTATGTGTCTTACCTTGGATGTGAAATTTGATATGACTGTGGGTGTGAAATTTTATATTTGAGCCTCCATGGTCCTAATTAAATTTGATAAATTGTGATGATGATATTGTGTCTCGAGGATCTTAGATGCAAAATTATATATTTGATTCTAGATGACTCCAAATTTGGTAAATAAATATTACCGATGATATCGTGCCTTGATGACTTTAAATATAAAATTTTATATTTGAGCCTAGATGTTATAGAAATCGATTAATTTGAATGATGATATTGGATGCGAAATTATATATTTGAACCCATATGATCTAAAATACAATAAATTGGGATGACAATATTGTGCATTTAATTTTTATGATCCATGATGCTTAGATAAATTGGAATGATCATATTGTGTCTTAAAGACCTTGAGTACTAAGATAATTTGGAATGATGATATTATGTCCCAATCATCTTGGATGTAATTTTTGATATTTGAGTATATATTATCTTCAATTCAATAAATTGAGATGATAACTATGTCTCCAATTTTGTCGTGAAAAATCGATAGTATAGTCAAATGGTCCAAAATTTGATAAATTTGAACAATGGTAACATGTTTTGATAATTCATATTTGATAAACTAAAATGATGATATTTTTCTTGGATAACCTTAAATACAAAATTTGAATAATAATATTTTGCGCCGATAATATTGCATACAAAATTTTATATTTGTAAGTAGATGATTTTAAAATTGAGATTATAATTATATATTTCAATACTAAAGACATTGGGATGATGATGTGGGATCTTGAGAACATTGATGCTTTGATAAATTGGGATGTGCTTACATATTTTATTTTTGGAAGTTCTGTAAAAGGAAGGAGGCGTGCGTAGAAAAAAGGAGGCGTAGTTAGCACCACTTCTAAAGCGTATGTGAGGAGCTTTATGGTAATTAAAAACCGAACTTCTTTCTGATAAAAAAATCACCCTTAACCAAAAAAAAAACAAAAAAAAAGAAAACAAAAAGTTGAACTTCTTCTAACTACCTAGCGCCAAAACTACCACCGTTTTCAATTTCGTACTTTTTCATTTCGTAAGTGCCTTCATCGCGATTAGAAGAAAGCAAAACCAGAGTAAAATATGTCAGATTCACAGTCTAATTCAGAGATTTTCAGTGTTCGAATTGTCACCATAGACCATTACATGGCACCGCCAATTCCTTCCATTGATATCTGTTACAGCAGTTTCCATGGTATGATACTAACCCTAACTAATTTCACTCTAAATGCTCAATTGAACTCTTGAAGAACAAACGACAACGGTTTAAGCTTCGTTTTGCGTTTACAATATTCATAATTCAGTGTGCACTGATTTTCTTGTGGTTTGGTAATTTCTTACTAAAATGCTCAATTAAACTTTCGAAGAACAAACGACAACAATTTAAGCTTCATTCTGCGTTTAGATTATTCAGATTCAGTGCACACTGATTTTCTCGTGGTTTGGTGTTTTCTTACTAAAATGCTCAGTCAAACTGTTGAAGAACAAACGACAACAATTTAAGCTTCTTTATGCGTTTGCATTATTCAAATTCAGTGTGCACTGATTTTCTTGTGGTTTGGTAATTTCTTACTAAAATGCTCGATTAAACTTTCGAAAACAAATGACAACGATTTAAGCTTCACTCTGCGTTTAGATTATTCAGATTCAGTGTGCACTGATTTTCATGTGGTTTGATATTTCCTTTTTATACTAAGGTGGAAAAGTGAATGAGGTTCCGGTTATAAGAGTTTATGGTTCTACTCCTGCTGGCCAGAAAACTTGCTTGCACATACATGGAGTAAGTTTCCTTATGAAATTTGTTTGTTGTTTAAATCATTTTTTGGTTTTTAAACTGTTTGGATAGTTAATTTATGCTTTTGTATTAATTTCCATCTTATTTACCACTTGGTGCAAGTGTTAGCAATTTTGTAATCATAATCAAGGTTTTAAAATGCCGTCACTATGCGCTTAAATATTTTTTTTGAAAATGGCAGTTAAATTTGTCTGATTTGGCTGCATTGACGTCAAAAACCTTGACATTGCAGCCAAATTTCGATAGTAGATCATGTTTAAAACCTTGGTTATAAATGCAATAACGGAGTTTTAACTCTTTGTATGATACAAGATTGATACTGTTTCATTATCTTTCATTTTTATTATGGTCAAACTTAAATTGTTCATGTTTATTGTTCTTTGTAGGCTTTACCTTATTTGTATGTGCCGTGTTCAGATATACCACTTCAACTAGACCAAGAAGGTAACCACAAGTCATATTTTATGGTCCCTGTTTTATTCTGTATCAAGTGTTTGTTTAAATCTTTAAATTTGAATTTGCTTGATTTGACTCGTCTAATGAGCCTGGTAAATGAGTTACTTATATGTGAATGTTTTATTACGCTCTCTGCGAATTAATTTCTTTTCTCTGTATTACTTTCTAGACCAATTTTCATTATCTACATGATGTTTTTGATGGATTTAAGTTTTGTTCAGCATTCCGTATTTACGTTTGAAATATATCTCAAATTTTGGTTTAATTACTCAATGTTTGGAATATTTTTTTCTTGATGTTGTACAGGTGATGCATACACCTACATGGTAGCTGCTTCTCTCGAGAAAGCGTTGAAGGTATCTTTGGATGAGTTAGAATGGGTTTTGCACCCTCAATTGTATGATTTTGTTTGTGTTTTAATAGATAAACTTTCTTGTATTATAGATGTGATGTCACGTTTTAAACTTTTACAGCTTAAAGGCAGTGCTGGTTCAACGAGACAACATGTTCATGGCTGTAGCCTTGTACGAGCAAGGAAATTCTATGGCTATTACTCATTTGACGAGTTGTTTGTAAAGATATACTTGTATCCAGAAGTTTTATACAACTTTTTTTATTCTTTTTGCAATATGTTTTCACGTGCACAGTTGCACATCCTGCACATGCCACTTGGTATGTACAAGCTACAATGAAAGCATGCTTAAATCATGAGAATACTTCTTACTAGAAAAGGGTAAGCCTTGACTGATTCTTTTAGATATTATCCTCAAGATGTCTCCCGTGCAGCAAATCTTCTCTTGGTAATATTCATACAGCTTGTAGCTTGTAACCTAGCCATCATTTTGTTATGAATACTACAAATTTCGTTGATAATTAGAAAATCTTTTTTTGAAACTAGTACATCTTCATTTGATGTTATGGAGAATAAGTTTTCATCATGACATTTGCTTTTCAGGCTGGTGCTGTTTTCAACAAAATTTTACAACCTCACGAGTCACATATTCCCTTTATTCTTCAGTTTATGGTATGTACTTTCATATGATTTAGTGTAGCAAAAATTTAATATAGAGAGAGTTGGGGTAACACCTTTCATAGAGAAGATAGTAGAAACTTGGTTTAAGTGGTTTGAGCATGTGGAGAGGAAGCTTGTAGATTTTGTAGTAAGTAGAGTAGATCAGATGGAGGGTAGTCAAATCGTTAGAGGTAGAGAAAAACCTAGAAAAACTATAAGAGAAACTATTAAGAAAGACCTATAGATTAATAAGTTGGATTGAGATATGATATATGACAACATTATGGCGTTGATTGATCCATGTAGCCGACTCTACTTAATGAGATAAGACTTGATTATTGTTGTTGAAACTTATTATAGTTTATGTGTAACTAAACATGATATAATTATTTTCTGTTTAAATTAGTCATTGTTCTTTACATGACATTATAGACACCTGGATCTAGCTGCATTCAGCCACTGCATTTGTTCAATCTAATTTTATGTTTTTTTTTCCTATTATTTCGATGATGATTGGTATTGAATGAGAGAAAAAGAGAAAGACATATGGTAAAACCGTATGTTTGAACTACATAATAGAGTCCATTTTATATAGGCTTTATGCAATAAATACAAATAAATATAGGATAATTACAATAATTACCAACATCCTAATCATATTTTCAACACTTGGGATCGGCTAAGATGGGTTTGAACTACACAACATAGTCCATTTTATATAGGCTTAATGCAATAAACACAAATAAATATAGGATAATAACAATAATTCCAAACATCCTAATCATATTTTCAACAATTGGGATTGGCTTGGATGGGTTTGGAACATCCAGATACTGTCTTGAGCTTGGATGATAATTGATAAGTTTTTTGTGCATTGTGATACATTTAAGTTACCATTGTCTTATGGTTTTTTGTTCATTTTACTTTGTACCGTTTGTTAATTAAACTTCTATTGGTTGTACATGTTAAGTGTCATTTTTTCTGGTAATGTTAAATAAATTTTGTGCCGTTTATGTTGTCTTCTTGAGTTGTGAAAACGGATCGTGTTTGTCCACTAGTGTTCTCTCATTCGATTGCCTTATTGCCCGAATGGTAATTTTTTTAGCACATGTTTGCTTAGTTTTGTCTCGTGCTGGTAGATGAACTTTGTTTTGTTATGTTAGGTTGATTACAACTTGTATGGCATGGGTCATTTACACCTATCAAAGATGAGGTTCCGCCACCCCATGCCAGATTCTATTCATAAGAAATCAGACATCAATAGCCAACACAGAAAGGTGAGTTGACTTGCATGTTTTCAGATTGCATAGTCTTTCTAACTTCGTTTTATGTTTGACTATCATATTGTTACGGTTTGATAATATGTTTTCTATATTTGATATCATAATCTTTCCATTAGGCAGATCCGGGTGCTGAAGAATGTTTGGAGTCAAAACTGTGGATGTCTTCCATGATTTCATCCGATTGGATGTGGTCATTCCCTAGTGAATTTGGGGCTTCATCAAATGATAAGGCTCACTGTCCTAAGCGTCAAAGCATCTGTGAGCTTGAAGGAGATACTTCTTTAGAAGGTTTTTCTAGTTTCATGGCCATACTGATACACACAAATACAAATGAGAATGCACACATATACACTTAAATATGTAATGGTGTCTCCTGCTACTGTTATTCTTCTGGTTATAACATATCTGTTCTGCAGATATTCTTAATCAGCAGCTTAAAATGTTTTCATCTCTCTCACAATGCTCAAATGTCAACATGGTTCAGTCACTTGTACCAATATGGGAGGTAACCTATTAATCTGTTTTTCTATTTGTATTTTACATGTTATGTTGTCGATGTCTGGGTTTTTTTAAATTAGCTGTCCTGTAATGTTTCAGGAACAGCGGAAACGGACTGGGATTCATGAGGCTACTATGCCTTCAGATCCTGGTAAACCACTACCAGAAGATGTCATGAAACTTCTCTCTGCCGGTCTTGACTTTAAGGAAAAACTTATTGAATTCTGCAGTGAAGCTGAGACCACTTTATTTTGCACTCCTTTTGAGAAGGAACCCAGGTTCAAGTACAGCCATTGCTGATGGAAAATTTATTAAATCTTATCTTATATATGACGGCTTAACAACCCTTGAATGCTGCAGAGAAACTGACATAATAGGCTCTGCAACGCCACCATCTTCATTGTGTGAAAATACCAAATTGCTTGAGGAAGGGACTGACACTAGTCTCAAACTGTTGAAAATTGGAGAAATGCAATCGGCTGAAAAGATTGGAATGTTGGACATAAAGGCAATAGCTTTTTCCAGTATTTTTCTTCTACGTATAATACGTCACTTTCATATTAATTCTTACCTTATATTAACAAGAAAAATTCTTCAGGAGTAGGGTATTAATTTGTAGTGTTATTTTGGGTGTGTTTTCTTCCTATTATGCATACCTGCTTTATATGTTACTTACTGTTGAGACATGCAATGATGTAGTTTGTTATTATTAAGATATGTTATTCCTTGTTTTTATTAGGTTTGATATATGTTGGATTTAGTCAAGATTTATTTCCTTAATTAAAAGATTCTCCTTGTACAATTTTGATTATAAATAATATCATGCTGAGAGCTAATCTCTCAAGTCATTTAACACCAAAACCTAATTCTCAAGTTGGTATCAGAGCTCACAATCAGTGGGCCTCTCAAAAGTGTCAAAAACCCTATCCATCACAGTCACAAAAGTCTCAAAAACCCTAACCATCATAGTCACATACGTAGCTGTCCTGTTAACTGTCCAACACACACGGCCCGACGGGCCAACCACCCCCACCATTAAACTCGCCTTAGTCAGATAAGCCATTCACCGGAGAACCGCCGCCATCCACCTTCTCACGCACCGCCACACATGTTTTTTGCAACTGTAAGCTCCACCGGCGCGTGAAGGCCATACGCCACCATCCAGACCTCCGACAAAGTCCCCTTTGGTCCCGTTCCACTCGTCTGCTGCTGTCCTTCTTGTTTTGGCCAAGTTTGGTTAGTGGGTCCCACTATTTCTGGTGCTTTCTCTACGGTTTCTTGCTGCCTGTACTTGTTGTTCTTTTCTAATCTGTTGAAGATGAGTTCAAGTTTAGATCTTTCGCAAAAGGAGAACAACAAATCTGAATCCTCTGTTAAGAGCCTTGTAACATATGTTTTCTCTGGCAATCCCTCTATAACGTCTGAGAAACTTAATGGTCAAAATTATTTAAATTGGTCAGCTGTTGTAAAGATGTGGTTTCTTGGACAAAAGCTCTTAAATCACCTCACTAAGAAGTCCTCAGAAATTAATACAAATTTGCGTGAAGATTGGGAGCAAGCTGATTGTCAATTAGTCTCTCGTTTGTGGCAAACAATTGAGCCCTTATTGCTGGTCTATTATCGCTCGTACACCACTTGCTATGATATTTAGGAGAATGCTAAGAATGTCTATTCGAACGATATCCAATGTCTCTATAATGTTATTCATAATTTAGCTACCCTTCAGATGACAAAAGATAACATCATGGCTTATGCTAATAAAGTCCAGTCAGCGGTAAACGAGTTCAAGCTCCTTGTGGCCGACGATGACTCAAAGAAGATGCTTGAGAAATTGGATAATGTTTGCATGATTTATGTCCTTCATGACCTTCATCAAAAGTATGAGTCAGTTCAAAGCCACATTCTCATTGCATCCGATATCCCCTCAACAGAGGATCTCATCAGACGCATCATACGCATTCCTAGTCATGAAGGATCAGGGGGAAGTGGATCTCAAACTGGCACAAAGTCTTCTGCTTTCGTTTCAAATTTTGCAGGTCGTGGTCGTAGGGGTGACCGTGGTGGAGGTCGTCCTCAGTGCACTTACTGTAAGCGTTTCGGTCATACCGAAGACAAATGTTATTCCATTATTGGCTTGCTAGAAAAAACAGTAAATGTGACGCAGTCTAATGATAATGGAAAAGACTCTGAAGTGAGAAATGCCAAAAACAATATGTTGTCTGATGAAGAGTACAAGGCATACCTGCAGTTCAAGGCTTCACATGCCTCATCTTCAGCAACTTTTGCTCATACCGGTAATTCTACGGTCTGCCTCTCTCACTCCTCATCTGTTAGCCCTTGGATCTTGGACTATGGAGCTTCCAATCATGTGGCTGGTAATCCATCACTTTTATCGAAAATATCCCAACCTAAAACCCCACATCATATTACCGTTGCAGACGGTTCAAAAGCTAAAGCTAGTGGCATTGGTCAAGCCACTCCTTCACCATATTTATCTCTTGACTATGTTTTTTTTGTTTCCAACTGTCCATTTAATTTAATTTCTATTAGTCGTCTGACCCGAAGTCTAAATTATTCTATAACTTTTTACTCTTGATTCTTTTGTTATACAGGATTAGAGTACGAAGCAGATGATTGGTACAGGATATGAGTCCCAAAGACTTTACTACCTTTAGTCTTCATCTACTGTTGCTTCCACTTCTAGTACAGAGTCCCCAGGTCTTCTTCATCGTTGGTTAGGCCATCCAAGTTTCAAAAAGTTCAGAGTTATGGTCCCTCACTTGTCTCACTTGAAGTCTTTAGATTGTGAATCTTGTCAGCTTGGGAAACACGTTCGGTCTTCCTTCCCCAGCAGTCTTCAATCGCAAGTCCGCTCTCTTTTTGATGTCGTTCATTCTGATGTATGGAGACCAAGTCGAGTCACTTCAGTTGTAGGTAATAGGTACTTCGTCACTTTTATTGATGAGTTTTCTAGATGTACGTGAATCTACCTACTTAAGGATAGATCAAAAATATTAAGTATATTTCACAATTTCTTTAAGGAAATTCAAAATCAATTTGGTTGTTCTATTCGCATTTTGCGCAGTGATAATACAAAAGAGTATTTTTCGTCATCTTTTAATTCTTTTATGGTCGAAAATGGAATAATACATCAGTCATCTTGTCCCCATACCCCTCAACAAAATGATATTGCTGAACGTAAGCACCGTCATATAATTGAAACAGCACGTACGTTGCTAATCAATGCTAATGTTCCTTTCAAGTTTTGGGGTGATGCTGTCCTCACTATAGGATATTTGATTAATAGAATGTCATTTTCTGCTATCCAAGACAAAGTTCCCCATTCCATATTGCTCCCCGATGAACCATTGTTTCGTATCCCTTCTCGAGTGTTTGGATCCACTTGCTTTGTTCATGATCTTACTCCAGGACTTGATAAGTTGAATGCTCGTGCATTTAAAGTGTGTTTTCTTTGGCTATTCAAGGTTGCAGAAAGGATATCGGTGCTATTGTCCCTCCACACATCGCTTCTACATGTTTGTTGATGTCACATTCTTTGAGAATATATCTTTCTCCCCATCCCCCATTGAATCTGAGCCAATCTCTGAGGTATTACCTATTCCTTACCTTGTTCCGATAACTTCGTCTAAGCCTATAATTGACCAGCCAGATCCATCTAGGCCTCCTCTCTTGCAAACTTATCAGCGACGTGCACGTCTCCCTCTTACCAATCCACTTCCTACACAAGATTTAAGTGACTCATCTCCTGTTCCAATCCCTTCTTCCACTTTGGATCCGCCTACCTTGTCCGACGACCTCCATTGCACTACGTAAAGGTACACGTTCCACCAGTAATCCCTATCCCATTTATAATTTTCTTAGTTATCACCGTTTATTACATTCACATTATACCTTTGCTTTTGCTATCTCTTCCATCACTATTCCTAAGTCTCCGCGAGAAGGTCTTTCTCATTTAGGGTGGCGACAGGCTATGATTGATGAGATGACAACCTTAAAATCTAACC
This sequence comes from Cicer chorassanicum, assembly GCA_037974735.1. Taxonomy (NCBI): domain Eukaryota; kingdom Viridiplantae; phylum Streptophyta; class Magnoliopsida; order Fabales; family Fabaceae; genus Cicer; species Cicer chorassanicum. Next base: position 57,837,531 of record JBBPBP010000003.1, on the reverse strand, counting down.
AAACATGGACTCTTGTGCCACCTCTTCCTGATAAATCTATTGTTGGATGTCGTTGGGTATACATAGTTAAAGTTGGTCCAGATGGACATATTGATCGTCTGAAAGCTCGTTAGTGGCTAAAGGTTGTACTCAGGTTTTTGGTCTGGTTACAATGATACTTTCTCACTTGTGGCTAAAATGGCTTCAGTTCGTCTTTTTCTCTCTATGGCTGCTATGCGACATTGGTCATTGTATCAGTTAGACATAAAGAATGCATTTCTTCATGGAAACTTAGAAGAAAAAGTTTATCTCGAGCAACCACCTGGTTTCGTTGCTTAGGGGGAGTGTCGTGGGTATGTCTGTCGACTTCATAAAGTTTTGTATGGTCTCAAACAATCTCCTCGGGCATAGTTTGGGAGGTTTAGTAGTATTGTTCAACAGTATGGCATGATTCGAGGTCAGCTTGACCACTTTGTGTTTTATAAATTCTCTTCTAACAAGTGTATTTACTTGGTTGTCTATGTTGATGATATAGTCATTATAGGGGATGATCGTGATGGAATTGTGGGACTCAAACAACATCTAGTCCACCACTTTCAGGTCAAAGATCTAGGTAGATTGAGGTATTTTCTTAGCATTGAGGTAGCTCAATCTAAGGCAGGAATTGCTATTTCCCAGAGAAAGTATGCTTTGGATATCTTGGAAGAAATTAGTATGCTAGATTGCAAGCCCATTGGCACTCCTATGAATCTAAATGTCAAACTCCTACTGGATGAAGGGGAGTCCTTTCCAGATCCAGGAAGATATATGAGGTTAGTTGGGAAGTTGAATTACTTGACCATGACGAGGCCAGATATTTCATACGTTTTGAGTGTGGTGAGTCGATTCTTGAATTTCCCTTGTGATAGTCATTGGAATGCTGTGGTTAGAATCTTGAGATACATTAAAGGAGCTCCAGGAAAAGGTCTTGTTTACACAGACAGAGGTAATTCAAATATTGTTGCTTACACAGATGCAGATTGGGCTGGAAGTCCTTTCGATAGACGGTCCACATCTAAGTATTGCGTTCTTATTGGTGGTAATTTGATTTCCTGGAAAAGCAAGAAGCAAAACGTTGTTGCCAGATCTAGTGCTGAGGCTGAATATCGAGCTATGGCACTTACTACTCAGGAGCTCATATGGCTCAGACACCTTCTCCAAGAGTTGCGCTTTTGTAATATGGGCACTATGAGTCTCATATGTGATAATCAAGCAGCCTTACATATTGCTTCTAATCCAGTCTTTCATGAGCGAACTAAGCATATTGAGATTGATTGTCACTTTGTTCGTGAGAAGATTGTGCCTGGCGAGATTGCTACTTCATTTGTTGGTTCTAATGATCAATTGGAAGACATTTTCACAAAGGCTCTTCAAGGACCAAGGATAACTTATATATGTGACAAGCTCGATGCCTACAATCTGTATGCTCCAGCTTGAGGGGGAGTGTTGAGACATGCAATGATTTAGTTTGTTATTATTAAGATATGTTATTCCTTATTTTTATTAGGTTTGATATAAGTTGGATTTAGTCCAGATTTATTTCCTTAATTAAGAGATTCTCCTTGTACAATTTTGATTATAAATAATATCATGCTGAGAGCTAATCTCTCAAGTATATCTGTTTATTTCATAGAGTATTCCTCCCATGCCTTCTTAAAGTATGTCTTACCATATGATCAGTTGCTCTTTATCTAGTCAGGATCCCATGAATGGTCTATCTGGAAGAACTGTTCAATTTTAAACCTTTATTCTTTCTTCAAAGCTGGCATCAGCTACCATCATTAATATTTTGTTGTTGCTGATTTCTAGATCTTCATTAATAAAGTAGTGTAAGTTTCAACTAGAGCTTGCTATTCTGCTGGTGCACAATTTCATGTGTTGTTTACACTCCTGAATGAAAGTTGATGAATTTTTTTTTATCCTGGAATAGTGGTCCTTAGGTTTTTACTTAAAGATTTATGTTTTCCATATATTTATTTTTGTTTCTTTTAACTGTACCTATGGATGATATATTGTGAATTATTCAAAATTTATATAAATTTCTGGATAAATAAGAACCTGTTATAGAAATAGAACACAATATGCCCACTTAAATATAAAGTTATTCTCATCTAAAAAGTAATCCCAGAACAGTATCTACTGGACTAAATGGAGCCAAAGGGTTTAGAATTTAGATTAATCATGACACTATTCAAGCTTTGATATTCTTTTACACGGTTTGGTCTATTGAAGTTTTATCGTCCATTTCTGTATCTCCTGCTTTCTAGGATGCTGATATGGAAGCACAAGATCTTCTCAAGTGGCTTGCAACTTCTCAAGCTGCAGAGGATATAAACTCTGATGATGAACTTGCTTGTGAGACAATTTTGAGTCCCTTGCTACCTGCTGCAACAATTGATAAGATGCTGGAGAAAGCGAATATGGCTTATGAGAGTGAGTCCCAGCAGGAGTGTCAGGATATTCTAGATTCAATTGATTGTATGTTTGAGTTAGACCTACCAAAGGAAAAGCCTTATCGTTCCTTTGATCACAATTCTCCCGTTAAAGCTTCACCAGACAGTATGATACCTCAAGTTGATGGTTCTAACGATGATGAATTCTCAAGTCCATGTGCTTGTTTGGCTGGAACCTCTTCTGCAGTCGAGATAAACAGTGAACATGAAGGACCTTCTGAGTGCCATTTACTGCACAATACTGACACAAGTACAGTTACCGCAGCTAAAAAGAATAGACAATGGGGATCTTTGCCTTTCTCCATGACCGGCAAGGTTAATAACGATGGAGAGCGTCCTATTTCACAAGTGACTCCTCTGTTTGAAAGTGAAGCCAGAGATTCTGCTCTCTCCGATTACTTAACCAGAAATGAAGTTAAAAATAATACTTGTATTCAAAGAAATGTTGGCGAAGGCGCTTCAGATTCAAAAGAAGTACATGGATTGGTTAGCTGCTCACTACGGGACTTGATGAGGCGAAAGCGATCCCATCGAGTTGAACCTGATGAACGTCAATCTGGAACTACAAAGAAGCTTATTTTGGATAGGCATGTGGGAACAAATTCACGCCTTTGGCAAAAACAACTAGATTTGGAAACAATGCAAACCGATGAAGAAGAAATAGAACTCCAGAAATATTCTGATCATAAAGTGAGCAGTCACGATAATTTAATCTGTGGGAAACAGTCGCATCTATCTGGCAGTGATAGTTTTTCGAATTTGCCAAAAGATGAATGTTTTGGTCAACATAAAAGGGGGTGTTTAGAAGCAAGTATTGATTCCATGGACCAATCTGTGGCTTGCAGGGAGGAAAACACTAAGGACGGAACAGCTTATGCAAAACCAGTAGCTTCTGATGCCTATACCCCAAATCACTCTTTAGACACTCAGTTGAGAACTGTTGATAATAATAAAGTCAGAGCTACTGAGAGGTGTCAGCGAACTGATTCTGCTGCTTCAGGTAGTAGACAGAACTCATTAATTGATGACGGAGTATCGGGCAAAAATAAATGCGTGGATAAAAGTTCTTGTGGTAGCATATGTTTTGTGCAGCATGATCAGATGAAGTCTTATGAGCATGCTTCTGGAAAGAGTGTTGCAAGTGACACAAGAATATTGCTAAGTGAAAAGGTTGATAATCAAAAGCTGGATAAAAATTTGTTGAGTGAGACTGTTGGCTCAGAGTCCATTGTTGATGACCTGAAGAGTGATCACATGAAATTAACTGAAATAGCCACTTGCAATAATTCTTCAGTTGACAAGAATCTTGAAAGTAATTTGTCCTTGCCAACCTTCTCTGATACCCATTTACATTTGGATGAGGATGATGAAATGCCAGGTTTTAACTATACCTTCTTTAACCCGATTCCCCACCCCTCCTTTTTTTTAAAAAAAATTGTCTCTATGTTTGTTATTATACATTGAAATTTGAATGGGTTTTGGATATATTTTTCAATAGATATATTTTGGTGAATATATGATTCACTCATGTTTTTTTAAACAATAGAGCCTCTCTTGTGCCAAGTTATGTATTAATTAGCTGTCAGTCAGCCTTTATTAATTTTATTTTGAGGATAGAAAACTTGCCATTATGTGGAATATCCATTATCCAATATATAGAAGTTTGAAGGAAACAGAGATGATGCTTTTATGTTGTTCTAGGTGTTCATAGGTCCAATCATTTAAGAAACACTTATAGAATATCCTTTCATAGCTTGAATGCTGATTTATTTGGAATTTCTATGTTAATAATTTGATATATCTTTTTAAGGATACTTTGATTGAAAAATGCGTTATCATCCCAGATTCCCAATGAATTTTGGTGACTTGATTTAACCAGGAAGTAAGGCATTTTGTGAAATTCCTATACTTGATGTTATATGCTCTGTATTGACCCCCTAGGTTGTTATTTTTAGCTTGTTATGTTTTCTTGCACATTCTCTGGTCTGAACTTACTCAATGTTCGATGAAACTTCTCATGAGCTTGTATTTAATTCTTGAAGGAAATGCTCTGGATGTTTTTCTTCCTATTTCTGCAAAGAATTCCCAGAAACAGATGGAACCTTGGAACAAGTGTGTTACTATTAAAACCCACAAATTCTCTGGGACAAAGGGTGTTGCCACTTACTATCAAAATGATGGCTCTCACCTATACCTATTAACACCTAATATTTTGCCTCCTTCTGCCAGTTCTGTGCAGAGATGGCTATTTTGTGATGAGACAGGTATCTACTAAAACATATATGCATTTCATACCTGATCAGTGATGTGTTTTTACCCATTTCATTTACTCTAGGAAATTCACTAGAGAAAAAAACTAGCCTTCATATCTGAAAGGTAGGGTAATTTTTATTTTTAGAAAATGATATAAAAATTTGAATTGGTATATAAGTGATTCATTGGCAAAATTTTCTAGCAAAATGTTGGTTTTTCTTTAAGCAGCTGGTTATTATTAACAGTAAGAGATAGACCCAAATGTGCAGATTAGCATTCAATATCCATGTCTTGTTCAGACACTGCTCTGCATTTCGGTAATTAAAGTGGTTTTACAAGGGTTTTTCTGTACAGAATAATGTAATGTAATATAATAACACATAAAGCTAAAGATACATCACAGAACTAAAAGTCTATAACAACAAGACTAACAGAAACATCCCTACATGTCTAATGTTTTATGACAAGACATTACCTGAATCTGGTTATACTAATCTTCTCTATCCGTGGCATACTCATGATCAAATGCATCAAGAACCTGATGCAGAGGACCAGGATGTACCTAAATGCACTTCTGAACATCCTCTTAGGCATACTCCTGATCAAATGCATCAAGAACCTGATGTAGAGGACAAGGATGTATCTAAATGTGCTTCTGGACCTCCTCTTAGGTCTGAGCTGTATCAAGATGCTGGCACAGAAAAGAAGCTTACATGCATTAGCGAAGGACAAACAGAAAGAATAAAAGCATGCATAGATGGCTCTCAAGATATTTCTCAGATATCAGGCCCTGATGAGAAATCAAGCTTTACCCCTCTAAGTCAAGTTGGTTTCCGGGACCCTGCTAGTGTTGGCCGTGGACAGCAATTGACATTACTTAGTATAGAGGTATTGGACATAGTATTGTCATTATTTTTTATTTTTTTCCAGAAAATTTGTGACATTGTCTTCTAGGTTTCTTTGATGCCTGAGTTTTGCATATCTGGTTCTGATTTGAAGACCTCATATTAGCTATATAACTTTTTCCTAACATTTCCTTAGAATTTGATTCTTAGTATTGGGTGACTCTCTCTCTCTCTCACACACACACACACACAAAGCATCAAATTCCCCATTATCGATCGTGCTCAAAAGTGATGATGTTGATAACTCAATAACTAATGGTACTGTTGATTTCTTTTTATATTAGTTATTAGCTTCTTATATTGTTGTTAGATGCTTTGTGGTGATCATGCTTCTTTTGTTATCAAATTAGTTTGCTTTAGTTATAGTTCTCCACTTCCAAATTCTTATGTATTATTTTTGAATAATATTTATTTAAAACCCAAAGATACTAGTGGCTGTTACCTGTTGAGACTTGTTCTTGCAACAAATGATCAGTATTACTTTTGTGCTAGGAATTGGGGAATACATTTTGCATCTATTGCTTGTTATTAAAGAATACGTTTTTTACTTGTGTTATGTTCTAATTATATCTTAAATTAAAAAAAAAAAAAAAAAATCTTTTGTCATCTTTTTTTAAGTTAGCATCTTTGTAGTTGTGGTATTCACGTCGGTCTGACTTGATTGCAACATTGGTAGGTTCTTGCAGAATCTAGAGGAGACCTTTTACCTGATCCCCAGTTTGATGGCATAAATATTGTAGCTCTGGGTTTTCAGAACGATGGTGATGCTATTATTGAAGTTCTAGTTCTTTTGCATAGTAAATATTTTTCTTGTCAGAGGTATGGTAGTGTCTCTTCATGTCACCATTTTCTCATTTGCTTTCTTGATTGGTTTTTTATTGGAGGAAAATTTTATGCACCAGTATAATATACACTACATTTCTTACATGTTCATCTTATGATTTCAAAATTACTATTTATGTTTATTTTTTATTTTCTTTTGTACCTGTTCTAACTTTTAGCACCTCTTGTGCTAATTATTAGTTTTTTTTGGGTACATTTTTAGCTTATTCTGAATTTGTTTGCAGAAGTCTTGATGGACTATCAGGCTGCAAAGTTTTGGTCTTCAGTGATGAGAAGCATTTGTTTAAAGAATTTATAAAGATTGTGTCTTCATCTGACCCAGATATATTGATGGGTTGGGATATTCAAGGGAGTTCTCTTGGTTTTCTAGCAGAAAGGGCTTCACATCTTGGTTTGGGATTGCTTAATGATTTGTCTCGCACTCCATCTAATTCTTCGATTAATTCTCAAGACACCAAAACTTCTGAAAAAGGTATCTTGGAAATGGACATCCCTGATACTCCTAGTCTAGATTGTTGTGTGCAAGAAAGTTCAATAATTGAGGATGAATGGGGACGAACACATGCCAGCGGAGTTCATATAGGTGGAAGAATTGTTCTTAACGTGTGGAGATTGATTCGTGGAGAAGTTAAGCTGAATTTGTATTCAGTTGAAGCTGTTGCTGAAGCTGTATTAAGGCGAAAAATTCCTTCAATTAACCACAAGGTGCTGACAAAATGGTTTTCAAGTGGTCCAGGAAAAGCAAGATATCAGTGTATCAAATATGTTGTGGATAGAGCAAAGCTGAACCTTGAGATGATAAACCAACTTGATATGGTACAGTAGCATTATAAGTTTATTGCCAATGCTCATAATTTTCTGCTTGTTTTGGCTATACTATAACCAGAGTCTATTCTTTAGGCTTGTTTGGGTGCATTGAAATCTCAAAACATGTTTGCACTTATTTACACATACTTTTGATGTTTTTCACGAGTTATTTTAAGCTTCTTTCTTTGAAGTTAATGGATGATACAACAATAACACCAATTAAGACTTTCCCACTAGGTGGCCATGGTTGCATAGGTTAATCAACACCATCTTGCTCACTGAAGTTTTTAGGCTTTTGTTATTTCTTGTATTATATTTATTTTGCAGGTGAATCGAACATCCGAACTTGCTCGTGTCTTTGGAATAGAATTTTTTTCTGTTCTCTCTCGAGGCTCACAATACCGTGTTGAATCCATGTTTTTGAGGTTGGCCCATACACAAAACTATCTTGCTATCTCGCCTGGAAAACAACAGGTTCTCTCAAAATTCTCACATCCTCTCATCCCTTTTTATCCGTGGATAACTAAAATGTTTTTGATTCATTATACCAAGCATAATAAACTTACATACCATAATATTATTCTGGATGTCGTTTCTTTTATCTAGACAACAATGAGTTGAACTACTACTCAGTATACTTGTCCTGTTGTTCACCCACCCTCCTAAGATGATTTCATTTGTGATATGCACTTTTGCAGTTTTAACAGTATCCAGTTATTTAACATTGTGTATCCCTTTATTTTATTTTTTAATGTACTTTAGATTATGCTCTTTAACTAATTTACTTGATAAACTGGTTGCCTCTAACCCAAGGATGAAATAGATCTCAAAAGTCAAAACTAAGAAAATGATCAGAAAACAAAAGCCTTAATTGGGGGGATCTATAAATTTATAGTACTATGGCCATAACATGCCATGTCTACTATTATCAAATACTATACAGCGTGTTTATGGGATCTGTCATTTTCTCACTTTATTTTGATAACTCTCTTCCAGATGTGTTATTTATATATCTATGGACATTTTTTTGTATTAACCCATTGAAACAGGTTGTATCATTAATCAAATTATCAAGTTTTTGCTTAGTCAAGCTATTTGTATTTTTTTGGGTATGGAATCTGACTTTTGTTTACCCTTGGTCATGGTTGTTGGGTTTTGTCATTCTGGGGCTTCTTAAGAGTCTATTTAATGTTTGTTGTCTTCATCTATACCCAAGGGCTGATCAAATCATTCTTGTCGTAGGTTGCTTCTCAACCTGCCATGGAATGCCTGCCACTAGTTATGGAACCAGAGTCAGGATTTTATTCAGACCCTGTTGTTGTACTTGACTTCCAGTCTTTATATCCTTCAATGATAATTGGATACAACCTTTGCTTTTGTACATGTCTTGGCAAAGTTGCGGCATCAAAGACTAACACACTTGGGGTTAGTCCATTTTCACCAGAGCAGAATGTTCTGCAGGATTTAAAAGATCAAATCTTGCTCACTCCAAATGGTGTCATGTTTGTACCTTCCAAGGTGATTCAGTCAATCTTTTCTCTTCCTATTGAGTTGTCATGACTCGTGGAGAGGATAAAGTAACTTAAATCTGTAGTGTACTGTACTATCATGCAGGTTCAAAGAGGTGTACTTCCCCGCTTATTGGAAGAAATTTTATCAACTAGAATAATGGTAAAACAAGCAATGAAAAAGTTGTCTCCTTCAGAGCAAGTCCTTCAACGGGTATGGATGTGATTTTGAATTTAATGTCTTGAAGTCACACCTAGTATGTTTGTTCAATATGATAGATACTGATAAAACAAAACAGGGAGTAAATAGGAAAAGAGAATATGAATTCTGCACACTTTATTGATTGCCTGCGGTTATAACCTCAACAGGGCAGTTACACAATTACAAACTGTCACACAAAAACAGAAACTGACATAAATAACCGGTCTTCTAGGAATTAGAGAGCCTAGTTTCTCCCGAACCAACCAAATACCCAATGCCCTCCCTTTCAGCCTATATTTATAATACTGACTTCCTTCAACAGTTTCTAATTTCCTACAGCAGTTACATAGCAGTTACTGCATACCCAATATATGTAATAGTAATAAAATAAATTGTCTACTAAGACTACATAACTTCTGCCCAACACTAATATGATTTCTATGCTTCTTTCCAACATAAATCCTAGTGATAAGAGACCTATACTAACATAATACTACTAGTATAATAGTAAAGAATTGGAGACCATGTCCATATGACTATAAATTTACGGATAATCTATGTTCTTCTTGAAGTATCATTTTTCTCTTTTATAATATTTATTGCACATACTTACATAAAAGATAACTTTATGATTCTTTTCAGTCTGGAGGATTGTCTGAAAAGCTCCAGAATGTTCAAAAGGATAGAAGAAATTGGGAAATTTTATGAAAATTTTCCAACTGAATACATGCAAAATATTTTTACCTTCATGTGCTTTTGAATTATTTAATTGCATTTTCTGTGCCTATATGCAATGTAGGATACGATATTTCAAATGCATGTAAATAGATTTACCAAATAGTACAATTTTCTTTTCAGATATTTAATGCAAGACAGCTTGCTTTGAAGCTCATATCAAATGTAACATATGGTTACACTGCTGCTGGATTTAGTGGCCGCATGCCTTGTGCAGAACTTGCAGACAGTATCGTTCAATGTGGACGCAGTACACTGGAAAAGGCTATATCATTTGTAAATCTACATGAAAAGTGGAATGCTAAAGTTATATATGGAGACACTGATAGGTAACATTAACATGTACAATATCTCTATCTAGGTTAACTTACATGCTCCTGAGATGTGTCAAAGTATACTTACCTCTCTTATTTAGAAATTAATTTTCGCCCAAACAGAAGTATGCGTACAAGGAATTAAGAAAAATGTTAGAAGTTACGGGATTAACTCACTTTAGATAATAAAGTGAGTAATATCAATCCTTGAAAAATAAAGCAATGGTTGATATTATGTGCACATGCATAACCAATCATAGTTGGTTACAAAATCTATCATTGATTTATTCACTTTACCAACTTTTCACTTTAGATGAGCCACATCCGGAGTTATAATAAAGATTTTCTGACAGGAACTCTTCCATAGCATTCTTTATAAATTGGTATTCTAATTCTAACGTGACATTCTTAGCATCTTTATGCTCATGGGTTTTTTAAAGGTGGTTCTTGCTAAGGAACTGAGTTCCTCTTTTGGACTGATTTTTTTTTTCCTTCTCTTTGTTATTGTTTTGTTTGTGCTTGTGAACTCTTTCCTTTCCAGTAGTCAATTAATTATTCTTCTATAAAAAGAAAAAGAAAATATAACATAATTATCTTAAAATAATATAAAATAATTAATAAAATCCCCAAAGACATTCCACGTGAAACCCTTTTTATCCTACATCATGACATCATCACCACATGTAAAAAAGATGATTGTTAGTGATTGCATGACTGCAAAACATAGATTATCTAACAATCGAATGATGGCCACTGTTGTATCATCTTCTTTGCAATTGTTATTATTATATCAAGTAACAAGTAATGATTACTAAAGTGACAGGAAATAAAAGGACTGATTGGTAAAGTGAGTATTTATTGCAGTATGTTTGTCCTCCTTAAAGGACGTACTGTCAAAGAGTCCTTCCAAATTGGGAGTGAGATTGCTTCTGCTGTCACTGCCATGAATCCTAGTCCTGTCACCTTGAAGATGGAGAAAGTGTATCAGCCGTGTTTCCTCATTACTAAAAAGCGATATGTTGGCTATAGTTATGAAAGCCCCGATCAAATTGAACCTGTTTTTGATGCCAAAGGTATTGAAACAGTACGCAGGGACACATGTGGTGCAGTTGCAAAGATAATGGAGCAATCTTTGAGGCTCTTTTTTGAGCACCAGAGTTTATTAGAGGTATACATGCTTGCATATTACATATTTCCTGTATACGTCACATTACATAAGCTAATGTGTGTTTTGCTACTGTTCGGATATTTCCCTGATTTACTTTTCTTTATCTTGTGGATATATTTCTGATTGTAAATTAATTTTCATCCCTATAATTAAGGCATCTTGATTGTAATTTTTCTTTACCTTGGTCAAGTAATTTTTTGCAAGGAAGAAAAAATACAAAGAAACAACACATTCTCAACTGCATATTCTGGATACTTCATCGGATAAACTAAATTATTTAGTTGAACCTGAATTCATGTTTATTCCTTTTTATTTGCTGCATGCAGGTGAAGACTTATTTGCAACGTCAGTGGAAGAGGATTCTTTCAGGCAGAGTCTCCCTTAAGGATTTTATCTTTGCAAAAGAGGTTCGCTTGGGTACCTATAGTGCAAGGATTTCATCTCTTCCTCCTGCTGCAATTGTGGCAACTAAGGCAATGAGGGTTGATCGTAGGGCTGAACCACGTTATGCAGAGAGAATACCTTATGTTGTAATCCATGGAGAACCTGGAGCTCGCCTGGTTGATATGGTTGTTGATCCGTTGGAAGTTTTGGCAATTGATTCTCCATTCAGAATAAATGATTTATATTACATTAATAAACAAATAATACCGGCTTTACAGCGAGTATTTGGGCTTGTTGGTGCCGACCTGAACCAGTGGTTTGCAGAGATGCCTCGATCTATAAGGGAAGCTTCTGTAAAGCATGCATTCACCTCAAACTTCCATCGAACCAGAATTGATTATTACTATCTCTCAAAACATTGTGTACTCTGTGGTGGGTTGGTCCAAGCATCAGCCCGTTTATGTAATCAATGTTCTGAAAATGAGGCGGCTGCTGCGACAGCGGTGATTAGTAAGACTTCGAAGTTAGAGCAAGAGATGCAACATCTTGTGTCTGTAAGTATATTTGTATGTTTTTCATCAAATGTAATAATTATCTTATGCCTCTACCCGTATACATGCAACATAGGTATGCAGTTAGTTTGTAGTCGGTATAAAATTAATTTACACTCATAGGTGTATATCATTATACTCTTTTGTAACGGATTTAAAGGATATGCACTGTCAGTATACACCAATTTTACATAGACAGCTAATCAATTCACTATTTTGCCACATCACTCCACTTTTGCAACTGAATTTTAAAATTAATGATATGACAGAAAAATAGTTTTTATTTGACGTCATTGTAAAACTAATTAACACCAAAAGTGTATGCTCACTATATTCTTTTGTAACTTTGCTATCTCAGATCAGGTTTAATGAAAGTTTCTGTTATATCAATTATCTGCCTTGTTCGTTTCCATAATAAACCCCTTAGATTTGTTGCTTTGTGATGTTTCTCTTTTGTTGATGGTTTTCCCTCTCTTGCAGATATGTCACCACTGTGGAGGCGGGGATAGACTTCTCGAAAGTGGTGTGAAATGTACGTCCATTTCATGCTTGGTGTTCTATGAGAGGCGGAAAGTTCAAAAAGAGCTACTAGCTGCCACCCATGTTGCTGCAGATAAAGGCGTCTATCCAAGATGCATGGTAGAATGGTTTTAAAAGCATGTCTTCCTTGTTAGTAAAATATTTTGGGAATTGTTAAATGTACAGTACAAATGGTATTTTACCTCTGATTTTCCAGTTTGAAAAAAAATACCCTTGCTTATTTTTTTCTCCATCACACTCCTATCTTTCCGATTTTCATTTACCATATACAAGATATATATTGTAAACGGTATGTACCATAAATTTGAAGTTTATAGTATATATTTTGTACACTGCAAACTTAAAATTTATGGTTTATATTTTTTAACAAAGGGTATACTTTTTCAAAATAGAAAAATATATAGGGATACACTTCCAATTGTTGGGTTACAGTTAATAATTCCCAATATTTTTTGCTCAAAAGTGGTAAAAATATCGTAGTTTTCTGTATATTCGAAGCCCTACGATTAGGCTAGTGGAAATAGGTTTGGATACATGATGTTCCAAGTCCAAACTCATTTTCACCATTGTAAACAATAATCTATACATTCAGTTATGTGGTTATCAATTATCCAAGTGTAATGCTAAGTAAGACTAGAACAATTTTTTTTTTACAATTTTCTTCCATCAATGTATATGGGTGTACATTTCGTGCATTTTATATGTGATAAACATTAGAATATGCAACCAACATTACTTCACTATTCTTGTCAAGAAAACATTACTTCATCTTTCTTCACATTTACATTGTCCAAGCTTCAGATATAGGAGAGAATTTTCAGTTGACTGATAATGTGTCTTGTGTCATGATTTTAGTTAAGGAAGTAAATAACAAATTTTTTTTTTCTCAATTCCATTATGATCCAAGGTTTCTTCATATTTGTCCAAGTTCATATCAACAAAAAATGTCATTTTCTTTCTTTCACCTTTTTTGAAGGTATGATAATGAATTATTTTTATATTTTTCACGCACCCTAATCTTTAGAAATAGTATGGGTGAAAAGAAATGAATTTCAATTGTTTAGATAGTGTAAGTTTATCTCTCTAAATTTAATAATTCTCCCAATTGTTGCATGTAGTAACATCCATACTTGAAAAGAAAATTGGCACAAAAACTCTTGTTGTTTGGTTGACTATAAATAAATGGATGTGGAAAATAAAAGAAAATGGTGGGATGATTACACTAGTGAGATTTGATCATTTTTACGTAAAATCGTTTTCTTAACTTTTGGATAAGATGTTATATGTTTCTTTGGATTCAACAAATGTTTTCAATTTTAGATGCAACTTTTTTTCATTAAATTTAACCTTGAAAATGCAATAACTAAAATCTTTTAATTTAACCAATTAGTTTTTAAGATTAAAGGATACGAACAATGTAAATGATTTAACAATTGTATAATTATTTTGTCATTTTCTCTATTCCATTAAACTATACAATATGAAATTCATTATTTATTCATGCTGTCCCTTTTGACAACAAAAAAATGTTGGAATCATCTTCATTTTGGAATCATCTTCATTTTGGAATATAATCATATTATTTATAATAATTTTTATTTTATTGAAGAAGGATAAAATCATCTTCATTTCAATAATCATACTTTATTAACAAAAGTCCTCCTCCGTTCTTAATACAATATGCTGTTAATTTTCAACTAAATAACTTCTTTTTTTTGTTAGCAAAATAACTCAGCACACTGTTAATTAATTTTGTAAAAAAATTGCATTTGCATGAATTGTCAAAAATAAAATAAAATAAAATTGCATGAAGGTATAGAGTGAAGGCTTAGCATTGCATAACATAATAAGTAGGGTTTAAGCTTTTCCGGTACTCCGTCTCCGATGGAGGTTTGAACTCTGCACCGATGCGATAACTCTTCCGCTCTAAACGACAATGGCGTACGGTCGTTTATCTCTTCTTCTAACAAAACGCCGCTTCTCTCTTTATTCCTTAAACCCTAAAACCCCATTCTTATTCTCCCACTTTTTCTCGACCTCCCAAAACCCAAACCCTAAACCTTCTTCCCTTTCCGCTCGTCTCAGCTTCGTCTTTGATCAAATCGATGCTATCGAAAAACAACGTTCTCAAAAACACGAAACTCTTCAACGCATTCGAGCTTGGCGTGATTCCAAAAACACTCAAAACGACACTCCCGAACCCGTTTCAGAACCACCAACACCATCTGAGTCACATGAAGAGATTAATACTAACAGTAACCCTGTCGAATTGGTGAAGAAAGAGGTAGAGTTTGTTCATCCGTGGCCGGAATGGATTCAATTGATGGAGAGATTGGTGCATCAGAATTACTTTGATCATAGGAGGAAGGATGAGGATAAAATGGTGCAGGATTTAGGTTTTGATCCTCCTGAGATTGTAGACGATGAGGGGTTCGATTTCACAAAGGATTTCAAGAGCGTTCATGCCGCTTGTCTCAATTTTGGAAAGGACCGTTTTGACTTGTTGAGGTTTGTGCGTTTTGCCTAATTTGAATTCATTTTGGTTGCTTTTTTTTATTTATTAAGGGCATGTTTGGATTGAATTATTTGGGTTTATCTACTGGTATAAGCACTTGTCAGACTCTGTGAGAGAGCTTATGAATTATTTGCTTTTTTTGATTGACTTCAGGTCATTGTCGAAGCAGGATATTCAAATTTTGGTTGGTTTTGGATGCCCCAATGGGGACAGAAAAGTGGTTTTCTCCGGTAAATTGTTAAGGAAGTATGTCCACCTTGATGAAGGAGATGTAAGTGTAACACGTAACATGTACCGTTTGATGCTTCTTGATTCATTGTTATTTTGGTTGTGAAAATTTATTTGTCTATGTTTTTAATTCCATCTGTGTGCATTGGATACATTACAAGTAATGAATGGGAATTTCGTTTTAGATGATGGAGGGGGTAGGCTTTGAATCGTATCTCTACTATTGTACTGAGAAGATATTTACATTAGTATTGAAGTGTCTGCGTTTATGGTTGGTGGCAAACAACCTGAGATCTATTTGATTGTTCTGGCATCCTTTTATTTATTTGTTCACTTACTCACATGTGTCATCTTTCTCTTTTTTCTAACCCCTATTGTCATCTTTCTCTTATTTGGTCTCAGACTTTAATCCAAAGCATATTTCTCATTGTTGTGTTTATATTCAATACATTTATGATACAAAAAATTCATTCATATCAGGTCTGTAGTTCCTGCAGCTTGAGAAACAATTGTGACAACGCATATCTGCTTACAAACAAAGAGGATGAAGCACGAACTATCGATATCATGCGAATGCTGCTGACGTTTGGGTTTGATCCTATTAATGGATCAGTCATTAATAAGCCACTTCTGAAGCAGAAGTCTGTCAAAGCAGTGGTTCGTAAAATGCTTCATGAAGTTGTCAAATTGAGTTCAGTTCCTATTGATCCAAATCTCCCTCCTCCAGTGATAAAAAAGCCTCCACCAAAGGTGAAACAGCCTCCTCCTACTCCAAAAAGACGTGTTGGACGAGATGATGTTGAGATGAAAAGGGGGGACTGGTTATGTCCTAAGTATGTCCTTAGAATTTCTGTGATTTACTTGCAATAATAAATTAAAAAGTTAGTTTTACCACCTGGGGGCATGTCATTTATTTGTGAACATTCTGCTAGTCGCCTCTTTTTACCAATTTACTATGCTTGCTACTCCATGTGACCAGGGGAACTTTTTTTGACAGAGAACTGATAGGCATCTTTGTTTGATAACATTTGTTATTTCTTCTCCTTTTGGTAATTGATGATATAATATTAGGCTACGTAACAAATTGGTTATGAATAAGTTGCTTTGAATAACATGAGCTATATAATAGTTTACTTTTTCTGTTTTTAACTGAAGATGCTGAATACTTCCCAGGTGTGATTTCATGAATTTTGCAAAGAATACTGTTTGCTTACAGTGTGATGCCAAGCGTCCAAAGAGACAGTTGCTTCCAGGAGAATGGGAATGTACTGAGTAAGTTTAAATCCATTAAATGTTATGCGGTTAACCCCCTCCCCTCACACAGATATCTTAACCAATTATGTTCACCAAAGATTGTGAGATTTTTCTATACATGTTGAGCTTGACATATTTATTCTTTATCTGGCAGGTGCAACTTCTTGAATTACAGGAGGAACGTGGTATGTTTTCATTGTGAGTGCAAACGTCCACCTGATGAATTCCTGGAGAATAAATTTCAAGATAAAAAACACGGTTCTGGACCTAAGTTAGATAAGATGGGCAGTCGGCAAGAGGTTTCCAATGCCTGGAATTTTGACTTTGATGACAATGAATCAGATGGTGCAGATGTTGCTGCTTTTGAGTATGCAGATTCTCATGGTATAGACAAGGACTTTCCTTCAGATAACGGTGGTCAGCATGCGGGGTGGGAAGATGATTTTGAGAAGAACAGTAGAGTACAACGGTCCCGTGATGAAGAATATGCTAATTCTAGACCTAGAACAGGGTTTGATGATTTTGACGATGAGGATGATGTTGATAGTTACGAGTTAGAAACTGAAACTGGAACTAGTAGTGCAAGAATGGAAACAACAAAAAATAAATTTTCGGAAACAGAAGACTCATTGGAGTGGGAAGATTCTGAAGACATTGATGACAAAATGCATGCACGCCATAAAACAGTTTCTGGAAGAACTATGCAAACCCGCTCAGTTCGCAAGAATACATCTTTCTCTCGATCCAAGGATGATGAACCTGATTTTGATTCAGATGAACAGCGGTCTATTCTTTCCAATTTCAAATCTAGCCATTTTTCTGCTGCTGACCAGAAAAGGAAAGGCAGAGGTCCAACCAAGAAATTAAGCTTTGGTTCTGAATCTGATGAAGATGTTGGTGTTGGCTTATACTCTGACGACGATGATGACTTAAATGAGGCATATTCATCCAGACAAAATAGAGGGAGTAGACATGATTCTGGGAGAAGGAACTTCACTAGAGATGGGAAGTCTGGTGGTGGTTACAAAGCAAATAGATTCAGTGATGATTTTGATGACTCACCCCGACAGTCTTATAGGAATGATAGAGGGTCTCAAGGAAGTAATCGTGATAGGAAGAGGTTTGAAGATTTTGATGGATCGTCCCGGAAATCTTATGGTAATGGCAGAGGGTCTCAGGGAAGTAACCGTGATCGGAAGGGATTTGAAGATTTTGATGGACCATCCCGGAAATCTTATGGTAATGGTAGAGAATCTCTGGGAGGTAACCGTGATCGGAAGAGATTTGAAGATTTTGATGGATCGTCCCGGAAATCTTATGGTAATGGAAGAGGGTCTCAACGAAATGACCGAATACGATCGCCGCGGCAGTCTTATGGGAATGATAGAGGGTCCCGAGGAAATGACCGGAGTTATGACAGGGAAAATGGCAGAGGACATAAATATAGTATGGATGAGAAGAGTGATGGTGACTTTAGAAACAGTAGGCGTGTGATTGAAAGATAGCCCTATAGGCTATACCACCATATGAACACATTTTTGTCAATCGGTTGGTTGTTGCACATAACTACTACCGATCACCAAAATTCAAATGTGATACAAGCCTCTAAAGGTCTGTTTTTTTCTGGGATTTGCTGTTGAACTTACCTGTATACCAAGTCAATTGAAAAAAGATGAAAGTTTTTGGGAGTTGGCTAGAAGTAGTGATCAGTACCAAGGTTATGTCTGCTTATGTTATCCATCAGCAAAGTTAACCTGCCATATGAGCGGTTGTGCCCTGCCATAATGGAATCATCTAATATATTGGTCGTGAATACTGAATAACCATATTTCTCTCGTTTAACCAAATAACAGTGTTGTAATTCGTGTCATGCACAGTATATTTTTGCTTCTGAATTATTTTATTGAAAATTATACGTCATAATTTTTGAAAAGAAAATGATTTGGATCATCTAATGTTGAAATTTCGACACAACAGAGTTATGTAAGTGAAATTTTGACACTAGAGAGTTATGTTGGTGATTTCACTTATCAAATTCATTGGATCCTACAGTTTAAAAAATATGCAATTGGATTTTAATGGTGAGATTACTGACTTAGGATTTACTCGCATTTTTTAACTCACTTACATAGTGAAATAAGTACTCAATCTCTTCCTTAAAAACATTCTTTCACATGTGTTTTTCTAAAAATATAGGATACAAAATTAAAATATTTTCTTTACTGAAATGTAATTGATTGTGTTATATTAAAATTATATTTGGTTTCTTATATTTTTATTCTATTTTAAATATGATAATTTAACTAACCATGTGTCAAGGTCGACCTATGGCCTAAACTAGTAAAATCTCCTTAAAATATTATTGTTTTTCTTGTACTTTATGTCTAAAAAAATAAAATAAAAATTATGAACACTAAAGAAAATACCTCACAAATATAAAAAATAACTAATTAATATAATTAAAATATTTTATTTAAAAAAAAAATAAGAGGTAAATTAATAAAAATATTATTATTAGCATTTAAAAGTCTATTTTTTTTCTTATCAAAATATTACTTTAGAATTTATTTTAGATCTTAAAAGATGTGTTTGAGTTCGACCCTGCCACATGTAATAACTGTGATTTGAAGTAGAAACAAAAGTTGCGTTATTTTGAAGTAAATTTTGTAACAAATTTTGACAACAATTTGAATGTAAGTATGTTTAGCATACATAAAGGTAAAGAGAAAGAGAAATTTTAGATGGTGCATAGAAGTACTTTTCATTGAACACGTTCAATTAAGATTTTGAACTTAGTTAATCACAATTTTTAAATGTATATTTGAATATTTATCATATATATTTAAGCATAAATTGGATAGTTGATGATATCATGTATATTTGAACATTTGAATAACAGTTGCTGAAATTCACTATTATAGTTTATAAAGTGTAGTGGACGATTAATGAGTTATAACACATTGTTATATTCATTAATCATCCATCGAATTAATCATATTTGTGTTAAAATATCATTTCTCTATAAATAAATCATATCTTTTAAAATTCAACTACTCTAAAATGAGAATAATTATACATTTGTGTAAAAAAATTTACATCATTATACAATCACAATTCATCATTTGTTTAATTTTTAAATTTTACATAGTAAACGTCAAACATTTCTAAATGATAGAATGATTAAAAAAATATTTACCGATAATTCATTTATGG
The DNA here is from genome assembly GCA_037974735.1 of Cicer chorassanicum. Taxonomy (NCBI): domain Eukaryota; kingdom Viridiplantae; phylum Streptophyta; class Magnoliopsida; order Fabales; family Fabaceae; genus Cicer; species Cicer chorassanicum. The sequence continues at coordinate 57,817,640 of JBBPBP010000003.1, read as the reverse complement.
AGTGAAAGGTGTATTAATTATTATTTATTTATTTTTATCTTAAAAGAGATAGGAAATTTTATCATAACTAATTTACACTACAGTAAGGTCTTAAGTTCAAATCTGAGACAAGACGTCCAATCTAACAATATCGACATTTGTCATTTGAGTTACAGTTTAAAGACATTATTATTGTTATTATTATTATTATTATTATTATTATTATTATTATTATTATTAATAACACAATATCCTCTAAAAAACACACTATGAGCTTTATAAATAAAATTTTGAAAATCAAATTTTGATATTTATCTCAATTTCAATTTCATTTTCATGACATACATATATCCGAACTTACACTTTCCGATATACACTGAACTTCATATTTACATTTTACAAGTTTAAAGTTTACCGTGTATATATTTCCAAAAATTCTTAAAGGAATGAATATAAGTTTAATAAAAGATTAAGGAACATTTTTGTTATTCCACGGTACACTATCAGGTGTAGGAGTATGATTAAGGATTATTTTTGGTAAATTTGGTAAAATGATCAATAGTTTGTAAATATAATAATAAAGTCATAATCATCGGACAAAATAAACCTTAAATTACAAGGATACAACCAGCCAACGGCATGTGTGATGCTGCATATGGCTACATATTTCATCTTTTCCTAGTCCATTTTTATTAACTTTTTTTTTAGATTCTCCTTGAATTCTGTTAGCACTGGACACAGACATTGCAGATGTGCCGGCACAAAGGAGAAAAATGATCCTCAATTTACAGAATTTTCTCTCCAATTTCTACCCTAAAAAAAGCATTTGGGCAAACAGCAAAAGATGTCCACCCAATCAAAGACTATGAGAAATAGAATTTATAGAAAACAAGAGCGAACAGAATAGTTCAGTTCCCTTCCAATGCTGATTGATACTAACACTGCTATTCCCTTCATATAAATAAGATCGCCAATATATCCCTCCCAACTAGCCCAATAAGAATCTGAACACATCACTTAATGAAATAATCCCTTCCACACGCTTGCTACCAGCCTCCACGATCACAAGTCTCCTAACCCCTGCAAAGTGCAGAAAGCCAGTGAACAAGGGAACTATACCCTTTCCCTTTTAAGAAAGAGCTATTTTATTTTGACACAAATTTCAGACAACAATTTGTATGGTTAACGCAATTCAAATATGTGGTTTCTTTTGTTGTCAAATATGTGCTTTCTTATATTTTGACAGTCAAAATATAATTTCTCTTAAGAAAGGGGAGGGAGCTTATGCTTATTTGTTAGTAAACAGAGTAATACCAGGACTAGCCAACCGCTCCATCACTTTGTGCAACGAATCAGACCTCAAACACATATGACATCTGTGGCCATTGTAGAGCCCATAAGGGGAATTAGCATCTTGTCCCAAAAGTAATGCCTACAACCGTGAAGTGCAAATATTTAGATTCATTTTTCGCTGAAGAACAACAGCCAAAAAGATCTACTAAAACTTAAATCTCAAAAGTCGCCACATCGTAGGTACCTGATGAATACTAATTTCGTCCAGAGATATTCGAGCATATGCTTTATCTTTAGCCAATGCAGTAATATCACTGCGAAGAAAATAATAGGCGTGTATCATATATGCTCTAGGAAACATTTCAAAATTATAATTTATAAATATAAGAATCACACACAGAGACAAAAGGGAGGAAAAAACACTACCTTCTTGAATATATGTCAAGCAATGAATCATTATCATCCACAATTGGTATTGAGCTAACTTTAGCTGCAAAGAGAAAACGTATTCACATAGGATACCAAAAGCTAGAATTAAAAAAAAAAAAAAAAAAAAAGATGGAAAGTACCGTGATTTTAGCAAAATTGTCATCACTAACAACTAAATCATAAACTAGAAACGTTTTCTATTCCCTTAATTAATGGATATCATTTTTTTATATTACAAGAAGTCTTTGAAAGAATCCCCTTGCACCCCTTCATGAAAAAATTATAGACAAAAAGGACATACATAAATCAGCAACAAACCAGCAAGTAAAAAAACCTAGATAACTTTAAAACATAAGAATGATCACCTTGAACAAACATCGACAGGGCAGCACCAAGAGAAGCATTTGGCCTTAGCATTGCAAGTGGCTGTCCATTTGGATCCCCAACTTTAGGCACCCACGTACCCAAAGGTATTGAACCAATCGGAAGTTGAAGAATGGGCAAAGAGCCAGCAGAGTGCTTAAAATGCCTGCATATACCTGAAAATTTATTCCAAGCATCAGTTCCAACTTCCAGACCATTTATCTATAGCCAATAGACCTAGAAGCTTACATTTTAGAATTCCTGATAGGGAAGCAAGATGAAGCAGTTGGGGAAATGAACCATCCTCCGAAGAAGAATGAATGATAGGAACTGTTGACACATTGTTTTGTAAAACCTTCAAAGCCACGTCTTTTAGGCATTCATGGGGCCCAGCCTGAAGATCAAAAACAAATAAAAAGTATTACAACAGATTCAGGGGTTTAACTCCAGTCCTTTAAACATCATTAGAATAAGTACGCTAAAATGCATTTTCTTCAACATATAATGTTAAACCATCATATATATGAATGCAAAAGAAGCTCTCAAAAATAAGATGACACAAAATGATAATACTGTAGAGAGAAGAGGAATAATGAATAATTGAGAGAAGGAATGGAGGAGAAGTGTGACGTTACTGATAGGACAAAACCACATGGAAAATGCTGCTAAAAGATTATAGACAGATATAGAAGGGTGTTGGTAACTGGGTGGAATTGGGTGAACTGATACATGAAAATTTTATCACAGTTGTCAGGAGCACTTACATGAACAAAACAATGAGGACTTGATACTGCATTATTATCAAGTGTCCTGTGTAGCTTCAATTTTCCCTCTTTCCAGGCTGCTATAGTGTGAGTCTCAAGTTGTTCTTCAGTCAAATTTGATCCATGATTCCGCAACTGAAATTATCCGTTACAAACAATTGAATTAACAGAAACATCATGCACTCAACTAGAAGAGTAGACTATGAATCATAGATACTAAAGGGTAGCAATGAACAACCATAATGGCAGTTATGTTCACAAGCATATAGACCAACCATAAATATCTACAATGGAAGAACTAGAAGACATTTAGCCTAAAGACAAGAGCACCCAAGTGGTTTCGCAATGCTCGTCTTTTCAAGTCTTTTTCCCATATATACTCCCCCCGGTCACTATTATAAGCAAAAAAAAAAATCAGTTATTAAGAAATTTAGTTAAGAGCGATTAATTTTCTAGATTTCATGTAAAGCACAAGTCAAATTTACTAAATTGTTTTTTTTTAATGTCAAACAGTCAACTATCCACATTAAATATTTTTAATTAAATGATGGTATATTAGAAATAATAGCATTAAATGGTTCAAAAGTAATTAACTTTTATATAATAATGACCAATATTTGAGACTTTTTTTCCTTATAATGGTGACCAGAGGAAGTATATTTTTGTATAAGCTGAAACAATCTTATATGAGCTCCAAAAATGATCTATTATTAGCCTCAAATAAGGATAACATGATTCTCGTTAAAATTTTGATGTGATTTATTACCCATTAAATTTTATTAATTACCATATAACCAGCTGTTAAATCGCACAAAATATCAACCCTATAAAAATTAGAGTTTGTAGGGTGACTTTTACCAAAAATTGGCACAGAAGGGTTGCATAATGGTTTTATTACCCACAAACCTCTTTCAATATGAGAATGAAGTCCATTGCACTAAGCACTCCAACAAACCGACTCTTGCAAAAATCCCATAGAGGGGCCATAGATACATCCTGAAAGCAGATCACATTAAATTATATTATATATATATAAGGTACAACTTAGCCATACAGATGTTCATGGGCATGGGTGTGTGCATCAGCCCTGATGCAGATAGAAAAAATATATTTAAAAAAAGAGGAAAATACCTGCTCATACAGAACATGGAATGCTTGTTTAACTGGTAAATTTATATCCAACGCAATGACCTGCAATGCAATTATAATATAACAAACAATAATGAGCCAACATAAAATAAGTCTCAAATTATTGTTGAATGGGGAAGTGAAAAAAATTGCTGAAAGAAAAAGTATTCAAACCTTCCCAGACTCAGGAAGCAATTCATATGCAGTATGTGTAGACAAGAATACAGATGTACGGTGGCGAGAGACCTCCAGATCAGACTCTGACATCCTTGGATTAGCTTCCTGGTACAGTTTCTCAAGTTGAGCATCTTCTATTGTGCAGCATATAGTTTAAGATTACAAGGAAGAATAGACTTACTGGCACTGCATGCCCAAAGACATCATTATCAACCTCCATGTGGGACCTACTGGGTGTTTCAGCACTTAAGATGGAAGGTAAAATATCTGGTTCTCTCACTAAATAAATAGTATTTACTACTCCATAGTTCCCACTTACAAATGGCTGCTGCTCATCATGCCGCCACTCGCCATCCACGTTAAATTTGTACTGCACATAATTGGGAAACAATATTCTCCTCGTCGGTAAGTCTTCCCAGAATAGAATATACTATGCCAAACAGGTGGATTATATTATACATACCAACATTACATAAATGAAAGCACATGAAAGTAAAATACTACTAAGATAAACAGAATGTCAAATACTATCCACTAATTAATGAAGAAATGATGGAACATCTTATTAAAAGCTAATATAAATATATCTAGACATGCCAAAATGTGAGCATGATATAAAAGGTCTATTTAATTAATGTTTGTTACATGATACTCAACAGATAACCCAACCTGCCAAATAATGTCCTAAATCTATTTAGCAAAAAATTTAGATTTTAAGCAATAAGGAAATCAGTTCCCAAAAAAATGATAACTGAGTTATATAACACTACAAATATATAGTTTACGAAAAGGTGCTGATTGATAGAAGATAGTCTGATTGCCAATCTAGGTTGTAATATACTTATACTTGATGAATTACATGATATCATCAAATATACCATTAGTGTAAAATCCTAGCCTACCAATCTAGGTGAACATTCTGATTTTGAGAAAACATGCTTGCTTACACGACTTCCTCCATAATCAGAATAGACACAAATCACCCTAATGTTTTAACATCTCAAATTCAACCATTAACATTTACTCGTTCGCTCCTTCCCATAACTCCAAAGGGGGAAAGTCAGCTCTTGTGCCATCCACAAAGGCCACCCCAATTTTATCAATCAATTAGTGATACAAACTCTATGGATGTTGGAAATTATCACAAATTTCCATTTTTGTTTCTGAAAATTCTAAACTAAAATCTCAATTCAGACCTAAAGGTTAATCAGCCACACGCAAGTAAACAACATAAGGAAAACAAAAACTAATCATAGTAACAAGTAACATTATTTCTTCCCAAGTTAAACAAATTCATAAAAGCCAGAAAAACAACCTGATGATATCCCGGCATCAAGCTGCAAATAACCTGAAACACAGAAGGACATCCTTCCATCGGAGACATAGGTATATGTTCTGACCATCTGTCCACACACAAAATTAACACCAGCAAATTAAATCAAATTATTGCATTAATAAACAAATAACAAAAATAAATTAAAAAACACAATACAATCCTTCATATATCTTATAATCATTTAATCAATCAAAGTCAAAATTGAATAACAAACAAAGAAGTTAAGAACAGCAACTACCGTGATAATAATAATAATAATAATGAATTGGATACCTCGTGAAAGAACCACTGAGAAACACTCTTCTTCCTCCATAAGGCCAAACAAAACGCTTCGGAATCAAAATAGGTCCTGAACCTCCGCCACTCCCTTCATATCCCCTATCTGCTACCGAAGCATACATTTTTCACACAAAAATTCAATAACCACGAATCTCAAATCTCAACAACAATCACAACAAAGCCTCTGCCACCGGAATCGTCGACGTCGACGGCGGAACAGAGGAGAGGACACAATCCCCTCCTCCTCAATACTCAGACATACAGTGCACCTTCACAATCAACACTGCCATCAAACCACTGATTCTTAAATCGGAAACTTGTGATCGATAATTCAGTACCTAAAAAATCAACGAACGAAATTGACGTCAAGCGAAAAAAAAAATATAAAAAAAAATAATAATAATAATGCAGTGTTGAGTTTTGAGAGGAGAGTACAATGAATTAGAGTGAAATAGATGAGGGAATTGGCATTACAGGGCGAAATCGGAGTCGAGAGTAGAAGGAAAAGGGGATTTAGGTCAAATTAAGAGAGAGAATAAAATTAAAGAGAAGAATGATGATACAGCGAGAAATTAGAAGGGAAGAGAAGAAGAGGAAACATTGATTGATTAATTTAAAAATATTATAATAAAATAATAAATAAAAATAAAATGGCAGGAAAGGAGGCAGAGAGCACTGAATCTGATACAAAACGAGCGGAGAGGAGAAAGAAGAGAAAGAGAGGGCAAATAAAAAATAATAATAAAATAAATAAAAATACAGTGGGTGGGTTGTAATTGTAATTATGCATTGCAATGGTCGGACTCGGAGAAGACGTCTAAACTAGGTGGACAAAACAAAATAAACCTAATGCAAAATGACAAAAATAAATCACAATTTTGAGACATAGATATTTTTAAAAAAATATATACCTTAATATTTTATAATTTAGACAACATTAATTTAGGTTTTTTTAAAAAAAAATTATCAATATACTCTCTTTTCAAAATAATAGATCAATCCACTTTTCTTTTTTATATATTAGAGAGTCGTCATTTACAAAAAAAAAAGACTTTAAAAAAGAAGTCTACTTTTGCAACATTGAGTTTTGAAAAAAAAAAAACTTTATACATTTATATTTTTTAAAAAAACTTAGTGAAAAAAATAATTATATAATTCATTCGTAAAAAACAAAACAAATTTTACTGTCTAAAGGTTGCGATAAAATTAATGTCAAAAGTGACATTCAGTATCATATTGTCGAACTTTTCTCACACGTATGAAATTTTGACGACGTCTTGGTACATCATGAGTTTGTTCTTCTTCTTCGTCTTCTTGTTTTTGAGGATGTTGAGAGTAAGTGTTGCAGAATAACGACTTTCACTTTGAGTCCAGTTGGATATTTGATTTATCGGAGTATATACATTCCCAAAACTTGAAATTTTGAAGCTTTGTCGATACATATTATTAAGTAATTGGGTAACTGACTCAGGTGTATTATAACGAGTATTGAACGTATTACATAATAATTCATCTTCGATTGTTGTGAATGATAGTCGAATGTTGTCTTTTTGTTGTAGTTGTAGGTTGTCAAAGTCGAAGTTAGAAAATAATAAGAAGGTGTTTAATATGATATTTCGACACCTTATCTCCTTTGGTCAAGGCTTAGTTTGTTATGAATTGTTAAATATTGAAGATGACGGAGATGTTGAGCTCATGTTCGATGTTCATAAATAGTGGTCGCAACTCGGTTTTATCGAGTTATATGTCACGTTTGAGGATGCTCATCCATCATTAGATGTTGGTTAACCATCATCCTCAACCAAACTTCACCCTGAATACCATTTTCAAAACAACACACTCATTATTTTCAAAACAATTAATCCTACCAACTCGAACCATACGTTGACCAATATGAAACATCTGAACCATATATTCCACTATGTGATGTGGACGATTTTGACCAAGAAATAAGTGAGGAGGGTGAAAAAGAAACATAATTCGACGAGGAGGACAACGATGACAACCTAGAGCCAGAACCCCATCTCATTGCAACGACATACAATCCACTATTCCACGTGTGTAACCTAAACTTAGATTATCTTGACCAATCCGCCGAATTTGATATGTCTTCTAATGAACCACCTCTACTAAATGCATCTCTTGATATTGGAATGAAGTTTAATAGCAAACCAGATTGTTAACTTGCAATTTAAGCACTACCACGTAAAACACTCACTCAATTATCATGTAATGCAATCTGATCAATACTTGTGTGTAATTAAATGTGCGAATTCACAATGCGTGTTCAAATGCATAACTAAGCAAAAAAATTAAACAATTGGTGATTTGTCGTTTGAATGGGCCCCACAATTGTGCAAATTCATTTGTGTCACATGATCATCCCAAGCTTGACTCTGACATCATATGTGAAAGCATACAATTGTTTTTGAAAGTTGACTCATCAATTAAGTGAAAGTGGTCATTGCACATATTTGGGAATGATATAAATACACAATCACATGTAGAAAGACGTGGATGACAAATAACAAGGCTATCGAAACGATTTATGGTTGACATGATCCTCCATCAACACATGTGTACTGCATCCGACACATTGCACAAAATTTGACGATAGAGTTCAAAGACAGGGAACCTAAAAAAAAGTTGTTTGTATGGATAATGATCAAATTCTTCTTAGTATATTTTTCACTTATCACTTTATAATATTTTGACAATTTTTACCTCAATTATAATAGGACATGCATTAAGTGAGTCATCATTCAAATATTACCGCAATGAAACCAGGATGGCAAATTCATAGGGTTTAAGATGGGTCAATAATATCCTTCCAGAATAATAGACTATGACATATTCTTAAGGTCGACGATGGACAGGATAACAAACATTGTCAAGTCAATAAACACAGTGTTCAATGGCACATATAATCTCTTAATCACTACTTTGGTCCAATCAACTTACTACCGATTGAGAGTTTTATATGCAAAAAAGGGATAACAACATCAGACATCATTAGCTTTTGGTTTAGTATACACAGACGATTGTATGTACAAGATTAAATACGGAGTTGGTAAGTTTAACACTCACCAAGTCATGCGATTCGACTAAATTTGTTATTCTTTCATGGTGCATGAAACAGTAAACCCAAGAGAGGTGCGGTCAATTGATCATTTTGAAGTCAACCTACAATGAAAATAGTGCGATTGTAGAAAATTTCAGCTTATACATGTGCCTTGTTCACATGTCATAGTTGCATGTTCTTATGCTAGTCAAAATTATCAGTTAATATTTTTTACGTGCACAAGGTTGTTAATGTATTCAAAATATACAAATAAGAGTTTCCACGTATATCTAATGAATGATATTGGCTCCCATATGAAGGTGAAACAATGTATCACAATCCTGAAATGCAGAGAATTAAAAAAGATCGTCTAAATAGTATCTGTATTATAACTGAAAAGGACGTTAGAGAAAAAGTGTCAAGAAAATGCGATATATGCCAGTTAACTGGTTATACTAAAAAATATTGTCCAAATGTTATAGACAACTATAGTCAATCTATGTAATATTGATAAATTTTGTGTTTTTATTTTTTATGAATGAATTTTAATGAATTATATAATTATATATTTTTTTGTTAAGTTAAAAAAAATAAATGTATGAAGTACCTTTTTTAAAGGGTGACTTCTATATTAAGAAAAAAACTACACCACAATAAATTGCCATTAAAAATTGAACTTCCTTTAAAAAGTGTTATTTGTAGATGGCGGCTTTCTACTATACCAAAATAAATGATATAACTTTTTGCAAAGAGAGTTTATTGGTAAAAGAAATTCAAAAATGAGTTATTTGAAACAATTTGTTATAGATATTTTTAAGTAAATGACAAGATATTTTATTTTTGTGTGTCGCAGTGAAAATCATTTTTTTGAAAATATCATTAAAAAAAACATTTTTTTAGAAAACTAATAGAAATACAGTTTCTCATTTTAAGTAGTATTTATATTTTCATTTTTTTTTTAAATTGTAATAAATAGACAAAAACTTTCAAAAATAATTTTTAAAAAATTATGAAAAAATATAACAAGCCTACCCTTAATTTATGGATTTAAATATATGAAATATTATGATGACTATTTAGAACAAGTTTAGTCGGCATGATATTATAACTATAATATTATATTATATCTCAATTCAATGTTTGATTAGACA
>JBBPBP010000003.1:57764262-57797258 GCA_037974735.1 Cicer chorassanicum | reverse complement strand
AAAAAAAAAAAAAAAAAAGACACCAGTGCTTAAGACAAATTATATATGTGGACTCTGTGTAATTATCGAAAGCCTGGGGAAATATTTATAAATTTTAGCCAATAATATAGATCTGCGAATAGTGCACTCTCACAAAAACACAACTTCAACTTGGCATATAACATAAGAAAATACCATCTCCGATCACAATTTAGCAGTAATTTACATACTCAATATATCTTGTTCCCAATTCATCTATATATGTAATTATTTATGTAAAAATAATCAGATCCTAAGTTTAAAGAGCTTGAATTAAACTGAATAATTAGTGGATCTGATCTGAATAATCAATCATCCGCAGAAATGGCGATGGCGAGAGCAAGTTCTGGTTTGCAATATCCAGAGCGGTTCTACGCTGCGGCCTCTTACGTCGGTTTCGATGGATCCAATTCTCCCACAAAAACTCTCACTTCCAAGTTCCCTAAATCTACAGCTCTTCTTCTCTACAGTTTATACCAACAGGCATTCATTCTTCCTTTTCCTTTTACCTGCATTGTGCCTTATTTTATGCTTACTCTATCAATTTTGGAAATTCGCATTTATTTTCATTCTATCCGTGTCATCATTTTGTCGGCGGTGATGCCTTTTTTATCAATTGTGTGATTTTTGTGGATCTGCTTTGATTTGATTGATTGATTTGAAGGATTGAAGTGGAAAGGAATTTTAAGACTCAATGCTAAATGAGCTTGATAGTATTTTTTTTTTTTAATTTTATTAAAATGAGCTTAATTGTCGATTGAAACGTTATTGTTGAAGATTTTGATTTATGACTATGAGTGAGGAATTAGATTATGTCAAACTAGTTATTGTTGTATGGGTGCATTTGGTGTCAGCTCAGTGGTAAGATTTCGGGTTTGTAAACTCAAGGGACGAAGTATGAATTTCTTCTAAGACCGTGCTAGAAGAATCTTCATTTGGTATCACTTTAATTAATAATAATTTTCCCTTTATGCATTTTTTTAAAGCTGTCTGTTATATGATCCATGTTATAAAGATTAGGTGGCTTTCTTACTGCACAACATCATATTCGATATTCCTAGCTTGAAACTGGTTATGGAAAACTTGATGCCGATCTATATGGTTTTTCTGAAGTTTTGGTTTTTGTTAAGACTCAACGGCGGGAATAATTGGCTGCACAATCATGTAGTCTGATATAAGCTTGGTTGTTGTTGTTGTTGCACTCGGCATTGGATAAGCCTACATTCAGATGAAATGCATAGAATTACAGTTTTACTTGCATGCGGCTCATAGGTTCTACTGGATTAAAAGTAAAGAATTCGCAATTTAAACACGGAAGAGTGAAATGCCGATTTACTAGCGCCCACTACTGTTCTAGCTTCAGTTTGTTTTTTTTAGTTATTTTTGGGTCTGATGCACTATAGTTATTTGGAATTGAAGTGATGAAGTTATAACTATTCGATGTAAAATTTATTGCTCAATTAATGGTTAATTTGTTATTTCAGGCTAGTGTAGGACCTTGTAACATCCCAGAACCCAGTACATGGAAAATTGTGGAACATAGCAAATGGGCCAGGTTTGTTTGCTTTGAACATTATGCTTTCTCTGCTTTTCTGTGCTATTACTATACTTCTCCATTAAACCCCTATATCCTATATGTCTGCATTGATATGGATATGGATTTATGGAGTTGCTATGCTTGTCCATGCATTTATATTATGCAATTATTTTCTTATGAATACTGCATTTGAAATTTTACTTGCAATATGCACTAGTCCATTCCTGCTTTTATCTGGCTTGAGAATATCGTTAAAGTAGTAATTATTGATGCAGTTGGAACCAGCTTGGAAACATGTCTTCCATGGAAGCAATGCGTCTTTTTGTGAAAATATTGGAGGTCATGCAAATAATTTTTGTTTTCATTTCCACCTTGGTATAATGCAATATATTATCTGATTACTTGTTTTTATTTTCCTTTGTTGTGTAGGAAGAAGATCCCGGTTGGTATTCCAGAGCATCTAACTCTGTTGCAGAGCCTGTAATTGACGTTCAAATGAATGTGAGTATTCTTAAGGCTATATATAACACCAAGTCCTTTTCTTGCGGAGATAAACTTCTGTTTTTGGCTTGCAATGAGCTTTATGTGTTATACTCATATTATACTCAAACTAATGTTAGAGTAAGTGCTTAGTGAGCACAATATGGTCTAAATTCATGGTCAAATAAGAAATCAATTTTTTGGCTAATAAAATTCAGGATATTATATATTTGCTTGTGTTATACTACCTTTCACCCACTAGGCATGCATGCAATTCTTATGCAACTAAGATAGTTGAATGATTTTGTTCTAATATCATTTACAAATTCATGATATACTAAGGGTTTGATCTTTAGAATTAGATTCATGTAAGAGGCATATCAACTTGAATTTGCATCATGAGAATTGCAACGAGAGCATTTTCCTCTGTATTTTCCAATGTCTGATTCTATCTTGCTCATTTGACAGTATAATTCCAAAGTTGAACCAGTAATTGAGAATGGGAACACTTACCCAGAGACTAAAACTATTTCCTATGAAAATGGAAGTCAAGTTGAAACGCAGGATAAAGATGTTGTTGTGGACGGCTTTGGTTCAGTTGAAGTCTATGATCAATGGATTGCACCTCCAGTATCTGGTCAACGCCCAAAAGCCCGATATGAGGTATTGAATCTCACAAATATAATAATTATAGAACTGATTCTACTTGGTTTTTTTATTTTATACTTTATTAGTCCGCCTCCTAACCCAAGTGTGTTTAAATGTTCAGCATGGAGCTGCAGTTGTGCAAGATAAATTGTACATATATGGTGGAAATCACAATGGTCGTTACCTTAGTGATCTCCATGTAAGCATATGTTAAATATATCTGTTGCATGAAGCTATGAATTTTGGCTAAAGTAATTAAGTAATAGTTTATCTTGTGGAGTTGATTGACACCCACAATTTTGGAAGTAATTGAATAACTATATATCTTGTGTTATGAACAAATAAGCTTTTTGTGATCTCCCTTTTATATTGACTAAGTTATGTGTTGTTTTTTTGAACTAAACTGAAACAAATACAGGTTTTGGATTTGAGAAGTTGGGCTTGGTCAAAGGTCGAGGCTAAGGCTGGAGATGAGTCCCCTACAACTTTGAACCCTTGTGCTGGCCATTCTTTGGTTTGTATTGAACATAAAACTCTACATAACTGCTGTATTGTATCTGTTTGTTGCTGACTGCTTTTACTAATTTTGTAATATTTTGGATGGAAAATCATGTCACTACAGATTGCATGGGGAAATAAGCTCCTGTCAATTGCTGGTCACACAAAAGATCCTTCCGAAAGTATCCAAGGTATAATATATTAATGATTTAATAACATGTTATCATTCTTTTAAGGGTTGGCATCATATCTGTGCATAAATTAAAATGTGAGGAATTGGGAAATGTTTAGGAGTGTCAGTTCAGTAAATCATTAGAAGAGTATCCTTTGCAAATTTCGTTAGTACTATTCATTTCAGAAAAATAAAAAGCATTATACCACTTCATACTTTTATATGGGAAAAATCAATCAAGGTTGGTGGAAGTGATAAAAAAATTTGTGTACTTTTAAGTGAAGCATTTTGGCTACATGTTTTTTTACCAATTAATTATAGTTTTTGGGCCTTAAAATATTTATTTTGGTTGATCACTGTGAAAACATGTCCTGGACTGGACATCGTACATCAGATGCACCCAAGAAATCAAGTGGGCCAGCCCCTCTTAGTTAGGTAACATGTTAGGACAGTTAATTAGATAGCTTGTTCTTCATCGACGCAGAGTATGTATAGGAAGGCAGTTAGTTGGTTATTGAGTTGTGAGGGGGAGAGACCAGGCTCTTCCATCCTTGAGTTGTCTTTGTAAGCATTATGATAGGAACTTGGGTATTATGGGGTGCCCAAGTCCCGTATCGAGTAGTATGGGATGCTCCGTTGAGTATGTAAGTGGCTTGGTTGTTCCCCCTTGATGGATAGCTTTTAAGACAGGGTTCCCCAAGTCCTTGGATACTTATCAGTTGGTATCAGAGCTGGTTGCCAATGACTCAGAAAGGACTACCTACGGAGGAGTTGATTGGAAAGGCCGAGTGAAGCGCCGTAGAGTGCAATCGTCGGACTTCGGCACTTAGGGCCTGTGCTATGATATTGACTTGGGTATTATGCGGTGCCCAAGTCCCACATAGAGTAGTATAGGATGCTCATCTGAGTATTTAAGTGGCTTGGTTCTTCCCCCTTGTTGATAGCTAGCTTTTTAAGGAGGGTTCCCCAAGTCCTTGAATACTTGTCACATTCTTGCTTCTTTGCACTTTGGGTTTCCCTAGCCTATTTGTTCAATAAGTTTTTCTTCTTCTGTGAATTCTTATTCTCTGAAGCTATCTATCAAACACAAAAACCTAGTAACATTTTCCTCTGCTCTTCGGTTTGATATATGTTCATTAATTAAGGTGTATTTCTCCCCTGTTTTATAACTCTTGTTCTACTCACTTCTGTTTTTTTATTGTCGCTGTTTTTTCTATTGGGATTGCAACTAAGTATGGGCACTACTATTAAATATTATTACAGTGAAAGAGTTTGATCTACAAACAGCAACATGGTCAACTCTAAAGACTTATGGGAAAGCTCCGGTATGTGTCTGTTATGTTTATAAACCCAAAAGTCTCTTAGAAATTTCTAAATCTCATTTGAGGCGAATGACATGTCATATTTGCATTTTTTGAACAATAGATGCATACATTCCATCGTTTTTAATCATACAAAAGTCGTGCCCCCTCTCTTATCCTTTCATTCATTCTTTCCTTCTTTTTGTTTTTTTAACTAAAATACAGTAATAGCTTGTTCTGTTCCCTCTTCTATCATGTATGCTTTCTAGATATCACGTGGAGGCCAATCAGTGACCCTTGTTGGGAATAGCTTAGTAATTTTTGGTGGGCAAGATGCAAAGAGGACTCTATTGAATGACCTGCATATTCTTGACTTGGAAACCATGACATGGGATGAAATTGATGCTGTGTAAGAAGTTTTCTGAAGCAGTCCTTTCTATTTCCATGGTTTCTATTTTAACTTATCAGGACTTTGGGGGAGGGGTTGATTTGTTTTCTTTAATACCGTGGGGGGACTTCAATGGTTTTTGGTTGTATAAAGAGTAAAATTATCATCTTTGTTTATGCAATATTTGGGTTTCTCTTACCAATCTAAAGAGAAAAAGAACATAAAAAAGGAACATGATAAGGTTTTTTCTAACTGATTCACAACTAGCAGTGGAGTGCCTCCTTCCCCAAGGTCTGATCATAGTGCTGCTGTACATGTGGAGCGATACTTACTCATCTTTGGAGGGGGTTCACATGCAACTTGCTACAATGATTTACATGTCCTCGATTTGCAAACTGTAAGACTCTTGCTTCCTCTGTTAGGAATTGAATTGGAAAGTAATCTCCATCTAATTATTTGCATGAATTCTGCAGATGGAATGGTCTCGCCCCACACAACAAGGTGAGATACCAACTCCACGTGCAGGACATGCTGGTGTGACAGTAGGCGAGAGCTGGTTCATTGTTGGTGGCGGCAACAACAAGAGTGGTATGAATTTTTGCCACTTAGTCACTTAGATTTGAACTTTATGCATTGAAGGATGAACCGTCACTGTATGAAATATTCCATGATATGTTGAAAAAATATTTTCTAACCTACTCCCTTCGTCTGATATTGACTGACACTTAAAGTTATTTCACACAAATTAAGAAAAGTCGTAAATAAGTGAAAGAGTATAACAAATTTACAAAATCATCCTTATTAACCGTTAGGTGTTAACCATTGTCATAAATGTATAGTTGAGTATAATGAACTTGAGAGTCATGCACAGAGTATTAATTTGGAGGTAGAATTGGAATAAAAAAATTAATGTTACATTGAAAACATAAAGCTTTATGATGCTTATTTTAAGACATTTTTCTTTTGCTAATGTGAAACTCAATATAGGACAGATCAAGTATTTGATGTAGTCATGGCACGCCTATGTTGTGGGTCAAACTAAACCCAATAAGTGTTTTATTTGCTGATTTGTGATAAACTAGATTTGTGATTTTAAGTCCGCATTAAACATGGATTCAAATAATGCATTAAATCACATTTCAACACACCTGTATAGTTAAATAGTGTATTCTACCTTCAAATAGATTTATAAATTATATTGTATTGGTTTCACATTTTTTTAAAGTTATATGCATATCTCTCTACATATAGGTTTGTTCACTCGTGATCCAATCTTCTAAAATGGGTAAAATTAAAACATAAACATTTACCATTAAGGGTTCAATGTAGAGCGAGATTCAAGTTGATGGTAGGCATCCCTTTTATTGCTTAAGGTACTTGTGTTCAGAAAAACACATTCTTGCAGAATAAAAATTATCAAGTTTGTACCATCTTATATATAAAAAAAAAAATTCATTGATACACAATGTTGTTTGAAACCTGTTTGAGTTCTCAACACTTTGAATTTAGTAATTTGCTAAATGGGTTTGTTGTCCTGTGTGCTTCTCCCTGTCAATTGCCTTACAAAGGAATGCAAGTAATGCCATCATGATTCTCTGAATTTTATCACCTGTATGTAAGATGACCCACAACCTATAATGAGGATATCGACGCTTGAGTGGAGAATCAAATATAAGTGATTGTACATCTCTTACCGTACAAGCCTAGTTTATGGGGTTGTAGATCCAATAAATTTTTTAAGATGGTATCGATTCTATCCAATACCCGTTGGGCCACCTATAATATTCCACTCAGGTCACACTCTTGATGTCTAGTCCTGTGCGTGAGGGGTGTGTGTTGAGAGTCCCACATCGGAGGTAATATGCCTTGAAAAAGTGTTTATAAGTGGTGGACATTTGTCAACTTACAAGCCGCTTTTGTAGGGTTGAGTTAGGCTGGACACAAATTTTAAGAATTACATTGTTTGTGATGTAAATACGTTTTCGTAAGGACAAAATGTCAATTACACTCAAAATAAGCTCTGGTTGGTATACAAAAAAAGTTACTTCTACATGAAGTACATTATATGCATCATATTGTATAGCAGCCTCAGTCAAATGCCACTACTAATTCCCCCAAATGCTTTCTATAATCCCTTCCAAAATACATTCTAGAGAATATATAGAGATGTAGTAAATAAATCAAATAGAAGCTTATTCTGTGGAATATTTGTTAATGATTGCCTCTCTTCAATTCTTTGGTTTATCTCGGGTTTCGGTTATTTCTTGCAAAAATGGAGGTCAGTTGTTTGTTGCCTTGATCTATCGTGCTAAATTGATACAATTTTTGAAGGTCTTATTTATAAGTGGATTTTTTATGCATACTGTTTCCGTGTGAAAGAAGGTGAACTCGATAAAGTATTACTGTGTTATTAGGTCACTGGAAAGGTTAATAGCTTCCGGTGTAGTTAGTTAATTTATATAAGGCCTGGTTACCTGGGTTGTCAATTTACTGACCTCTTTGGAGTTTATGACATTTCTGATTCTGTCTTCTAAGTTAATATATTTCTTATAAGTTATACTCCTTGTTATTGTGCAGGGGTTTCCGAGACGGTTGTACTGAATATGTCAACACTGGCTTGGTCAGTGGTAACATCTGTGCAAGGACGTGTTTCTGTTGCTAGTGAGGTACTTCATCTATCTATTTTAGCAAGATTGCTGTGCGTTTTGAAATCTAACTAGAATATCTATCCTTGCTAGCTTCTTGCTGTCAATAGGTATCTTTCTAGTGCTCAGTAACGTAATTAAAATGCTTCTCATGCAGAGCTTGAGTTTGGTTGTAAGCTCCTATGATGGTGAAGATGTGCTTGTATCTTTCGGAGGGTACAATGGACGGTACAACAATGAAGTAAATATTATTTCAGCCTTTTTTTCATTTCTGCTATGTTTTTCCCTTTGCTTTATCATTCTCACTCGTCAGATTTTTTTGCTGCTTTCAGGTCTATGTTCTTAAACCAAGCCATAAATTGACCTTGCAATCCAAAATAATTGAAAATTCTATACCCGACAGTGTTGATGCTGCCCCAAATGCAACAAATGCTACCCGAGATTTGGAGTCTGAATTTGGAGCAGGCCATGAAGGGAAAGTTTGGGAAATTTCTGTGGACAATGCTGATCCAACAGTATGTAGTAAAGCGTGTACATTTTTTATATCCGGTTTTATGAAGCCATTTTTTTCCTGCATTTGGTTGTGTTAGCAAATCTTCTGATGTGGTGTTATTTTAGAAAAAAAATTAACAGTTCATGGATCTGATTTAACAAGAATTTCATTTTCCTGGTTGCATGCCTTTGGCTCATAAACTTAGATCTAAAAGCTTGACATGTTCTTCTGTTTCAGTTTGTTTCCTCTTCTGTTTATAGTCTTTCAGAGAATCTAAATTTTATCGAAGTTTTTTTTCTCTCTAAAATCTGACTGCCACTTTATTGGCCAAATCTGTCATTGAGCCATTTAATGTGCCTCACAATTGCTTTCCTAAGGCACACTAAACTTCTCCCTTTTTGGAAATTTATTGTTGTAAATAAGTAATTTGTAGGCACATATCATATAATTATTAGCTTTTTTGTGTTAGACCTATTAATCAGCGCCATTAGTTAGAGCTTAGTCTTTATATTCAGATCAATGTTTGTACTCACGGTCTTGGGCTCTAGCTTCCACATAAAACTCTAGCCACCTTCATTGTGGTTCTTTTTACTGCTTTCATTGTAGCATTTGGAACTTTCATCGTGCCCGTTTATTGTTCATTGGCCAGAACTCATCACACATTGCAGGCCCTTTTCTCGTCATTGTTCACAAAAATAATAATTGAAGATCAGTTGGATTATAATAAAAACCACCAAACCACAAAGATGCACTAATGCATGCAATTTTGGATGTCCTACAAAAAGATACATAATGCATGCTTTTATGGATTTCTAATTTCACTCTTCAAACTCTGCATCTTCTGCCTGCATAATCTACATGATCGGCATAGATCATATTATGCATTTGTGCCGTTTATTTTCTTTCTGCCCAGTCGCTGATTTGATATTTTGGGTATCATACAGAAATCCAAAGGTGATCTCCTATCAGTCCTGAAGGCTGAGAAAGAAGAGTTGGAATCATCGCTCAGTAAGGAGAAGCTGCATACTCTACAACTAAAGCAAGAGTTGGCTGATGCTGAGTCTAGTAACTCTGACCTTTACAAGGTAACTACTTTTACAGTTGAAATTCCTTTTTTATTTTGGATTTAGTCCGGAATGGATTCAAGAATCATACCCTAGAGGGGCAAAAAAATTAATGACAATTAAAAATTAAAGCTCAATGGAATAAAGCCATCCTATTGCTCTATTTCGTTCTACTTCTAGAGCTTTGGGTTACCGGGAAGCTCCCTGTGTCTATTTGTCCAGTAAACCACTTTCTTTTGTCTCCCTGTCTCTTGGGTTAATTGGGTTGAGACTTGAGCAAAATGAGGTGTATAAGAAATTTTGGATATTCTAATGTTATTTATCGATGACTTCTGAACTACACCATCGCACTTATTGCTATCAAAGGTTCTTACAATTATTTCCCTGACAATGTAGGAGCTCCAATCAATACGTGGTCAGCTTGCTGGTGAGCAGTCAAGGTGTTTCAAACTTGAGGTATGCATTAATGCTTCTGAGAGTCTTCCCCTCTTTGTCTTATGAGTGTATTTTTGGATAGTATCTAGTGTTACATAAATGATTGAAGAAAATTTATATGGTAAATGTGATGCGCCAATTATGTGATTAAATAGCTATTCATAGAGCAACAATTAACCGTTAAATGAATTAACCCATATGATAAGAACATTGCTTTCAACTAAAGTTTCATAATTTGTGACGAGAGATAAATGATATGTGACTCTACTCTATGATCAGTTAGGTGTTGGAATGAATCCTTCTTTGTTATCATCTAATTTGTTTGTCTGAGGTTGCTTTAAAATTGTGGCATTTGTCTCCTTCTATGGATGAAGAGAGTAGGATTTATTATTATCTTTAACTTAAAAAATATATTTGAGAGCGCAGGTGGAGGTTGCTGAATTAGGTCAGAAGCTCCAAACCTTTGGGACATTACAGAAGGAGCTTGAACTCCTCCAGCGGCAAAAAGCTGCATCAGAGCAAGCTGCCTTAAATGCAAGACAGAGGCAGGGTTCACGCAGTGTGTGGGGTTGGCTTGCCGGTACTCCCCCTAACCCAAATGCAGATGACGAGTGAACCTTGGCCTAACTAGATAGCAATGCTTCATTTGGTTTCATTTTGCCAATCTTATTCTCAATACTTGTGTATTAAATTATTTCGGTTCTTTTAGTGATGTAAATAATAAGATTTAGCTTCTATTTCGGCAGGAAGATTTTCCATACATGAGGATGATAGTATGATATAGTGAAAGGTTATTTTTGCCACCATTTTTGCTGATGACTGTATTCAAAGTGAATAATACATTATTTAATGAAAATATATATAGAAATTCATTTTTGTGAGTGATTTTATTAGAATTTTATTTCAACCAATGCTTTCTGTTTGGTGGAAGTTATAACACAATGGATAGCGAAAGAAGTTTTTTTTATTGAAAAGATTTTGTTTTACAGACAAATTAGGAAAAATATTTTGGTGTCCGATCCAACGATGTGTGTTATTTTACTGCTCAAATTTACTTATATAATCGGTACAATATGGAAGTGCAAGGTGAAAGATGGATCTCACTTTTAAAGATACTTTCGTGTCATATTTCATTAAACGTAGAAATTTAACGTTTAGAATGAGATATTTGAAGCGTGACTTGATAGTGTGTGACTCAACATATCTTAGATAAATTATGATAAGATTTGAGTTGAATTTTACTCAATTTTACAAAAAGTTGATTTGTAAGATAAAAGATGAACACGTATAATCGACTTGTGAGATGAGATATGTTTTTCACTCATAAATATACTTAAGTCACATCTTATTTAAATATGACTCTTAACACATACAATAACGACAGAGATAACGTATATGTGCTAAGAGTCTTATGTGAGACTGAATGGTAGAGTTTTTATGATTCATTAGTTGCATATTTCAACGAACTTATTTGAGATTCGATAATTTAGTTCCTCCATTAGTGCATTTTACGATTGTATTGATATATCAACTCACTCAAATTATGAGTTTGTTTCATGGACTTCAAATGTGTTGGAATGCATGTTACAAAGAGGGTTGTGTGTTACTCTAACTCAAAGAGAGGTTCATGTTGATCATCAATTTGCTAATATTTTTTGCTTGTATCAAACCTTAGTCATGTTTTTTCATAAAAAAAACACATAGTATATATGAAGTTGAATATGTTTATCTCTCCTACTTTTTATCTATTTTTTATAAAATGACTCTTTATCTTTTACAATTATATATATTTTAAAAACACGGACAAAAGTTAAAAAGAAACCAAATTTACCATTAAAATTTTGATTAGCAAAAATAACTTTTTATTTTTATAAAAAGAAAAATAATTGAAAAGAATTACAATCTCGAAACGTTCACAGCGCATCCTCGTGTTAACATTTTATTTTTAACTGACCCCGAATAAAATGAAAAAATAAAATAAGATGAATGCAGATAATAAAAGAAGAAGAAGAAGAAGAATTAAACGCAACTCACCATCGGGGGCGTCTTTTCTTTCTCTCTGCTCCATAGTGGCGCGCTTTCTCATCTCAAATCTCAAAATGTTTCTTTCATTTCATAGCTTTTTTAATTTTTAATCCCTCGCTACCTAATTTAATTATATTCCCAACAATTTTTCAACTCTCTCTTCTCTCCCTCACACAAACACGAAGCCACATAAATGACACAATTTCTGCGCTGCAAGTAAAAACCATTAACTTAACCTCTCGTGTCATTCGTAGGGTTTCGTAAATTTTTCCATTCCCTTCATTTTCACCAGTGATGAGCGACGCTTCTCATTTCCAATCACAACCTTCCAATCCCGATTCTCCAACACCTTCCGCGAGTGAACCTCACGCTAGGGTTTCTCCAAATGATAACTCCCAACACCAACTCGTTTCTTCCACCGAAGATTTTAAAGTTAGGGTTAGGGTTTCTCCCGACGACGCATCCACCGTCGAACGTTTTGAATCTCAAAACGACCAAGCAAATCGACGCCGTGATTCCGATAGATTTCCAAGTTCTGATAGCAAATCGCTGTTATCAGAATTCGACGAATACGTAGCTTCAGAGAGAAATAGCGTAACACAAACGGATCTAGGGTATGGTTTTGAAGTTGGCGATTTAGTTTGGGGGAAAGTGAAATCTCACCCTTGGTGGCCAGGGCATATATACAATGAAGCATTTGCATCTCCATCGGTTCGTCGCGCAAGGAGGGAAGGTCATGTTTTGGTGGCTTTCTTCGGTGATAGTAGTTATGGTTGGTTTGAACCGGCTGAACTTATTCCTTTCGACGCAAATTTCGCTGAGAAATCGCAGCAGACGTTTTCAAGAACTTTTGTGAAAGCAGTGGAAGAGGCTGTTGATGAAGCTAGTAGGAGACGCGGTCTTGGATTGGCTTGTAAGTGTAGAAATCCTGATAATTTTCGATTGACGCATGTTGAAGGATATTATTCTGTTGATGTGATGGATTATGAACCTGGTGGGTTTTATTCTGATAGTCAGATTAGGAAGGCTAGAGATAGTTTTAATCCGATTGAAACTCTCGATTTCGTTAGAGAGTTGGCCCTTGCTCCCCTTGATGGAGAACATGGGAGTATTGGTTTTCTTAATAATAAGGCTACTGTTTCTGCTTATCGAAAAGCTGTTTTTGAGCAACATGATGAGACTTATGCACAGGCTTTTGGAGTTCAGCGGGCGCGTCCTTCTCGGCCTCAAAATGTTCCCCTTAATCAGCCTGCCAGGCAGCCTCCTAAAGGTATATATATACCCTTCCCCAAGTTCTTCATAGAAGTTTTGTAGTTTTTTGTGAGGGTTTTATTGGATAATTTCATGTTATTATTTAAATGCTTTCTGTGGTGGATTTCTGTATAGTGCGGTTGGCGAATAGATTGATGCGATACAAATATGATACTTATTGTCATGTTTATTTATTAGTGGATTGAGATATTTCACTATTTGTGATTTGTTCTCCTGACCACTGCGCTGGGCCGTATTGTCTTCCAGTACCTTCAACTTTGAGTTGTTTGTGACACTTTCAGCAATTTATTTGATGATTAATCTTTGTATATCAATGGCTATGTACTATAAAGCAGTAGAGTGATTAATGCTATGTATGTATTATGACTTAATACATGCCCTTAGATATTCAAAGTTGAGTTGAATGAATGGCATACAATACAATATAAAGATAAATTTATTAAGAATGTGTTGGAGAAAAAGTTAAGTAGCTCTATTGATGAGAATATGGCAACGAAGTGCCGAAGGCTATAAGGTGATTTATTTGGTCATGTGAGAACAGGACCATAGGCTCTTAATGATTTAATTGAAGCAAACTTTTGAAATAGCTTTTACAAGACTTTACTCTAAATAAATGGTTTAATTGAAAATTGGTATTCTTTTGAGCCCAGTGGTGTCCTTTCATCTATATGTCTTACCACACAGTGGAATTAGGCTTGGTTGTCATTGTTGTTATTGATTATTATTTTTTAATCATTTTTATACTAATGTCTTGAGTTCATTGAGCTTTGTTTGTATGGTTGTTATATTTGTAAAAGGTTACATGATAAATGGAGCTTCGTATAGGCTATCTATTTGTAATTTAAAGTTTGTGTTATTTTAACCTTAAATATAAGTTTGCCTTGTAAGCTCTTACTCCCTCCCGAATGCAATATAAGTAAAAATTAAACCATATTTTTTGCAATGAAATATATGCTAATTTTAACAATTGCTCTTCTATTTAATGATTGTATCTCTAAACTACCCCTCCTTTAATTCAACTTTTTATATTTTCAATTATCCAATTTATTAGTCATGGAGGGTAATATCAACAATAAACTTAATTTTTTTATTGGGATTGCATAGATAAAATGTGACCAACTACCTTTCTTAATACGTGTAATTTGATTAATTTTTGCTTATAATTTATTTCAAAGGGAGTATATTTTATCCCCTCACTTATATAGACGTGTTTATTAATTTGGAATAAATAACAAACTTGCTTTTTCTCAATCTATTCAAAAGCAGCTTCGAATGTTAATGCCACATTTTCCTCCCTTTTTTGTATTCAGCTCCTTTGAGTGGTCCATTGGTGATAGCAGAAACTTTGGGTGGTGGGAAAAGCGCTTCTAAATCTATTAAATTTAAGGACAGTTCAAAAAAGGATAGGTACCTTTTTAAGCGGAGAGATGATTCAAGTAACTCTTTCCAATTAGCACACAAGGAGGAGGTACCTGATGCAGCTGGGAGTTATGTCTTTCAGAAGAGGGCTCCACCTGTGCCTGTGATGCCTCGCAATTTAGAAAGTCGTGCAGACACAGAGTTTGTTAGTCATGATGGTGCAAGTTCAACTTCAGATGCTGTTGGTTTAATAGGTCAGATTCAAGCAGAAAGCAGTGGTCTTGTACCCCAAACCATATCCTTAGATGCAAAGACTCATCTTGATAAGGGGAAAATGGCCTACTCTGAAGAAATGGCCTACTCTGAAGAAATGGCCCATAGCATTGAACAGGATAATATTTCAAGTAAAAACATGGGTAGGTCTGATGTGTCTGGGGAGTTGCCATTACAAAGCACTGTTGATGCGACATCTCAATCATCCCACCTGGAGAGCAAAATTCATGTGAATGCCAAACATGACAGGACTGCAAAATTGTCGGAACCATGTGAAGATTTTAAGCAATCAGAGCAAGGACTTCTTCTGATTGTTGCTGATGGAGGAAAAGACACACACCAAGTTAAGAGCGAAAATAACGTAACTAATTCACCAGTTGAAGCAAAGCATCGCGAAATTAGTGCAGCGAAGAAGATAAAAGGCCAAAAGCGACCTGTAGATGACTTGAACTGCAAGACTTCTGTTATTGAGGAGAGAAAGAAAAAAAAGAAAAAGAATCTAAACTTACAGCCAACGTCAGACCATATGGAGAAGCATTCTACTTCTGGAAAATCTGTACTCCTTTCAGGAAATTTAACTGGAAAACCTGTCTCAACCACTTTGTCTCCTAGAGAAGGGATTCATCCAGAACAAATGCAGGTAGATTTTAGTGCCCGTAATTCGCAACCGATGGATGCCTTAGGTGATGTTAATTTTGAATTGCCACAACTTTTGTGTGATTTGCAAACTCTTGCTTTGAATCCTTGCCATGGCATTGAAAGAAATGTCCCTGTAGCTGTTCGCCAATTCTTCTTGCGGTTTAGATCTCTTGTTTACCAGAAAAGCTTGGCATCATCTCCACCACCAGAGAATGAAGCTCCAGAAGCCCGTGTTGCCAAATCTCCTTCCAGTGTTAGGATATCTGACAATCCTGAGGATCATATCAGAGCTTCGCCACTTGTAACACCTGCAAAACATGCTCGATCAGATGATCCTTCAAAAGCTGGGCGGAAAAGGAACCCCTCTGATCGCCAAGAAGAAATTGCTGCAAAGAGGTTGAAGAAAATCAAGGATATAAAGGCACTAGCTGCAGATAAGACAGCTTCCAATCAGAAAACTTCTGAAGCTCGGCGAGAAGATAAGGCAGCTTCCAGTCAGAAAACATCCTCTGAAGCTAGGCGTGAAGATAAGGCAGCTTCCAGTCAGAAAACTATTTCTGAAGCTCGGCGAGAAGATGGAAAAGAACCTATATCCCTGGCTCCATCCAAGTTTGTGAAACCAGACTCGGTCAAGAAAGTTTACCGACCATCTAAAGCAGTGCAGCCCACCACATTGGTGATCAAGTTTCCTCCCCAAACATCACTTCCATCTGTGGCAGAGCTGAAGGCAAGATTTGCTCGCTTTGGACCGATGGATCAATCGGGTTTCCGTGTATTTTGGAAGTCATCAACTTGCCGTGTTGTTTTCTTGTACAAGGCTGATGCACTAGCTGCATATAAATTTTCTGAAGCAAACCAATCCTTATTTGGCAG
This sequence comes from Cicer chorassanicum, assembly GCA_037974735.1. Taxonomy (NCBI): domain Eukaryota; kingdom Viridiplantae; phylum Streptophyta; class Magnoliopsida; order Fabales; family Fabaceae; genus Cicer; species Cicer chorassanicum. The sequence continues at coordinate 57,781,138 of JBBPBP010000003.1, read as the reverse complement.
CACGGGTGTGAGGTGCTTTCTTCGGGAATTGGGAGATTCTGCACCTGAAGCATCTGAAGCTACCAAGGTTAAGGGAGATGACGGGGTCAATGAAACACCTCGGGTCAAGGATCCTGCTGTAGTTCAGCAACAGACATCAGTTTCATCGCTGAAACCTCTTCTTCCACAGCCAACAATCCAGCTCAAATCCTGCCTGAAGAAATCTACAGGTGACGAGTCAGGTCAGGTTACTGGTAATGGAAGTAGTAGTAAAGGAAACCCACGTGTAAAATTCATGTTAGTTGGGGAAGAAAGTAGTAGGGGGGAGCCATTAATAGTGGGTAGTAAAAACAACAATGCTAGTTTTTCAGATGCTGGTGCACCTCCTATTGCAATGGATTTTATTAGTAAGAATGTTCAAAAGGTCACTACCACTTCACAACCTCCTTTGCTCATTCTTCCCCATGCTTCTCAGTTTACTAAAACACCACAACATAATTTGCGTAATCCTGAATTGGCAATGGCATCTAGAAACAACCCTAATTTTATCAACGCCACCGCGTCAGCCACTGCCACCTCGGTTGATATATCACAGCAGATGATAAGTCTTTTGACGAGGTGCAGTGATGTTGTGACTAACCTGACGGGTTTATTAGGCTATGTACCATACCATCCACTTTGAAAAAATGACTTAATACTCGTTGCATCATTTGTATTCTATACAAGAATTTGCGAGTTGGTTGTTTACGATGACTTGCTCCGGAAAATGCAAGAAATGTAATGGTGAAGAGGGTGCGAGTAATATCGAGGCCTAGAACAAACAATACGATAGTGGCATTATTAGTTGAGATTTTTGGGCTCCAAAATGTAAATGCACCTTCATTGATAGCGGCATCTTGTTGTTAGCTAACTTTCCTTTTCTTTTTTTCTTATATATTTAGATCCCTTTGTTTGGTATTGGCACATCGTTGCTCAAATATGCTTATGTATTTACTCACCGTATTTCTATGTGTCAATGACATTCTATGAATATCTCGGAAAGGCTTTTTATTGTTGTCAATGTGAGTGAGATTGCAAAGTTTTCGAGAAAGTGTGATTGAATTACAATATTTTCATATAAGTTTTTAAAAAATAATGACTGATTTTATAGTTTAAAAAGTTTAATATATCAATATTTTTTGTTTTTTATTCTCATAATGAAAAGGTGAAATTTTCATGCGACCATAAGTTATTTAAAGACTCCATCAACTATTTTTTTTTTTTTTTTAAATGTTTTTAAGTATTTGCATGCAAATTATATCTGAAATAATATTTATGGTAGTGATATTTTTTCACCAATAGTTTAATGACCAAATACTTGGTAAATACAAGTTGATTATGTAGTTATTATATGTTGATAGTTACTACCGTTGACAGATTTTCTTTTTCTGTTTTACCAAATGGTCATATTTGTGAATGTCAACCTTCTTCAACCTTTGAGATACGAATAGGAAAATGGCTTTGTTACCTCCACCCCTAGTTTCAGCATTCTCACCCCATTCTGCTCTGCTTTTATAAAAGTACCCAAATAATGACGGAATTGATCGATAAGCGACAATTGATCAACTTGTTGTGTTTTCTTGACTAAGTTTTTCAAACTAAACTTTTGTAGTAAAAAAATCAGTTGACACATTTCTCTTTAGTTAAAATTGTATTTAAATTATTTTGTTATTTATCAAATTTTATAAGAGTATTTATTTGCCAAAGGCTCATTTTCCTCCTTTTTTTCCAAACTTTTTTCTGTGAAATATATCTGATCTATTTTAATATTTTAAAAATTACATTTTTAGAAAGAAAAAAAAGCTTTTAATGCTCCTATTTAATAGCTTTATGAAATTGTATTTTAATTATTTTGTTATTTATCAAATTCTATAAGAGTATTCATTTACCAAAGGCTCATTTTTCACACTCTGAAGGCCCGTACACGTAATAACAACTTTAATCAATTTCTTTTTTGTCTTAATTATCTAGTTCATATGGAGTTTAGAGTTACACTGAAGTCAGTGAAATATAGCAAAGAATTGTTCTAAATAAATATTGAATTTCAAAACTCTCTGAAGTTAATTAACCACTTAATTTGATCAAATTAAGAAATTCACTTTTCTGAAAAATAATTAATTTACGTTCAACTCATTTTAAATAAAATTAATTTTACAATAAATGACAATTGGATTACATTCCAAAAGAGCAAAACCATTGGTCCTATGGTAAAAATTGAACCCGCCAAAAACAAACGCATCAAATTAATAATTAATAATTAGTGTTTGTTTCAAGAATATAAAGGATCTTCTACAAATCGAGATTGGATTCCTCCGGGATCACAGTTAAAGTCGCCAATTTATCGCCCACTCTTTTAACTACAACCTTCACGGGCACACCAACTCTGTCCCCCATTATTTCAATTACCTGCCATAATTTTATATCTGTGAGAATATACAAACAAATAGATAAATAAATAGATAAGCACATGTATCATAATGAAGAATAATCTCAGCGTCACTTGACGGGCCAACGAGACAGTTATATATTGTGCATAATTCAAGACTCTCCACAACAAGAAAGCTAGTTATTCATGCAAAATAAACAAAACATAATTTATTAAGTTAATGCCCCAAAGATTAGTATAAGTTTGGACCATGATTCAGAACAAAAGTTTACAATCCAATTGCTTTGCCCACCAGATCACCTTTCTTCTCCCAATAACTCAAAAAGAATACAAAATTAAAATGAATATATATATATATATATATATATATATATATATATATATAATGCAAAACATATGCCAATACCTCCTTCATGCTTTCGACGGGCTTTCCATCAAATTGAATGACAACATCACCAGGACGGAACCCAGCACGATCACCAGGGGACCCAGGAGTTACCTAGTCAAAAACATGTAAGTTCCCTAGTGAGTTGTGACAAACACATAATTTCAAGCATCCTAATGCTTGCTTTGCATTGATTAACGCAATGCATTTATCGCAGAAGAGATACAGATACAATTACATGCTGAATATAATTACATTGAATAGCTAAATTATGCAAAGCATAAAGAGAATTGCATATTTATCTACACTAAAATCAGAAAGAGGGATAATTGATCCATTCTAATAAACAAAAGCTTCCAGGTATCCATAACATGTCTGTAAAGTGAGAACCGCCTATAGCATCACTAACATGATCTCTTAAAAATGCTGACAACTCAACAAAATTATAAGCTAAGCTAGTTATTGGCCAAAGCATTGCCATCAAAGAAGGCAGATAAATTTTCGACTAAAGTCTCTTAATTGTTATCACTAACCAGCTTTGTCATCAATTTTGCAACCTTTTTGTCTCAAAAAAACAGAACATGAAGATATTGTCCAGCGAATCTAGATTTTGAGAAATTATATAAATAAGGATCTCAAAAGCGATCAATTAAAGACATACCATTGGTACAAGAATGCCCTTATTGACATTCGGGAATGAAGCATCTTTTTTTTTGAGCTGCGCAATAATCATCTCATTTAGATCAAGCATTCTTAGTCCAAGCCAAGGGCGAATTACTCTCCTGAAAAACAATGTTTATATAGCATTATTACTCAACTTAAAACAAAGTATGAACCACATCAAAATATGTAAATCAATAATTGTTTATGTAGAGTATAAGATATTTATAAAAGGTGAATATTATTAGAGTTTGTCTAATTTGACTATCTACTTGGGAGAGTAAAACATTCTTTCTGAATATGCAATAAAATAGCACAGATGAAACCAAAAACATACCCGCTTTTCTTGAAATGCTCTATAATTTTACACACAGAGTTGATTGGTACAGAAAAACCCAAACCATCAGCAGACAACACTTTCATGATGTTCACACCAACAATTTCTCCATCCATATTGACAAGTGGCCCTCCAGAATTTCCCTGTGCCATACAAGCAGATAACTCGCATGATATTTGATCTGTATACAACATGCATATCTAGTTGGGTAGCCAATGTGGGGAGAGGAAGACGTCTCACATACCACGTTAATTGCACAATCTGTTTGTAAATACTCTCTCGGTAAGCCACTAAACCCTAAATCACTGCTTTTACGGTCAACGCAACTGCGCCAAAAATCATACAAGACATGAATTTATCAGTCCAAAAGAGATTTAAATGGTATAGCTTTTTTGACAATGATATAAAATGGTATAATTTAAACAAAAGAAAATGTTTAAAATCTAACGTTGAAATGGTATTATTTAAAACAAAAGAAAATAGCTTAAAATCACGACACATCTTTTATGGGCTGAAAATGTTTCTTCACACCTTACGATGCCGGCGGTGACAGTATTCTGAAGGGAAAGCGGACAACCCATGGCTATTACCCAATCTCCAGGACGAAGCCTACTTGAATTACCAAGCTTTGCATCCGGTAGTGGGGTTTCAGAATTTATCTTCACAACAGCAATATCTGAATGCATGTCGGCATTCACCACTTTCCCCTCAAACGTCCTTCCATCTTGCAAAGTAACTTCAATCTGTAATATACAATTGATTGATATTTTATGCCATAGGTGAAATGAGTGTCCAGGGTCATATACTTTAGATATAAATCTGATTTCTTATTTTATGGAGACAAATTATAGAGAATACGATTATAGGAAAATAAAATGTTTCAATGCAATAGCTTGCATATAATAGTTTAAAATGATTTGAAGGTTAATATACTTCGATAAGAGATAACAATTCAAAGTTAAGAATATTAAGAACAAATAATTCAGGCAAGCAAGCTACTGTACAAAGCCTACAACTAAATGAGTGACTACCTGTCACTCTTTAGATTACATGATAAACTATCATATATACTTGTATGAGTTTATGTATGAGCCTGAAATATAGACAGTAAAGAGAGAAAATGAAAGTAACTCAGTGTTGCACATATGAGAGAATGTTAAGATAGGTAAGTGGCTGTACAAGGGAAGATTAGGAATACATTAGAGAGAAAATTGTGGTAGCTCCAATTAAAAATATCAATCAATTGTATTGACTAGAATAAAATATCAACACTTAGAGTGAATGAAGACTAGAATAAATCATAGGTCCAACCATTAGCAGAGATTTAGAAGTAAACAATGTATCTTGAAATGTGGTACTAGTATATGATAGGGAAATACGGCACCGTCTTATTCTAGTCCATGTTGCTGGCCTCAATTCTAATCCAAATAGGTGACCTCACCTAATTCTACTGTTGTAATGCTGATGTATTTGTGCAACATTAAGGTATGACAAAATAATTAGAAAATCATTTTCATTCAGTTCTGTAGACAATTAAAAAACATATTGGAAATATGAAGCAATGCTCAATTTTGTTGGGAATGGATTAATGGATTTTCAAACCATGACTCAGAAAGTGCGGTAGCACTTCAAACAAAAATCTTTAAGGAAAAAAAATCCTACATCTCTAGGATGAAGCTGGCTGCATGTCAATGCAAAAATGAAACATGTTTTTGGAAAACATCCAAATTTACTCTACTATTACATTCATATCACAGAGAACACACTAAAAAACCTACCAAAACATTTTTTTTCAACTTACAAGTACATATATTTTGAAAGATAAGCCCTAACAAGAACACAAACCTTCCCTTTGGATGAACTTCTTGAGCCGTGAAAATCAACCACAACATGAGCACATGTCAAGATTGTACCATCCTTGTCAATGATTGTTCCTGATCCTATACTCCTTCCAGTAGTAACGCCATAAAAATCTACAACGCCAATATTCCCAATCATCACCATAATCTCAAACAGACACAAAAAAATCAAACAATTCATTAAGATCATAATGTAAAAACCTTGTGGAATTGAAATATTAACAACAGCGGGACCAACTTTAGCTGCAGCATTGGCAATAGTATCTCTGCCAAAACAACCACATGGTTTTGATCCATCGTGAACATCCCCAGAAGCTTCCTTGGATATGTCGGAGGAAGGACCGACTCTATAAGATGACAGCGAAAGTATTCCTACAAATTCAGTTCTAAACGCATAACATAGACATCTTAACATACATAATTAATAAGAATATAATTCATATACACTATTAATATAAATATATTTTACAGTGTCAATCAATTATAATCATTAGATTATTAAAAACATTTGAGTTTAATCATCACTCCAAAGTCAAACAAACATATGATTGATTATGATTTATCAACAACATAAAACTTTTACATTAAACTTAATAATATAGAAAATTCAAAACAAGAAGAGGACAAACCATGTTGATCAAAAGAAGGCAAATGTGGAGGAAACAAATCATTCGGCACGGCCAATGTCAACAATGATGCATCTTGTAATGGCAAAGGTAACCGCGCAGTTACAAACGTTCCTAAATTTGATGCCACGTTAGTTCAATTTCTTAAATTTAAAAATATGGCATTAAGTATCTAAATTAAATGACATTTTCTAATAAAAAAGGTTGTTTCAGCATCAAATTGATACACCTAAACTCAACAATTTTTTAAATAGTTAACACAGATCAGATAGTATTTACTAAAATTCAAATCGTGGTTAATAATTTGAACGGCTTTAACTTAATTCATCATCGAATTTTGGTAACTGATGTTCGTTTAACATTTCTATTCTCTATTTGGGTCACAATCGTTAAGGATCGCACGAGAATAAAACAAAATAGGTTTAGTTGCTCACTGAAACGAGTGTAGTCATCGGAGAAGAGTAGAGTCGAACCAACAGCCACGATCCCCACAGCTCCAACCACAGAGCTTCTATTAAAACGAACAAGTTTACTCTGTCAAACATTTCACCCCCCAAATCAGAAATTCTACGAAGATTTTCGAAAAACTATTACGAAATAAAAAAGCAAGAAAAAGAAAGCATCAACAAATACCAGAAAATAACTCATGACGGATACAACGTGAATCTTGCACACTCTTTCACAAGAAACCAATCAAACCCAGCCAGTAACACGCTATGTTCAGTGTTCTAAATAAAATTGCGGGCCTGGATTGGTTATCAAGTAACGAAGATAAAGGCCCATAAGCCAACGGCCCAATAGCATTCTTTTTTTTTTCTTTAGATAAAAATGTGTAAAATGTAAAAAGCAACAATACAACCGTAACCATAGTTTCATTTAATTACAGTTATAACCGCTACAACCCGAGCATAAGCGATATGTTAAACGAAAGATATAGATGAAAAAAGAACGATAGAGAATAATTTTCAAGAAATATGTAACTTCATTTATATTTGAATCACAACTACATCATGCATGGCTGGTAAAAGTTAGATCAAAGGGAGTGCAAATATTGGAATCTTCACCGTATTACACCTAATCTTAACGCTAAGAATATGTGCTTCACCAAAAAAAAAAAAGGCACTAACTAAATGTAAGATTGTACAGATGGAAAAAAACTATTTCTTGGGAGACTTTGATGAGGTAGATGACTCAGCAGCAGCACTACCAGTCTTCTTAGGCAACAAGACGGGGTTAATATTAGGCAAAACACCACCGCTAGCAATAGTAACACCTTGAAGCAGTTTTCCTAACTCATCATCATTCCTCACAGCAAGCAACACGTGTCTAGGATTAATCCTAGTCTTCTTGTTATCTCTCGCTGCATTTCCAGCCAATTCAAGAACCTACATTATATTCAAAATAGAAAGAAGAAAAAAGACTATTTAGCATTCATAAATTTGATTGTGTTAATTAATTAGCGTTGTTGAATTGTAAGGAAAATACCTCGGCGGCGAGATATTCAAGAACGGCGGCAAGGTAAATTGGTGCTCCGGTAGCTAAACGCTGTGAATAGCGACCTTTTTTCATGTATCTTGCGATACGGCCAACGGGGAATTGAAGACCGGCTTTAGCGGATTTTGAAACGCCTTTCTTTCTTTCGCCTTTTCTACCACCGGCACCCTTCGTTGTTGTTGTTGTTGTGGTTGTGGTTTCCATTGCTCTGTGATCCGAAAAGGGAGTAAAACGATTCGTTTCGAGGGAATGCAGATATGGGAGATTTGTGGAGTCTTTGAAATATGGAAGTTGGTGAAAATGTTAACGTGAAGGCGCGAGATATTAATAGTTAATGTGAATGCCAAATGTTGCTGATCGCGAATTTTGTAATGATTAGATCTGACGGTCGGGATTCACTGAGTTGGCGATCCGTGGCTTTTTTATCTTGCCTTAATAAAGGATCTTCAGGTCACTGCGAGTGGGAGGCCTTTTCTATTAAAGTTTCTTTCATTGAACGGTTGTGATCTGTGCCACGTTGGCAATCCGTAAGCTAGCCTTCGTACATTGGTGTTGTTTCTTTGTTAAAAATGTAGAATTGTATAGTTTGCCGTATATGGAAAGAAGTTTTTTTATTAGTTGATAAAATAAATGGAAGGAGGTTAAACGATTAACTTTTTCTTTTTTTCTCCTTAATAAAAAACTTTTTCTTTTTTAATGAAATAAATTATTGATATAGTTTAATTACTATATACTCAAAGTGTAATATAGTTTAATTATTGAAAGTGTAATAAAGTTTAATTATTGAAAAAATTTATATTATCAACACATCACAATAATTCATAATTGTGATTTTTAATACAATTAAAATAAAAATTAAGAGATTAATATTGGCAAAAAATCAAGGTTGGTAGCAAATAGTGAACGAAATAATTTAACGGAGTTAATGTCATAAGTAAAAAGGTATTTTGATTGTATGGAAGAAGACGAGGAATTAGGCATGAGAGATCACAATAATCACAAAAACATGTGAGTAATACCATTGAGTAAATTGTGCGTCTAGAAGAAGTACCTAAAACTAAAAGAGATACTTTGTAAGAAAGAAATAAAAAATAATAAGAAATAATATGACCTTAATTGATGATGTACACATACACATAAATGTCAAACTAAGTGAATGTTTGGAACTTAATGTGTCAAATAAACATCATTAATATAAAATGGTTCACGGTAGTGATTACAAAAGATACATTCACGGATTATTTTTTTTTTTTCAAATGCAAAGATGAAAATCATTAAAATGGCCCATAGACAACAAGCTGTGCAAAGATAGAAATATACAAACAGTCCAAATTTTTTATCTGAATAGAAAATGTAGGCACATGCATACGACATAAGAAAGAAAACTACACTATACTTTATCTACAATGTATTGATTTTGTGTTGATTAAGAAAACATGCTACCATATTGGGTGTTGCAACACCAAGCTCTACAAAATAACTTATCTTCACGACTCCGACTCTACTATTCCTTACTAAAGCACTAATCAATTACCGTTTGAAAACAATCACCACATCTTTGGGAATACTTTGATTGTTACAAAATTACTCACTCAAATATTTGTTATTAATATCCCCAAACATTCAAATGGGGGATTGAGTTGAGTACACAATTAAGTCATCAAAGAATTTGATTTAATTCCGTGCAGGGGTGGAGCTTCACATGGACCAGGATTAGCGCGGTTTATATACCCTCCGGTCTTGTATATAAGGAGAAAAAATAGTTCACTTCTTTTATGAAAAATAATTAGATTTATTTAATTGTTTTAAAACAATAAAAAAGTAATTATATTCTCTAAGTTGTATTTTCATGAAAAATTGTTGTCGAGAATAAAATGAGATATTAAAAAATAAAATCTACATTAAATACAATATTTTTTGTTGCTTATATTTAAAATCGAATGGACTTAAAATCTACAATAAAATTGAATTTTTTCCTCAATGAACTTATAATTAGAGACTCATAGTGTATTTAGGATCATAAAATATAATTTTTTTTTGGTTTAATTACAATTTTAATCTCTCTATTTTTACTAATTCATGAATTCGGTCCCTTTATTTTAAAACGCGACAACTTTGGTCTCGTTCTGATTTTTTAAGTATAAAATGACGATGTGATATGTTTTAAATAACGTGACATATAATATGATGATGTATAATAACTGAAACTCATGAAATCGCAATAATAAAAACTTAACTTTCGACTTCAATTTTTTTTTTTGTGTAATTTAATTAATGACATATAAATAATTAATGCATATAGACGAGTTATATATCATAAAATTGTATCTCACATCATTTAAAATATGTCGAAATTTCATTTTTTAGTTCAAAAACATAATTGAGTGATCAAAATTATCGACTTTTAAAATAAGAGAACCAATTATGTGAATTGATTAACATAAATGAATTAAAACTGCAATTAATTTTGTTGCTTATATATATATATATATTCAAGATCAAATGAAGTATATAATACTGCATAGTACATATAAAGAGTTTACACTTTGCCGCAGTATGACAAGTTTTATTGTTGAAGGTCATATTTTTACAACCGGTTTATATTTTATCAAGCAAGATATAAATTAAAGTTTGAAAATGCAAAATAAAAAATTCCAAAAATACATTTTTTTTTGGTAAAAAACAACGATACTAATTTCGCTTTCATTACATATAAATATTTTTTTATATTCCGACATTATTTATTTTATGTTAATCTTTCCATAAAATTTTTTAAGCCGAGTAAAGGAAAAAAAAAATTTAACCTCGCCACTGATTCCATGCCATAATTTTGTTTTTCACCTAACGAGAAATCAGTGGCACAACTCACTTACATTTTTCTTTTTTGTGTTTGAGACATAATATAAGAGATTGAAAATGATACTTGAATGAATTTTATCATGCCGATCTATTCACCTAGTGTATCGTTCTTGTTTTCTACCATTCTACTCAGCTTTTTGGTCAATTGATGATAAATCTTTTGACTCCACTAAACATTTGTCGCCCTCACTTTAAATTTTTTACGAGTCTCATTCACTTTTTTTCTACTTTTCTCGACACACGTAATCTCAATATTTAAACAAATAATTCAAAAATAGATTAAAGTGAAGAGCAAATATCTAACATGATAAAAAGAAAGAGAAGAAGTATACAGCTTAGAATCAAGACAAATTTCATAACAATAATTCCACCTCCCATTGATAAATTTCTAAGAATCTAAGTACAATTACGAAGTTTGAAATTCAAAATTAATACATGATATGTAATTTCACGATATCGATATTTAAAACTTATTGATAAAATATTGAGATCCTTTATTCTTTCAAAATTATGATAAGGCTTGTTACACTTTCAAGGGTCGGAATAATTGTTTAATCAATTAACTTTGGTACATGCATGCTACAAGATATAGATGCGCAATTTGGTTTTATACTTTTTATTTTTTATTTGATGACTACCACCTCCCATACAGCTCTACTCTTAACGGTTGCGTTCTACGTCAGGCTTCTTTTGTTTCCGTCGTTTTCAGTTCGGAAGTTTCTAATTAATAGCAAACTCTTACGATAATAAAACATTCAATATATGATTATATGAGTCAGTGGTTGTTGGAAATATATAGTTATATATTGTCCCTCTGCTAATGAGACAACTTAAGGATAAACACATTTGCAAAACCGCTGTTTATCTAACTTTCATTATTCATGATCATGCTCTTTTATTTTCTCTTTTCTTCCATTTTAATGTACAAAATAGCAACTTTTTGCACTTAATTAATTAAAATTAACATTTTATTTTAGAGAATAAAATAAATAATATCAATAATCGTTAAATAAATAATTATTATTTTTATAAATATACATGATCAATTATAAATCGTTATAATATTAATTAATTTATTAATTTATTATAATATTAATTATTAATTCACTTACTTTATTAATTTTACTTGAACTAAATACACAAATTAAAAGGACAAATTGAGATCGGAAATTACGTGGAAAGTTTGGTGTGTATATTTTCTCGTTAGAGGGGGCCATCATGACGGAGGGAATCAGGGTAGGGTTGAAATAATTTCCCACGCGGAAAGAAAAGTCAAAGTAATACTTGACTTTTATCTATCATGGTCAGCGGATATGTTACAAATTCATAAAGTGTTTGGTACTATTATGGTTTGAGTTGATTGGTAAATGTATAATTAGACGATATAAAAATACATTCTCATAGGTGCATTTGTTCATTTTAATATTTATTCTTCGGTTTTATTTTTCTTTATATCAATTTGTTTTCTTTTATAAACTAAATTTAACATTTTACATTTTAAGATTAAATAAATTTGTGGTCTTTAATAAATTTTAACATTTTATTTTAAATTCTTATAAAAGATTTATCAAGTTTTAGTTTCAAAAAAATTTATTTTTTTATTTTTTATCTCTATTTTTATGTGTATGTTTTAAATATTTAAATAATTTTTTATAGTTATATTTACGACATTATAAACATCTCTTTTCACAAGAAATTAGAATTTTTTAATAAAAAATAAATTATAAATTGACCAAAAAAAAAGAACAAAAACAATATTAAACCAATGATTTATTAGAAATAACATGTACATGGTCCAAATTAGTTTATTGTTTATTGACACAGTCTTTAGTACTGTGTTTGCTTATAATATATTTTCAATTATACATACAAGTTGTTGTAAACATTTAGTGAAAAGAAAACTTCTCATGGTTTGAAACCTTGTGTTCAAACCATTATTCAAACCACCACAAAAGAGAAAATTGAATTACTGAAGAAAACTCGGCGGTGTGAAAAGGAGGAGCTTTTTTATGAAGCTGCTTTCCAGGAAAATTTCTTGTAGTGCATTTATAGTTGTTTTTTGTTTTTATTCAATTTAGGGAAGTATTCTGTTGTTACTTTTATTTGTATTTTCAGAATTTTCATTTGAATATTTATATTATCATTTGCCTTTTGTTAATACTCTTTGGTTAATTATAACGCGTCTAAAAAAGAGTGTCAGTTCTAATTTTAAACTTAATTTTAATTAATTTTTTAATTATATTATTTAATTAATAATTATTCTAAAGTTATTATTATTTTTCCTTTTTTTTATCTATTACAACGTAAATATGCCAATGATTAATAAGAATTTCTAAGATAAAATCATTATTCATTTTCTTTTTTTAAAGTGTTTTTAATTGTCAAACAATCATAATCCTCGCGTAGAGGTGGGAATACGTCGGGTCAAACTTTGAAATGTTTGAATTTGACATACATTAATTTTGTAGGTCTGAAGTTGGTCTACGGTGTTAATAGATTTTTTTTTTTGTATGATCTGACTTTTTTAAAACTATGGTATGGTCTAAAAATCTATTTCACATTACAACATTTAAATAATATATTTTATATTTCTTAAATCGGTTAAACTAAGCCTTTATATATAAGGAAGACTGATAAAATAATAAACATAAAGAAAACTAATAAATAACAATGTTAATAATATAAAAAACATAAGTTACTCACAATATATATATATATATCTCGATCTATCAAGTCTAATAGACTTTGTTTACATCTTTGAATCTAATTTATTTAAATTAATAGGTTTTAAAATAATTTAAGTCAGAATTTTTTATTAAATAAATCAGCACAAACCAAACTTTAAGTAGGCTAAACTATACCCTCAAGCCTCTCATATGATTAAAAATATCTAAATTTAATCATAATTACTTTTAAAATTATATATATATATTGTGAAATATGAATAATTATTAATTTCAAAATATTATAGAATAATGAAGGATAATTTAAATGTAACAAAATTTATTTATTTTTAAAATGAAAACTAAAAAAATGGAAATATATAGTATTTTTTTAAGAAAAAAATGACCATTTAAATTACAATATAACGTAACTAGCTTTTTTTTTCGGACTCATTAACTAGCTAGTCGAGATTAGATCGTGTGAATATAATATTTATCAAAAGTCATCGATTCACAATTATTAATCGTATAGTTAGCATTCTCAATCTTCTACTCCAATTCGAGAGTATCGATGTGATATCTCTACAGCTACTTGGTGTAAGTTATTATTAAAAATTTGAAAGTGAGAAGATAGTAGTCCAAAAGAAAACAACTATTTTAAGATTTAATAAACATTTCTAAATAAAATTTACATTTTTTTTATGTAGATTTTTAGGTATAAGTAACATATTTGATATGTAGTACATATGAGCGAAATATAATTTTATAAAATAATATAAGTTTTGTAATTAAAATATATATCACATTTTTTTATTTTTGTCACTCGGATTATTTATCTATAAAAAAACATGACACTGAAAATAAAGAACTAAGTGACATTATCGAAATAATGTGTCTTATGAGATGTTGATGTCACATGACAGTAAATTATCATATCATTAGTGTTACATAAACAGCCATATAATTTCTACCATATAAAAGAGACACAACAAAAATAAACATATTTATTTTATAGAAATCAAAAAATATATATAAAAGAAAAAAGTAAAAAAAAAAAACATTCTCGACTTTCAATTTACCACCACAAATACACAAGTTAATTATCCTCTAAATTAAATGAACTTTGTGTATATATTGTATTTTTTAATAGTAAATTTTGTCCATGAGTTGATTTATTTATTTCTATAATCAACAATTCTCACAAACACCATTTACAGAATAAAAAATATATTATGGATGAAAAATGATCCCTCAATACTTGAGGGGATTTAGACTTGCCTAAATAGTGTATTATAGTGCTTATATCTACAATATATGTATTTTGAAAGAATAAATATTGTTGGGCAGATAAATACCTTGCGAAGGTTATATGTCTATGGTGTTTAATTTTTGTGAAACTTTATAGTTATCTTGATATTGATTAAAAATTTGTTCAATTTAATTCCCCTCTACCTTTATATTGTGCGCTTTGTTAATTCACAAGTGTTGGTGAATCATTTTGAAACAATTGTGAAATAAAAAAATAAATCAAAACAAGATCGAGAATTTAAGAAGTAGGATTGACCTAAAAAAATTATTTGTCCAGCTATTATTAAATTTTAGAACACAAAATCAACATTTATAAAAAAAAAATTATTTGTCGTGCTTGTTAGTATCAAAAGTTTTGCACGAACTGTCAATATATTATAACTATTAATGAACACGATTTTAAAAATATATAATTACGATTAAAATCAAACATTATAATTAATTAATAATACATTTTTTTTACAATAACATTGTATATTAATTAAATTCTTATAAGAATTGTGTAAATATTATTTTCACTGCTTTCGAAGAACGTCGCTGATACTCATAAATTTCAAATAGATTTTGGTTGGCTGCTGCTGACAAACTCTGCCATCAATCAATCCGATCGATAACTGTCTGATTTTGATCGACCAAATTTAAACTCAATATTTTAAATTATAAAATAAAGTAGTAAATGAAGGAAATGCTCGCTTCACTTGAGTTAATCCGAATCCTTTGCATTGATCATACGGTCGTGGAACCCAAAATTGTCATATGATCGATCGGTAGTCGTAAGAGGAATGTTTGTATTATTCTTAAATAAATCTAAAAATGAAAATTGGAAACACTTATAGAACATAAACAAGCCCTCATTTGGGTATTTAGGCCAATGTCAAAATGATATTGAAAAAAAATTAAGAGAAAGATAGAAATTTGTTAGACTAGTGCATCACTTTGATTACTATACGCCATCATCCCCTTCTCACTTGTGTATATAGATAAGGCGATCCTAAACCACATCAAATCTTTGCTGCCTTATTGGGAATTGATTGAATGGTTAATATAAGGAAATAGAGTGACACACATTATATATCACTCTTATAACCATTTTGTATTCTCACTTGGTGCGTCATTCTATTTGTTCAAATTGTAGTGCTATACAGATGTATTAGTACCACTTGAGCCAAAAAAACAAAAAAGTCAATAAGTGATAGAAGAACAAAGAAGAAATACCGTAGTCCCTCCCTTCTTTAGTGGTTTGATCAAACCACTAACCATTCTTCTTCTAGTCGTAGGGGGCTTTCAAACAAAATCCAACAACTCTTGCACGCGCGTCAACAACGCGCCCAATGCCAAAATTGTCCACATGGATTACATTATAATAATTCACCCCCATCTTTGACTCGTCTCACCCCCTCCCTCTCTGTTATTTGATCCAACCATACTCAATCATAATATCATCACTCATTTCTCCCTCTATATATTCATTTATATTATTTTTCCTCCCCTTCTCATTTTCTCATCTCTCTTCAAACTTCAACCCAAAAAACATACACCTAGCTACCTACTATATCAAATCAAATATTTATTCATATTAATCTCTCTTGCTAGATATATAGTTTTTCATCTGCTTCATTAATTAATTGATTGATTGATTGATTGATTGATTAATTGATGATGGAGATTCAATTAGAGAATCATCAAGAATCATGGTCGGAAACAGAGAGTACGGGAAGCAGAAGCACGAGAGTGGGGTTCAGTGGATCTCTGAGTGGGCCTTTAAGTGGGCCGTTAGTTTCGAACAAAAAGAGTAGTAAGAAAAGCGCGAGATTCAAAGATGAAGTGGAGGATTTCGTGGAGATAACATTGGATGTTCGCGACGACACCGTTTCGGTCCAAAACATTAGAGGTGGAGACTCTGAAACGGCGTTACTTGCGAGTCGTTTGGAGAAACGGCCGTCGACGCTTTCTGTGAAACTTAAACAGGTTTCGCAGGAACTGAAGAGAATGACTTCTTCGAAGAAGTTTGATAGGGTGGATAGAGCGAAATCTGGTGCTGCTCGTGCACTGAAAGGACTCAAGTTTATGAGCAAAACTGTTGGAACTGCTGATCAAGGTTGGTATCAGGTGGAGAAGCGATTCGATGACTTGGCTGTTGATGGAAAACTGCCTAAAACGCGCTTTAGCCAGTGCATAGGTATGTTTCTTTATATGCATTATTATTTTTCCCACCAGCCACTCCCGTGACACATTTTCGGTTTATTCATAATTACAAATAACAAGTAGCTTTGCAAAAAAA
>JBBPBP010000003.1:57754013-57764017 GCA_037974735.1 Cicer chorassanicum | reverse complement strand
AAAAAAATAACAAGTAACTTAGAAAGAAAAAAAAAAAGTAATATCACGGACATGTGATTTACAGTAATTTTGTCAATTTCACTGCAAAATTAAACATGTATTTTTTTCTTCCTTAAACACTGATTAATTTTTTTTTAAATTTCAATTGATATTTTATTTAAATTTAAATTATTTTATTTGTGATGTATATTTTTTATCTAATCAAATGTATAATCTTTTTATAAGTTAGATAGATACATATGCATATACGTTATTTAGTGGGAAAATTAAGTTTGTGTTTTTTTTTTTTTCCTTCAAATTTTATGATTCATTATTTAGATATTTATCGATTCTTACCAATAAAATAACCAATGTCTTTTTTAAATAATCATATAGTTTTAAAAAATTTATATTATTTTTAACAAAAAAGGACAGACAGATCTAGTTAGCACTAGCTTATAATAACAAATAAATAAAAGAGCCCTAGCTATTAATTAATAGTATTGTTTTTATCCACTATATATGTGAATTAATTAAAGTACATTAATCATATACTAGTATATTTTTTGTTCATATTTTGTTAAAGGAGTACATGTGAAAATGGTGAGAGAAAATAATGAATACTCAAAACTAAAAGATGTACTTAGCGGAAATAGAAATGGCTTACGTAGTTAATTGAATTTGTGAATCTAACGTTGCTACGGAAATGTGGATTAGGAATGAACGAGTCAAAGGATTTTGCTGGTGAGTTATTTGATGCATTGTCTCGTCGCTGGGGCATAACATCAGCTTCCATAACTAAAGATGAACTGCTTCAATTTTGGGAACAAATTACGGATCAGAGCTTTGATTCAAGATTGCAGACCTTCTTTGATATGTAAGAAAACTTCCTTTCCTTTTCCTTATTGATTAATTGTTTCTTTTTATTTTAATAAAAAAGTAGTCCATGATTGATTAGGATATGCAATAATTAAAAAATCACTTAATGTTCTCACTTTGGCATTACTTATGCCTTCTTGTGTTTATTTTATTGAATGTGCTCAGTTTTGCGAAGACAAAAATATCCTTTTAAGTATAGAGAGGTCGTTGGGTGGTGTTTGGCTTTGCTTAGCAATTAGTTTTCGACATATTTTTTTTTTAAATACTTATTTTTCGCTTTGAGACAGAAAAAGTAGAACCGCATTGGATCCTGTATTTTCGTGTGATCAGAGTCATCGTACCAATATTGTCTTATTGTTGTAATTATTAGAGTGCAGAAAGTATAGAAACCACTAAGTGAAATTGACATGCACTTTTTTCACTCAAAAATAATCTCTTATATAATAATGATAATGTTGATGGTGATAGGTATGCACACTAATCAAGTGAAAAAATGTAGGATTATGAACCTCTCATAACCAAATAGAATCTAATAAATTTTAATAATGAGATGATAAAATAAACCCTTCATGTTTGATTAGAAAAATGAGAGAATTCAAATCAAGAAATGAAGTGATGAAATTTTGTAGTGTGGTTTGCAGAGTTGAAATCAAACTTCTTTTATTTTAAAATAATGACATTTCATTAATTATAAGTATGTAGTAATATTGTTGACATAGTTCAATTTTAGGATTGGACAATCTTTCTTCATAAATAAATATAAACAAACTTACATAATGTTGGCTGTACATTTTTTATGACAATGTTGAATGCACATTGTTTAATTAATTTCCTTACGTAGTTTTTAATAAATTAAATTTTTTTTATTAATTCTTCAACTCTTAGCAAAATTTGTTGTACGATTGATGTGAATATATGTAGTGGAATGGTCAGGGGTGGGGCTAGGTTGGGAGAAGAAATAATCAAATTGACCGTAAAGAAAAAAATGAATAAAAACGGTTGGCTCTAATTTTAAATGGAAATAATGGAAATAATCAACGACTGGCAATTTTCCATAAAAAAAGAAACATAGATTGACAATTTAAAAATTTAAAGAAAACTAGCAGCTGAAACAATATGCGCGTACATATCTTAGTCAAAAAAACGAAAAACCAAATGTCAACATTATTGATATTGATATTGTTTTTTTTTTTTTTATAATATCAACATCATTGATTTTTGATTGGTTCTACACCCACTCCAAACATTTTTTTTTTGGGTAAGATACCCACTCCATCCATACCTATTGTTGTCCTAATTAATAATTTTAAATCATGCTAGGGTGGACAAGAATGCTGACGGAAGAATTTCCGAAGATGAAGTTAGAGAGGTAAGGACTTCGCTCTTATAATAATAATATTTTATTTTATATTATGCTCTTGACGTTGTGAAAAGTTATTTAATTCTTCTGTCAAAAAAAAACAATTAAGATATTTAATTCTGTACGAAATTAGATCCAAGATTTATATACACACAACACACCAAGTTCAATAAAACTCGACTGTGAGAGGGTGTATTGAACAAGAGATAAAACTTTTATAAAGAGTGAATATCAATAAAAGAAAATTATACTTAATTACTTGACCTATTGGACGAGTTATACATATAGAGTACTTTGTAACTGGTAATGCATTCAAATTTGCTTACATGTAATAATGGTTGTTTTATGATGTACTTTACAGATTATTACCTTAAGTGCTTCTGCTAACAAGCTGTCAAAATTACAAGAACGCGCAGAAGAATACGCTGCTCTTATCATGGAGGAGTTGGACCCAGACAACCTTGGATTTATTGAGGTTTGTGTTTTATTTTTAAATTTCAAACAAATTAAGTTAAGCTTTGAAATGGCATTTAAATTGCCCCAGTATGAATTGGACCTATAAGACTTCCTTTGAACTGGCCCACATAAGATAATATAGGTATCCATAACTTGAACCTTCGTATTTGGTCAAAGATTCTGAATTTCAATTTGTGTTCTTTTTACACGTAAACTACATGTGGTCGTCCATGTAATAAACAGCGCAACATTTTGCCTTGGTAATGGAAGAAATAGAATATAAATCGATGTTAAGTCTCTTTTAAGTTCATCAACTTACTGTTTTCCATATAACAAGCTAATTTAATTCTAACTAGATTAGTGGTTAAGGGATGTAAACAAAAAATGAGAGTATTCTAAAAGGAATAGTAATACTAATAAAATGAAATGCCAAGGATGCAAAGAATATAAATAAAATAAATTTGCATTGAATATAAATTTAATAAAAAGATGCTTATTGTTTAGTTTATGACTAAACCACTTATTTATTTTACTCAAAAGTTTAATTATTAATCGAATTGGTGATTTAAGTGGTTATTAATGAACTACATTTAATGACAAATCGTAACATGGAATCCGACTTAGAATCCTGATTTAAACCATCATTGATTATAATTTACCTCGACCTTCCACCAAACATTAGATTATCGATGTCTATTTCTCTTAGTTAAGAAATGTTAAATTATTATTAATCAATCATTATATACAGTTCTTTTGTTTGAGGCATGTATATATGTGTGAAGTTATTTTGAAATTGTTAATTTTCTCTAAGTGGCATTAATCATGTGCAGTTACACAACTTGGAAATGCTTCTATTGCAAGCTCCAGCACAATCAGCCCACATGCATACAGATAGTCGAGTTATGAGTCAAATGTTGAGCCAGAGACTAGTCCCTACCAAAGAGCACAACCCTTTCAAACGTGGCTATCGATCATTGACTTACTTCATTGAGGACAATTGGAAACGACTTTGGGTTGTAGCCCTTTGGCTTTCCATTTGTGCTGCCCTTTTCACATGGAAATTCATTCAGTACAAGAATCGTGCCGTGTTTCATGTCATGGGATATTGTGTCACAACAGCAAAAGGTGCTGCTGAGACCCTCAAGTTCAACATGGCTTTAATTTTGTTACCTGTTTGTAGAAACACTATCACTTGGTTGAGGACCAGGACCAAATTAGGAGGAGCTGTTCCCTTTGATGATAACATCAACTTTCACAAGGTAAAATTTTAATATTATTGCTTTAAGTAATTGTGCGAGACTTTGGACCGAACAAACACATATGGAAGCCTAATACGAATTTTAAGATGATACATTTTAAAATTCATAATAGTATTTTAATAAAATTATTAAAAAAAATTATCAAAATTAATCACAAAAGATGAATATAAATCATTTATTAAATTAATTTAAGCGATTTCGTGTAATATTTCTTTTTTATTGATAATAAAATTGATTCATTTAATATGTGTCCAGACAATATTAATTTTGAATAAGATTTTATTAATTTTAGTTTTTAAAATAGTAGTAGTTTTTACTTTTTTTTTTTAGAGGTCTAAAGCGATTGTCTTGGTGGTCTTATATCTCAGAAGACCTGATTTGACTTCTACAATTTCAGAAAATAAATTGACAATTAAGTCTTATTTTGTTTATTTCAATTATTTCACTTTCTTATTTTAATTAGCTAGTGATTTTAATATTGCATCTATGTATTTGTTTAGGTGATAGCTTTTGGAATTGCTATTGGTGTAGCATTGCATGCTATTTCGCATTTAACATGTGATTTCCCAAGACTATTACATGCAACGGATGTAGAATATGTGCCCATGAAGCGATTTTTTGGGGATGACAGGCCCAACAATTATTGGTGGTTTGTAAAAGGTACTGAAGGTTGGACTGGGATAGTCATAATAGTGCTTATGGCTATAGCTTTTACTTTGGCCCAACCTTGGTTCAGACGAAACAGGCTAAAGCTCCCTAAACCTTTGAACAAACTCACTGGTTTCAATGCCTTTTGGTACTCTCATCATCTATTTGTCATTGTCTATGCACTTCTTATTGTTCATGGATACTACTTATACCTCTCCAAGAAATGGTACAAGAAAACGGTATGCATGCAAAATCTCTTATTATTTTATTTTATTACTATAATTAACTACACTTTTGGTCCTTTAATTTGAGTTTCGTACTATTGTTGTCTAAATTTTGGTTACGTAAAATTTATTGGCACAGACTTGGATGTATCTTGCCGTTCCTATGATAATATACGCGTGCGAGCGACTTCTTCGTGCTTTTAGGTCTGGCAACAAAAGTGTCAAGATTTTAAAGGTACATCAATTATGAAGAATTTTTTTTTTTGGAATCTAATTTTTTATTTCCTAATAATGGCATGCATTACAAATATACTATATATTAAGTTTCTAACTCTTTTTTTTTCTTTTTCTTTTTATCTACAGGTTGCAGTGTACCCTGGAAACGTGTTGGCCTTGCATATGTCTAAACCACAAGGATTTAAGTACCATAGTGGACAATATATTTTTGTTAACTGTGCAGATGTCTCTCCATTTCAATGGTAATGAAAAGTCATGTTGTTATAAATGTTTATTAATTAATCATTGCTATTACCATAATGTTAGGCAAAATTTAACGATGTTTGTTGTGCTGTATTTTGTAGGCATCCTTTCTCTATTACATCAGCCCCTGGAGATGATTATGTAAGCGTTCACATTAGGACTTCAGGTGACTGGACATCACAACTCAAGGCTGTTTTCGCCAAGGTATATATAAATTTTGCACAAGCAACCATTTAACCATTTTTCTTAATTGGGTGAAATTCAATGCTAATGTTGTAAGCTATAGTGTTACACATTTTCTCAAATATACGTTCATTATGTGAATGCTGACTATATTCATCCACATGATTTGATGCAGGCATGTCAACCAGCAAGTGGTGACCAAAGTGGTCTTCTAAGAGCTGATATGTTACAAGGCAACAACATACCAAGGTTAGTTAGCTATCTTAGATATTGATTTATGCGGGTAATTTTAAAAATAAAAATGTCACGAACAACTCTTTTCATCAACTATAAGTTATTTTCAATAGTCATTACTAAGAGTTTATGAAAATAAGATAAAAATGCTTTATGGACATGTTATAATTAAACTATTTCTACAACTCTCTTAAACGGTCTCACAACTACGTTTGTCAGGAGATAAACTTAAATAAATCAATTCAAAAAACCCTTAGACTTGAACACAGTGTTTTCATAACCATACCGACCTAACCGAGAACCAACCAGTCGGTTGATTCAACCCCAGTCGATTATGAGTCTTTCAGAACTGGTTTGAACCACAATATAACTGCACTTGGTTCAACCGGTTAGTTCTTTTTCTTTCCAAAAAGATATTTTTAAATTTTTATTTATTTTTTTTTTCATTTATGGTTCAATCGATTGAATCATGCCCTGGAGGCGTCACGTTCGATCTCCAATCCAATTTTTAAAACAATACTGGAATACTAACACTAACCGGTCCACTCCACACTCTCCTCGCTGATGGATCAGTGCTTATTCCAATAATTGTTTATTAGTTCTAATGAAAATGAAATGAAATTGCAGGATGCCAAAGCTATTGATTGATGGTCCTTATGGAGCTCCAGCACAAGACTATAAAGACTACGAAGTAATCCTTTTGGTGGGTTTAGGAATTGGTGCAACCCCTTTAATTAGCATACTGAAAGATGTACTAAACAACATGAAACAACAAAAAGACATAGAACAAGGAGTGGTAGAAAGTGGTGTTAAAAACAACAAAAGAAAACCTTTTGCCACAAACAGAGCTTATTTCTATTGGGTCACTCGTGAGCAAGGTTCATTTGAATGGTTTAAAGGTGTGATGGATGAAGTTGCAGAGTATGACAAAGATCGAATAATCGAGCTTCATAATTACTGCACAAGTGTGTATGAAGAAGGAGATGCTAGATCAGCTTTGATCACAATGCTTCAGTCTCTTCATCATGCCAAAAGTGGTGTGGATATTGTTTCAGGGACAAGGGTTAAAACACATTTTGCAAAACCAAATTGGCGTACCGTCTTTAAACAAACAGCTCTGAAACACCCTGGCAAAACAGTTGGTAAGTACTTCCTCCATTTTAAATTAAATGTCGTTTTGTCATTTTAATGCCTCATCAATTATATCTTTCCAATTTTTGCTTCGTTAATTATACTAAACATGTTGTTTTTATTGCAACTTTTCATTGATCAAAGGTGTATGGATCCCCTACAATAACTACATGGTGCAATATATATGAGAAAAGTTATCTATCTCAAATCTAATTGTTTCCACAGTCGCTGCACCCTACAATTATTTTAGGAGATCCAAGTCTTTTTCTCAAAGACATTTTCAAAATATATTTATTAATGAATACATAGGGTTAAAGTAGCAAAATAATACGTTCGTTAGTCAATTTATTGTTTTTCTTAATTTCATGACTATTAATTTGGAACTGATGCGTTATTAATGTTGCACTTTTTTCACTTAATTCAATTGTTAAAAGTTTGTACCTTCGTATAGTACATATTGATTAACTTATTAATGTTCATTATATTTAATAATTTTCAGGTGTATTTTACTGTGGAGTACCTGGATTGGTTGGAGAACTTAAAAGACTTTCTCTGGATTTTTCAAGGAAAACCAACACTAAATTTGAGTTTCACAAAGAGAATTTTTAGATTCTTTTTGTCACAGTTCGTTATTTATTTTTCCCCAACTATATAGCGAAGGAACATTATTTGTATGTACTTACTTTGCTGTTTTTTTGTTATAGTCTTGTAGAGGTAGATATAAGCAGCTAGAATTCGATTAATGAAGTTGTATACGTGTATAAATTAGTACTACGTTGCGTTCACTTTGATGTAAAGTGAAAGTCATGTTTTTAGCAAACATAGAATCAAAGAAATCATCAAATTATGATGATTATTGTAACACATAATAATAAATTCTTTGATTTATTCAAATCAACAAAATTTCACCTTAAAAATCTTTACATCACTTAATTGTGAGAAATATTTATCTTTTGTTTTGCTCTTATGAGTCTGTAGCTGATAGACTTGAGCATGTTGTTGTCTTTCCCTTGTAGACTGAGAAGCTCATATTTGTGTCTGCAGCTGAAGGTGAGAGTGGTGTTGTAAACAACAGTGTTCATAGCTAAAAAAAAATAGAAAACAGAACAAACAGAGGGTTTTTTTAGTTACTGTTCACAATTTTTACTCTTTGGTTTTGATACTCTGCTCCACAATATAAAGGGAACAACTTCTATGGGTTTCTTATATTGGTTTCAACTATGTTCTAGTTTCGGTAGAATGTTTTGGTGTAGAAGGGTGTTTGACGGTTGTTTCTTTGTACTATTCAATTTTTAAAATGCCTAATCATTTTAGTTTAATAAAATACTTTTAAAATGAACTATTCTTATGAAGTGGAGATGAAATATTAAATAATAAAAATGCATTTTTAAAAATAATACAAAATAGTTTTTTAACATTTTTATTGTTTTCTTTTTACTGACTGCAATCTTTTTTATCATGGCTATTTAGGTACCTTTCACTTTCGACTATGTTAGTCTTAGGGAAAAGCTTGATCAAATTGTTTGCAACTTTGCTTGTCAATATCTATTTTTAACTTATCCAATTCCTCTTTTAAATTATGATCATAATGGTCTTTGACTCGATCACATCTAGACATTACTAGTGTTCCTCTCATAACTAACTCTTGAATTTCTACTATTGATTGGGCGAAAAATGTGAACCAAACCATTACTAATCTAAAATATTGGAACAAATATGTTTTTCGGAACATTTTCAAGAAGAAGAAGCAAATTATAAGAAGCTTGAAATGAGTTAATAGGATCCTTCAGGATGCCCTAATGATAATTTTCTCAATCTAAAAGTTAAGCTTTTAGATGAATATCGTCAAATCATTCAATAAAAGGAAAGTTATCAATTTTAACAAGCCATGAGTAAATGGATCAACTTGAGAGACAACAACACTCATTATTTTCACCAATCTACTCTTGTGAGAAGACGTTGTAACAAAATTATAGCCATTGAAGACTCGACTGATCAATGGATTTATGAGAAAGATATGTTTAAAAAACATGTCTTTGATTTCTATTACCAGCTCTACTCCATGTCTGGTAACATCTTTCCAGATCTTAATACTATTACTACTTTTAAAAATATTTTTCCTCATGAAGTTCACAAAGCTTTATTTAGTGTGAAAATTTATAAGTCTCAGGACTCTAATGGTTTTCGTCCCCTCTTTTTAAAAATTAATGTGACTTAGTTTGAATTTTGATTGTTTAATTTGTCTTAAGTTGCTTCGTCCCAAACAACATTAAGTGTGTGAATCAAACTCTCATCACGATAATCCTCAAATGCCATGAGCTTGCAAAATTCACTTAGTTATGACCTATTGCTCTTTGCAGTGTGATTTGCAAAATTGTTACCAAATTGATAGCTCAAAGATGGTACTATCAAAATTTTAACTAATAAGTGAGTTAGTTTTTTTCTAACTTATTCACATCAACATTTATATATTGCATATAGAAGTTTACTAAATCAATAGTATCGATACGTTTGTCTATTGATTTTAGTTCACAACAATTACATAAGTTATTTCTATAATTACAAATTTTAATTAAAAATCATAACAAATCGAAAGAGATCCAAAGTAGAAAATTTAAAAGTTTTGGCGGTGTCAAATATATAACCTAGTCACAATGATTTATTAAAATCATGTCATTCAATTATTGGTTAGTTAATTTGATAGTATCAAAACATATCAATTTGCAAATATATCATAAAAGTCGTATATATTATCTCATGGAAGGAAACATATAAAATGAAATATTTTTCATAATGAGAAAGCGAGAATGAATTTTAGTCGTTAATCAAATCATAAATGACTAACATTAAAACAAAAAAATTATATGATTTAATTAAGCAGTCATGTCACACTTAAATAACTTTCGATGATGATCATTTATGTATAGTACTTGTGAGATCTAGATTTAGTTCTCTCACCATCTCATATTAAAGTTTTGTCTGGTAAAAATTAGCTTATAACATATAGTTTATAGCTGTTAAACTAATTGAAATATTTGATAAAATTAGGGCATTCTTGATTAAAAATAAAATTTATCAATTAATTCTTAAAATAGTTTATTAGTTATTTAAAAATTCATCAATCTGATATATTTTTATTTATTTATATATTTTAAATAAATAAATCATTTA
>JBBPBP010000003.1:57739337-57753896 GCA_037974735.1 Cicer chorassanicum | reverse complement strand
TTAATTTAAAAAATTAATTATTTTAAAATTTAAATTATACATAGATAATTTGAAATTATAATAAATAAATTATTTACTTTAAATTATTATTTATAAAATATATTTTAAATTATATAAATTCTTTATTTTAATTATTTATTGAAAATTATAATAAATAAGTAATATAAGATAAAAAAAAAGATTTTAATTACAATAATAAATATAAAATTGGAAGAAAAAATGAAAAACTATAAAGAATTAATGTATAAAAAACGTCATAAACTATAATTTCCTAATCAACGCTATAATTAATTAACGTTATAATCAGAGCCTAAAGCTCATTTTATTTTATAATCTCCTTCTCATCTCGTGCAAGGTATTAATTTAATTTTTCAAGAAAATCATGGTTGTTTTCAGAAACAACAGGGTTAAAAACCGTAGTGGCTTAACCGTTTATTTAGTGAATGGTGGTGGTGGGTACAGTTGGCTTTTGTTTAGTCTTTCTACCTTTTTTTTCATTATTACAACAAGTTTTGGGTATTTAGAGTAATGTGTTAAAGACGCACTAGTAGTCTATTTCATTAGGAGTATGGACAATATACTTTTATGTTTATACTTTAGTAAAAGAGAGAGTATTTTGCTAAAAAATTTATTGAAATATATACTACTTCCTATCAGTTCATAATAGTAATATAAACCGACACCTACACGAACCTGTACCCTAACACGTACCGAAACGAATTACTAATTATGTGACTATGGATTAAACTTTAAATGCATTTTGTCTTTGCTCTATATTAAAAAAACTGTTATAAAATAAATAAAATTCTACATTCAAGAGGTATATCTCGGGCTGATTGTGACCCCAAAAGATGTAAAAAAAGTGATGAAGCATCTGATGCTATTTTGATAAGCTTCTTCGTACTAGCTAGTTGATGATTCGTATTAAATAAAATTGAATGATAATATATATCTTTACCCAATTTAAAACATTAGTAATTCTAATGATCGATTTTTCTTGTTCTCGAAAGATCTAGGAATTTCTATGCAATGGGACTCTATCTCCACTATATTCCCCTCCCAATATTCATCAACTTTTATATATATTTCAAAACCTTTTAAGCATTATTCTTAGCATTTTATCATCACAACCATTTTCAGTTATCACTCTATAGTTTCTCTCTTTCGAATGGAAGCAACAGAAACAAGACCCGAAGTTGTTCAAGAACAACAACCACCACCACTACCAGATGAACAACAGTTACAACCTCTCATGTGCAAGGTAAATAAATAAACCACTCTTCTAATTATTAACACCGTTTTACTCATCTCTTTAATTACTTCTAACTCTCTTAATCCTTTGTTTTTATCAGAGCTGTGTCTTAAAAGTCTCCATTCATTGTCAAGGTTGCATGAGGAAAGTCAAAAAAGTTCTCCAAAGCATAGATGGTAATTCATTAAGACTGCATGAGCCATTTATAATTAATTACGATTTTAAATTGATTTAAATTAATTATTTATTCAATTAAATTAACTACAATTTTAAGCGTGAGATAATCGGTGTTCATAAAACATATTTTTAATTCATTTAATTTGTTTTATGTTTTGACGATTGTTGTTAATAATTTCGTTAATTCAGGTGTTTATCACACAACAATTGATTTGAAGCAACAAAAAGTGGTAGTAATGGGAAACGTGGAAAGCGATATATTAATTAAGATACTAACACAAACGGGGAAACGCGCGGAGTTATGGCCAGATCAAACAGAACCAATAAAAAAGAAAAAGAAAAAGAAGAAGAAAAAGAAGAAACCAAAATCAGAGAACAACACTAATCAAAGCAACATTGAGAAACAGAGCGACCAAGACAGCAGCGATGAAGGAAACCAGAGCGACGGCAACGAAAAAGAAACCGTTAAGGTTGTTCTTCAAGACATACCAAGAACCGAAGGTGGTGGTGCTGGTGGTGGTGGTGTTGGTGGGGGTGGCAATAGCAATTGCAATACTATTAACGTTGCAAAATTTGGTGAAGGATGGCCAACCGGTAGAGGCAGTGTACAATTTCATGAAGTAAAGCCGGAGGTGAGACATGTGGTGACTTTACCAGCCAGTAACCAGTTACCGGTTGCAGAGAAAAAAGTTACATTCAATGCGGCAAATGATTGTGGAGGCAAAAGGAATAATAGTTATTATAAAGGGCAAAAAGGGAATGAGGGTGTAAATGTTACTTTCGAACAATCCGGTGATTGGAATCAGATGCATGGTCATGGGCCTCATGGTTATGGGCCAGGTCCAGGATCAGTATCATTTATGGGCCCACCACCAAATGAGAGTCCACCACGGAATCAATACCCACCGCATTATCATCACGCTCACGCACCGGCATCTCCTCCTCCTCCTACGGTGTGTGGTGGAAGCTTTCACACGGCGTATCCTCCTTCCATTCGTGCTTCGTATTATACGTCTTCACAACCGTATTCGTACGCTTATGCGCATCAAAGTAATGATTCTGACTCGGAGGCTTATACTTATACTACTACGTCATCACGCCGGTCAAGTTCATTTGAATTATTCAGTGATGAAAATCCTAATGCTTGTTCAGTCATGTGAAGGATTATATATCTATAAGCTGAATTGCAACTTCCATAACTAACTTTGTTTTGTAGTAATTTACTAGTTAGTTGGTAAATTGTAACGGAATGATATTAGCCATTGTTACTAATATTTATTTTACCCACTTCAATTTATTTTAATTTTGCATTCATTGTCGTAAAGTTTTGGTTGGTAATAAAAGTAAGGTTTTGCTGTAAACTCACGACCATTGAAGATCATTTTTAACTTTATGAAATAAGGTTATGTGGGTATTTATAGTTCTTACGCGCACATAGTAATTTTTTAGATGCGATGTATGGAATTTTAAACTATTATTATTATTATGTGGGGTGCAAAAAAAAAGGATGCCACTAAGTATTGGATGCTCAAAATTCCCATTCTTGAAGTGGTCTTAAGAGAGAGTTACACGGACAAATGTATCAAGTGTGCCACCAAGTCTTGGATATCTATTAGGAATCACTTTAAGTGCCTAATGTAGGGATGTATGGCAAAAGGGTAAGACATTTAATTTGGGTAGATTTGATATGGAGCTTGTGGTTAGTGACAAATATAATTTTATTTAAGGATTATTTTATGACTACGGCTTATTCTTTTATCTGTATCCATGTGTTTGACAAATAGATTGTCTAAAGTTTGTAATGTAATCTTATTTTGAATTATGGATTCAAAATATTTTTATAAACGATCTAATTTTATATATGAAAAAGTGTTTAATGCCTGAATACTTAAAGAAGTATTTTTTAAGATCGATTTAATATCTTTGATTTATAATTGGACATGAATACTAATTTCAAAGTGTTAAATTGGAGAACATATTTATTAAACTACGAAATAAAAATATATTAAAAAATATTCATCTAAATATCCATACAGTAAATCGTGGATTATATATGTTGTAGGTTTTTTGACTAAAATTAAAAGCGTTATTAATGTTTTAAATGATTTGAGTAAAAAAAAGTTGTAAATGATATCAGAACAGTAAAAAGAATTTAGTTATTAGTGTAAAAATGAACAAACACATCACAATTATTTATAAAATAATTTTAAAAGTATTTACTTTGATATATTTAGTTTTTACTTTGATATATTTAGTTTATTACGCATACAAATTAAATCTTTAAAAAATGAAAAAAGAAAAGAGAATAAAGCAAGACTTTTTATTTTTGAAAAGAAAAGAAAAGAAAGTAATGAACGGTAGAAATTAAAACTGGTATCCTAATGCGTAACCATAATTTCCCCCTTCTTCATCTTCCCGCCACGAGAGTTCCGTTCCAGTCTTGCGTGTCATCAGCGTAGAATAGAATGGAGTTAACGTTGAGCGATAACTCTCTGAGAACCTTTGCACGATGCATCACGTGCCTCGCACGTATCGGTAACGAGCTCGCTATTCAAGCCTCTTCCTCTCAGGTAACATTAACATTTACACTCTAACTCTGCAATTTCCCACTCTCTAAATTTCATTCAATGAAAAGCTGAACCATCTTCAGAATACTGAAATTACGATTTCATTATGGTGTTACTTTACTTATTGCGATAAACATGTCTATTTATCGTCTTTTGCATATTTTTTTGTATCACATTTGAATTAGGGTTTTAGAAGCATAATTTCATTAACTTGTGTTTCAGAGAAAACGTTGGAATATTTATTGTTGACTTGCAATAACTTTTTTTTGTTTTGTTACAGCTTCTTTTTCATACTATCAATTCATCACGATCTGCATATCAATCCATTACTTTCAAACCTAGCTTCTTTGACGTCTTCACAGTTTCAAGTACTCCTCTACAATGTAGTGTGCTTCTGAAGGTTATAATGGTCTTTTGTCAGTTTACTTACTCCATTTTAAACGGGTTTGCAAGGGAAAATCTGTCACTAATATACTTTGATTAGGCTGTTTCTTCTGTTCTTAGGACACCTATTGCAAATATTGATCATTTGACTGTGAAACTGCCTGATCCAGATGCTCCCAAAGTTCAGTGGATTCTAGATTGCTACAGTGGTAAGTTGCTTATTTAATAGAATCTTTTATGGATAAACAACTTAGTTAAACACTTACCATATAAGTGCTAGTGTATAAGCTATTTCGAATTTTCTATAAAAGATAAAATAAAGTCAATCTGCTTTCATATAAGTTATAAGTTGTTTTCATAAATTATCCTGGAAAGCTTATGGAAATACTCTTAAAACAACTTATGGACATGTAATAAGCTCTCCCAAATAGTTTCACAAGTGCTTATGCCAATTGGTAAGCTCAAATAAGCCAATCCAAACTGGCCCTAAGTTCACAATATCTAATAGTTGGCCAGTACTGTAAATATTATAGTATCACATCATGGGAGGTTAACCATTTACTTGTCTTTTTTACCAAGCTTGATTGTGTAGTTTGTTTTTGAATTGAAGTTTGCGACCCTTCCCACTTTGTAACCTGTTAGGCTTTGTTTGAGAGTTTAGAGGGAAGGGGAGGGATTTGGGGGAGGAGAATATAGGGAAATAGAGAAATTTTTCACCTTATTTAAAAGAGTGAAGCTGTAGAGAATGATAAGAGAATGTTTATGATTCATATATTTTTAATTTTTAGAGTATTATAACAACATTGAAATGATTTGGAGAATTTATCTAAGCCCTCCAAAATCCTCCTCCTATACATTTTTTGAGTTCCCCCAAATTAGGGGGATTTTGTATTTAGAAGAAAAACAAACTCCCTAAAACCCTCCCCTCCCAAAACTCTTCATTTCTTCCTTTTCCTCCTTCCTTTTTTCAAAACCATCCCCTCCCTCCCCTCCTAAACTCCCAGGAATTCAACCTGCCTGTATAATTTAGATTCCGATAATATGACCCTTTTTCTAAGTGGGCTAGGTGTAATACATTTATTTTTAGATTGGTATTGTATGACATGTCATAGTGAGATCCAATATTTTGGTAAGCTTCCTAGGGATCTATTGAATCCCATGACTCAATGTAACTCGGTCTGGCAAGTTTGAAATCTGTTGCATATGAAAGTTTTAAAACTGTGTGTGTAGTAGCAAATTTTTTCTTAAAATGAACTCAAGGGTAAGGGAATGTTAAACCATACCTTGACTGGAGTGTCTAGTAATACGGGTGGTTACTATGTAAATGGTGTTAAGCACTTCTATTTTGTCGCCACTCAACACTATATGTTTGTGTGTGTGTGTGTGTGTGTTTTGTCCGACTGTGAATTAAAAACAATTTTTTATCTATCAACTGCAGGTATGAGAAAAACCTATTGGATTACTTGCAATGTTGAACCTGACATACAACACTTGTCCCTTGATAGGCAAAAATTTCCCAGCAACTTTGTAGTGAGACCTCGAGATCTGAACAGGTTACTTGCTAATTTTCAGTCATCTCTTCAAGAAATCACTATCATTGCAACAGAACCTGCTTCTTTACCTCCTGATTCTGCAAATGAAATTGGTGGAAAGGCTGTTGAACTTCGTAGTTATATTGACCCAACCAAAGGTAATGAAGATGCTTTTCTTAGTTTCTTCATTGGCAGTATATTTATATGCACACAATTTTCATGGCAGACAATGATTCACTGCTACACACCCAACTGTGGATAGACCCTAAAGAGGAATTTTTGCAGTATGATCATACTGGAGACCCAGTAGATGTGACTTTCAGTGTAAAAGAACTGAAGGTACAAATGAATTTGGTTGCGGTAGTAAGTTTAACAACTTTGACAGAGATTGCAGTTAGCTGATATTTGGATTTTTATCATGGCATCTTCCATAATGTCTCTTATTATTTGATTTATTTATTTCTCTGAATCTAATGCTAATTTATATCTTTTATGAATGTACCCGACGTGTTATCATCAAACTGCAGGCATTTCTTTCATTTTGTGAGGGCTGTGAGATTGATATCCATTTACATTTTGAGAAAACTGGCGAGTAAGATGATTTTTGAGCCCTATCTTTATCGTCTTTCCATACATGCTTATCGAACATATCCTATGGTGTCATAATATATGTATGTTGTGGATGGCAAAGTTTTAGTTGGATAGTTGAGAGAAGATATAGATGAGAAGTAAGGGCTATGAAGACAAACCTTAGTACATGGTTTTCACCTAAGTAGAAGTAAAACAAAATATATTGAGTGCAAATTTAGGAAAGGACAGACAAATAAATGTTAACATAGAGCTGAAAATTGGAGAACAAACAATACCACAAATCTCAAATCATGAGTACCTTGGGTCCATTATTGAAAGTGACAGAGAGATAGAAGATGTCAACCATAAGGTCCAAGTAGTATAGTATGCATGAGCCGTTTCTTTTCCCATCCCCCCGCCCCGGCATAGTGCTACGCTTTCGGTTCTTCGGAAGAATCAACTGACTTCTCCCTTCTTCATTGATCTGGGGGAAAAGGAACCGTCTACCAGTTGGCAAGCTAGACATCAAGTAAGTGGCTTGATGAGGATAACTAAGCTGACACGCCGGAGTTGGCTGCTGGCACAACTGGGTGGTGCCTTACCGCACCGCAGGCGAACGAGCGGTAGCGTTCGTGGTGGTATGGAACTGGATTTTGGGTGTTAAAAAGAAAATAAGCAAGTATGCTTAATGTTGCAGACTTGCAGAGATGCAAATGTTCCCGTTGACGAGGTTTTTTTTTCAAGAAAATATAGAAAGAGAAAATTGGGATATCCCTGATATTCAAGCAAACAATAGTATCTCATCTTAGGTCGGTTGCACATGTAAGGAGAAATAGACCACAAGGAGTTTAGTCCAGTTGTTAGAAGTAGATGGAGGCTTAAGAAAACTATAGGCCGAATCTGTGGTTGCAAAGAGTTATATGGAGATAAATAATTATCTACATTTGGGCTAATACATGACAGGACTCTATGATGCCAATTTATCCATGTAGCTGATCCCACCTACCAAAATAACGTTTGATTGTTTTGTTGCTGTATTTAATAGTTATGATGTCTTGTTACTTGTTAATCTTTATTCTACAATGACATTGTGTGTTGCAAGCAGGCCAATTCTCATGGCACCTAAATTTGGTTTGGAAGATGGGTCCCACTCAAATTTTGATGCTACCCTTGTACTGGCAACCATGTTGACATCTCAGCTTCATGAAGGTGCTACATCAGAACCTCTAGTCGTGCCTAACAGAACGCATGCTCGAACTGGAGAAAGAAATGAATCTCCCTTGCAGCAAGAGAACTGCAGAACGAATGCATCTGAGCTTCCATCTGACCACACCCGTATTTGGTCAGACCTCTCAGGTAATTTCAATATTGAGCTGTATAATTTAGCATTGATCTAAATTCTCAACAGCATTTCCATTCTGCAGCAACTGCAGTTAAAAATATTAGTGCTTTGGAAGAAAGGCAAGCACAAGAAGGAACAACTTTGAATGATAATGAACAAATAGAAATTCAAAGGATTAGTACAGTGCAAATTTCAAGAGGAAATTCAGTTGCAGGAAATAATCCCATTGATTCCAGTTTGTATCCTTGATGTTACCGTTTGCCTCAATATGTTATCATTTCCAGCATCATGATTTACTTTACCCATGATGTGTGGCTGCAAATGCCACATTTCTTACCATTTGTTTTCTGGTCAAACTCTTATAGAGCAGTTACAATGCATGCTTGCTCAAACCAGATCATAAAAATGAAGCCTTTTATTTGGATTCTAACTGTTTCATTTTTGAATTCCTTTCATTTAAAGCACTTGCTAACTGCATTGTTAATGTGGCCGTCCAAAACGGTATAGGATGTATGGACACTTCAATATAGTATTTATACAGTTTTGGTCACTTCAAAATCTCCTAAATTGTAGCATTTTATTATGTTTATGATTACTTGCCGAAAAGGTATTTCTTCTTGTTTGTAGAAGAGTTTAATGGACATATTTTACACTGTCATCCAATGAGAAACCACCATTTTTCCATGCCATACCACAAATTTCAAAATATCCTTACAAAAGTGGGGTGATGTGGCAAAATAATGGATTTTAATTGGATGTTGGTGTAAAACAGCTTTACATTGACGGTGTGTATCCTTTGAAATTTAAATCCTTTTTAAAATATCAATTTTCTCTTTTGATGTAAATTTGGATTGTGTTAATTTTATAATAATCGTATATATTGGATTGTAGTTGTGTTATGTCTTGTAATTTTAAAAATTTGTTGTGTCCTTGAGTCTTTGTTGTATCATGTGTCCTATTTTTTATCCCTGCAATTTAGCTAGAAGGTTTTGTTGGGACTATGTTTGACATAGTTGTTGGATTAAGTCTTTACCGGTTTACCTTGACTGGTATCTAGCTGCCAACCAACTGAAAATGATCATGTACAAGATCCTCAAGGTTAGTTATCCAGGCTGGTTAATGAGGTTGCATAATGCTTATTGTTCCGTCAGTGACTGATATAGTTTATGCATTTATCTAGATGTGTATCCAAATAATGTTGCAGTGGTTTCACAACATCATCCTAGTAACTGGGTAGATGCTGAAGAGGATGATGACGATGATACAGATGAGGATGAGCAGTACATTCAGCCAACACCGCCGTACTATGACGAGCAATAATTCAGAGGACTCCACTGTAATGGCTCTTTATCTTGGTAAGTGCTCTGGCTGACTCTCATAAAATGTGTTGTCTCTTGAAGCTTTCTGATTGTGGTCAGTAGCCCATCATCTAGAATTTCAAATTATTGAATAACCATGTATTGTTCATTTTCTTGTACTTGGTACATGCTATGTAATTAGGGGAGCATTTTGAAGAGCCCGGTTATAACTTATTTGGCACATCTAACAATACAAGCACTTAAATTGGTTTTTGGATACACTTATAAAAATGACATAATGCTATGTCTATAGTTTGTTTTCAACTTATTTCTGTAGGTACCCAAATTTAACTCAAAATAGTTCAATGAATAAATCCTTAATTAATTTGTTTATTCAAATGCTCCTTAAGTACCATTTAGAAGTATGATTCTTCCTTTTACAATTACATGGGTGTCTATATCAATATTAAATTTCTCGTGCCAAATATAATATTGTTGTAACTCTGTATCATATGCATCTTCCCTTATCCGTGCACCACAAAATTGATTACAAAGTACACTCACTTGAATTGCATTGAAGAGTCTAATTTCTAAGCCATAAGTAATCTACATTGTTAGCTTTCTTAAGTCACAGGGATACAAAATAGGACATTTTAAACTTATTAATTTACATTTCATCTTTAAATTTCTGTACAGAAAAAATATTGTTAGGAGGACTTTGCCTTTGGTCCTTATTGATAGTTAAAAGTATTCCATGAGAATAGTCTTTGTTTTACTAGTGGAAAACTATTCAGTATTTTGAAAATGTAAAACTAAAAATTGAGTCAAACTTCCAATAAGGGTGACTTTTAACATGGACCGCTATTAAACTAGTCCATGATAAGCCAATTCACTTTTGACCATTAGATCAAGTAGGACCAGGATTCTATTATAGTCTGTCCACACTATATCTTTTATCATACCATCTTGAATCTTTCATCCATGGGCTGCAAAATGGGGGAAGTGTAGAGAAGTGTCAGGCATCCATTTTTTATGGTTTGAAGTATTCGGTTGGTGAAGAAGGAGGTAGCCATTGGTGATTACAAGGGAATGAATTTGATTCATTTGTCTTGGATGTTTCATGCTGCGATGTGCAAGTTGCAGCAAACACTCACCTGATTAATCCATGGCGCAAAAAGTAATCCATGGCGCTAAACGTAATTACAAATTAACACCTAAAACCAACAAAAACAAGTTCTCTTTATAGTTGACAAATCTTCCCAGTTTCACTTAAAAAAAGGTATAAAGTAAAGAAAAACAAATGCCTATTGATTATTGTCACTGATTCTGAAGACCCAATTGGAGAATTCAAGAAAGCTTGTTGCTGATGGTTTAGAATTGTTTTCTGAAACCAGAAATATTCCATTTTTAAAGTTTATTTTTTGAATTTAGAAAAGAAAATTGAGCATGAAACATTGTGTTTTCAGTTGTTATTTGGTTTCAGACTCACATCACAATCATGTGTTAGTGTTGTGCTATAAAGTTAGAATTTAAGAGCGAAAAAATCATGTGTTAATAGTACAGAAATGGACACAATTGGGAGTGGGATTTTGCAGATTCTGGAAGTGGAATCTATTACCGGTTTCTCGACGGTGTTGTTTTTGGAATGTAACTGTTTACAAAGGCTAATGCTGTCTCATGGATGAAAGATTGAAGATAGTGTGATAAAAAGATATAATGTAGACAAACAATAGAATCGGTGATCCTACTTGATGTTTTTTTTTTTTTTGCAACGGTGGTGATCCTACTTGATCTAATGGTCAAAAGTGTACTAGTCTATTATGGACAAATGAACAAATGAAACACAGATAAACTGGAATAAAATATTAGCATTTCTTTGGTTGCTCAAAAATATATATTATATGCCATATCTCATGTTTCTGCTACATCTTTTGCCAGCTAGTTTGGTTGACTATATGGAAGCAAGAGAACTAGTCTCGGACCACTAACCAGCCACCAAACCCATTCAGAAGGATAAGGAAGTAGCTACTATATTATTTTACATTTGAATATCAGGATTTCCTGCAAGATTAGTGATGTCTGTTCGACTAAATAAGACATTAAGACTCGTTCAACGGGTTTATACCAAATTTCTGAAAGTCAATTTGACATTGGTTTTCTGCATTCTAATTTTCCTCTGACATGAATATAGGTTTTTTCTTCTCAAAATCTTTCTGCGTATATTAGGATGAGTTGCTCCTAGAAAATTATTGAATACTACTAATACCTTAATTCCAAAACTTTAGTTGTTTAAGCATTTTAATTTTGCTTCAAAAACTTGAGTGTTGTAGAAATTGAAGACATACTATACTGTATTTGACCTTTTTCTTTTAAATAAATTCCTATAATTTATAATTAACATAATTTGCTTTTACAAGATTACATACTTTGAGTTAATATATATTAGCCATAAACAAACTATATTTATTTTTGGAATTTGAGACTTAGTTGAATTGAGACACTGTAGGAGTTTAAAAAGTTCTAAAATTTGGCCGCTGACCCAGTCCCAATGTATAATAAATCAAAGTTTGGTGATTAAAAAATGATATAAAAAGTTATTAGACGTTTGTGTCATTGCGTAGTTTGTTAGATAGAGCGGACGCTTCCCTCAAATTATTATATTTTTTAATAAGATAAGAAAAATAAGTTAGTAATTGTATTTGTTTCATGATTTCATCAGTTGGCAGCTGGAAGTAGGAGAAGCTTTGGATGTTGGAACGCGTAAACACCGTCCAGAGAGATACTACGTAAATATGGGTCCCCTCCACTTCAACGCCCCTCCTTTCTTGTTT
Organism: Cicer chorassanicum; assembly: GCA_037974735.1. Taxonomy (NCBI): domain Eukaryota; kingdom Viridiplantae; phylum Streptophyta; class Magnoliopsida; order Fabales; family Fabaceae; genus Cicer; species Cicer chorassanicum. The sequence goes on along the minus strand of JBBPBP010000003.1, from coordinate 57,741,943 downwards.
TTCTCCTTAATCCTCTAACTCCCAGAACTAAAAGGTTAATTATCCCTCTTATATATCTAACAAAAGTCTTCTCTCAATGTCACCCGGCAGAATTTCTCCCATCTTTTCTCACTGTTTTCTAAGCATATTCGGAAATATAAGTTAACAGATTTATCTATCTTGTTTGAGACTGTGACTTGATTCATCTTGATTCAATAAATTAAATTTTAAAAGATATATTTGTTTTTACTTATTTTTATTGAATTGACTTTGATTAAGTCATTTGTTTTAACGGTAAAGATAAAAAAATCGTTCTCAGTGGACCAATTATAAAGGTTTTACGGCCTAGACCATGAAAAAATTTGTGTTTTGACAAGAGATTGATTACTTGAACGGGTAGAGAATTAGTATATTGAGTTGGATATTTTTTGATCAAACTCAATACTTGAAGTGATCAATTTTATTTAGATTGAAGTGATCAATTTTATTTAGATTTGAGTTGAACTCGTACTCGATAATTTTACATCAAACTTAAATCAAACTAACCAAATCACAAATGGATTGGGCTGGCGGGTCATAAAAATTTTGGATTAGACCCACAAGTACCTTAAATATACTAATTAATGAAAAGTAGTATATTTATCACACTGAAAATTCAAAGTGAATATAAAACTAATATCATCACAAACTAATAATATTTGGCATGTTGTTGTGTTTAACAACTACTCCATATGTAAAAGGAAAACAAACTCAGGAAGACAAAAGTCAACCTGGCAGAACGAAACTATACAAGAAAAAGAGAATCTAAACAAAAAATAAAAACCAATATTAATACTCATCCCGAGAAAAGTATAAAATTATTTTTAATGCTCCACACGTTTTGCCTTTGTTATTTTTTTATTTAAATATGTATCAAACATTACATGAAAGTTCAAATTATGAAATTCGGGTTGTTATACAAAATGAAATTCTGGTGGATCAATTTCCCTTTTTTAAAACACTTCTTTTTTAAAAGGTTTTTTTTTTTACCCAACTTGATGATAAAAAAAATTCAGAAAAGGTCAATAAATTATTTTGTAGTTGGCTAACTAATTGAACATGTCAATAAATAGTACATTAAAGAATCCAATCTAATATACCTTTAAAAAAAGTGAACAAAGCATCCTTAGGACTTAATTCCAAAAAAGGAACTCAGATAGTGTCTGCAACATTAATCCGTAATGGACTTTGATCCATCCCATTCCCATCGTTTATCATTCAAGTGTTTATTATTTTATAATCATGTTATTAATTGTGAATTATCTATCGTCATTTAACAATAATTAATATCTATAGAATAATTAAAGTGGATTATCTTCTCTTAATTAAATTTTTCTATACACGAGAGTAAGATATCAAAACTCTAGTCATTTGCTAAAAAGGCCTAAGTCTAAAAGCAATTTTAGCTTTACAAGTAAATACTCCTTTTTATCACATATATAATATATAAGTAAAAGTTAAAATACATTTATTTTAAATTTTAAATTAAATACATATTAACTTTTGTTTATATTTATAACTAATAAATAATATATTTTTAGGTTTCTGCCAACATCTCTATAAGACCACTAATCACATCTAAATTAGAATGTTATTCAAATGAACATCCTTTTGGTATTGTGTAATGTGGAGTGTGGGTGGAAGAAGCTTTTTAAAAAAAAAGTAATGCATTTTAAAAAGTTAAAAACCTAGACTTTATTTCTCAAGTCTAAAATAAAATGTCCCTCCAAAGTAAATATAATATTAGTTTTATGTTATATATAATAAATCATTATCTTTAGTGTCGTTACTCATTAATGGGACTTTCGGGGGCATCACTATATTTGAAGTGGGAGCTAAACTATCAAAATACCAAATTATTGGTTAAAAAATATTAAGAGAGCTGTCTCTATTCGTATTAGGTTTGTATTTCTCGTACATGATTTATAGTACTCTTACTCGTTCCACTAAGAGGTGAGGCGGAGAAATGATCTGAGCAAAGAAAACCTAAGTGACTCATTTCTCAAATACAAACACCTCCAACTTGATCATGCTATATCGTCAATAAGGTCCAATATATTTATAAGAAACAAAAATGTTTGATAAAATTAATTGTTCAATTAATTAATAAATATAAAGTGAAAAAAATTAATTAATAAATATAAAGTAAAAAATTAATTCAGGTAATTAAGATAAAAATTAAAGAAAAAAAAAAACGCTATACAATATAAATTATAAACTCAAAATCGAAGTAATGTCTAAAAAATGCTACAAATTAATTAAAAAATATTATAAATTCGTGAAAAAATATTCATCGTCGAGCATTTATATTTTGATCATACGAACTTATATGTTACAAGTTATTCACTCAAACGCATTTAAAAGATTGACATAATTTTAGTTTTAATTGTTTTATTTTACCAATCCATGTAATTGATTTATCTATTTTAAAATCTGATAGTTTTGGTCTATTATTCTGATTTATTAACTAAAAAATAATGATGTGACATATGATACGATAATGTAAAATTATTAATACCAATGAAATCACAATAAAAATCTCTAAAAACTTAAATTTCAACTTTATAAGCTTTTCATTTTTGTAATTT
>JBBPBP010000003.1:57697753-57721650 GCA_037974735.1 Cicer chorassanicum | reverse complement strand
ATAATTATTAAAATTATTATTATTATTTAATAATGTATTTTATTTTATTATTATTATTTTGGTTTTTTAAATGTTTTAATTATTTATAATTAATTTAAGTTAACAATAAATCACTAATATTAATAATATTATTAAAATTAAAATTATTATTATTATTATTATTATTATTTAATAATGTATTTTATTTTATTATTATTATTTTGATTTTTTGAAATATTTTAATTATTTATAATTAATTAAATAATAATTATACCCATAAATAAAATGGAACAAAAAAAATACATGCCTTAGTACATGGTCGCGTCCGGTATTTTAATTTGAGAATAGGGCATTTTGGTTAGTTTTAAAAAAAAGTAGAATATATAGGTAAAAATTCCCTAAATGTTAGTATGCCTACAAATATGACAAAATAAAAGTGTGTGAAATACCTACATTTTCATATGTGTAATGTTAATGACACATAAATAAATTATTGAAATTTGTAATGAATCAAAATTATTTTGTCAATATAAATCAAATAAACATGCATTAAGATGAACAAGAACACCAAAAAAAGTCTTAGACAAAGAAAAATAGTAGAAAAAACTTAAAAAAACAAACTAAATCTCTATGAAGTTCATTTATTTAAATAAAATAAAAATAATTATTTAAAAAATTGATTCCAGATAAAAAAAAATCATAAACTATCTCCTCTAAATAAAGAAAAAGAAACCTAAATTTTATTTTGAGAGCTGCTACCATTATTTCACGTTCTAACTCTCAAACATGTTATTTTTAAAAGAAAATTATCTTTACCTACTTTAATGTGTTTTTTAATTAATTTAGTTAGTAAAACTAGTAACAAAAGATTATAATGACATTATCTCAACCTTGTCAAGTTTGATCTCAGCCGTTGAAGAACCAAAAATTACCGTTTAACCATTACATTATCCATTTTAATTTTAATTAAATGAATTAAATAAACTAAACGAAACGAAACAGTCGCAAGGTGTCTCGGTGGATCCATATATCCCCTGCGATACTGAGTTGAAGTGTCGTGTGTGCAACTGCAACAACACAGCAACGATTGTCGAGAAATTCACGATGGCTACTACATGTTTCCGTTTACCCATATCCATGCCTACTTCCATGCCCACTTCACCTTCTTCTTCCTCTTCTCGTTTCCCTCCAAGAAGATTCAAAACTCTTACAACCGTCAATGCATTTACCAAACCCAAAATTCCATTACCCCCTTTCAACCCTAACGACCCATTTCTCTCCAAACTCGCTTCCGTCGCTTCCTCTTCCCCAGAAACACTTCTTAACCCTTCTTCAACTCCCGATAATCTTCCTTATTTGGATATTTTCGAATCCCCTCAACTCATGGCCACTCCCGCTCAAGTATTTCATTTTCTTATCATACCATTCTATTTCTTGTTAAACATTCAAAATTAGAAATTATTGTATGTTGTGTTATATTAATTGAGTATTATATTTTTTTGCATTAATTTTAATTATCTTTATGTTCTGTGGTTGAAAATTGAAATAGCTTGAAAGGTCTGTTTCGTACAACGAACACCGCCCTAGAAGGCCACCGCCTGATTTGCCTTCGCTGTTGCTCAATGGTCGAATTGTTTACATTGGCATGCCTGTAAGTGTTCAATTATGAATTGGTTTATGTATTATTGTATTTGGTGCTATTTCTGGTGTTTATGGCTGCGTTGCATAAATTATTGTTCTGTGATAGGCTTGACCATAGTCACATAGTTCTTTGTCCCTCCTGCGAACTTTTGTGAATTGGTTCTCCTCATTTCTCTAGATAATTTGTTAAACCGAGAACCGAGTGGTCGCAGGGCTTAAGTTAGAATAAAGAGACTGTGTGTTTATTACTCTGTCAGTCCCTTTGGTAGTATTGCTTGGGGCATTGGAATAGTTCGAAGAATTTCTGGAACTAGGGAGTTTAGGAAGACAAAGAGGTTCGCTATTCATGTTGGAGACTTGGGTTGGAGAGAGAGACTAGTGATATATAGGGAAAAGACATAAATGGAAATGTGTGTTGGGAAAATTGGGCTGAAGGATAATTGAAGAGGTCGCATTGTTCGAATATTATTGAAAGATTATCAAGGTGTACAATCACTCAATATTTTACAGCATGCAATTTGTAATTATTATCAATTAAATCTATAATAAAATATTTGTACTATGCTTAATGAACCCAAACATATCGATCAATAATTCTTCCAACACACACAATACTCTGTAGGCAGCAAACCACGTACCGGATTATGTGACTATAGGCTTGAGTTTCACAGTTATCTGCATTCTCCCTCTTAATACATTTTTGGCTATTGCAATTTGTACAAACTGTTATGACTGTTTCTACTTTCTACCCATCAGTTGGTGCCAGCTGTCACAGAGCTTGTTATTGCAGAGCTGATGTACCTTCAGTGGATGGATCCTAAAGAACCAATATATATTTACATAAATTCCACCGGGACTACGCGAGCGGATGGAGAAACGGTAATTGGCTTCCAGCCTGCTATTTATATTGAAATGTTTGATGTACTGCTCACACTTGGACACACCCTTTGTATGGTTCATACATCTGTAAGATAATAATGCCTGCCTCCTTCCTTTCTCACCTTTTCATCTCATGCATGTGTTGTTCGTGACTTCAGGTAGCGATGGAGACAGAAGGTTTTGCCATTTATGACGCTATGATGCAGATGAAAACTGAGGTGTATTTTCTTCTCATTAAAAATGCCCTTCAAATGATTATTTACATGTATTTCTTGTTGACTTTTATTGATGATAGTAATATGATGTGATGTGGGTTGCTTTGATTTATGGAAATTGTGAAGCATAATGTAATTATGATGGTTGTGACATTATTGCATCAATGATTGGGCTGTTGTATGGACGATTTGTGCTACTGATAGATAGCATGACAACATGTTGGCACTTGGAAGTAACTTATGTTTGTAACTGCATGCATTCATTTGATGTGCCACAGTTAAGTTTTAATTGACATATGACCTGGAATTTGGTTTTGACTTGATCTGAGTAATGTAATTTTAATCAATTCTGATGAATAATAGGTTAGTTATTTCTCTACTCAGAATTATGTGCAACCACTCACCCTTTTTATGCAACCCGTTTGTCTCTTTGATAACATTTGAAAATATCCTGTCTCATGTTTTCGGTTTTTGCATCCTGAGCAGATACACACAGTGGCTCTTGGAGCTGCTGTAGGTCAAGCCTGTTTGTTACTTTCAGCAGGGACTCGTGGCAGACGTTATATGACACCACATGCGAAAGGTACAGTGTGGACCCAATTGTTTCTTAGTTTTTGTTTATGGTCCCTTAATTCTTCACAGTTTTGATACTTCTCTATTGGGTTACTATTTCAGCCATGATTCAGCAGCCCCGTGTTCCATCATCTGGGTTGAGACCTGCAAGTGATGTTCTTATTCATGCAAAGGAGGTTAGTCAAATTTATTTGCGCCACAGTGAGTTTTTTTTATTAGGAATGGCAAAAGTTTGTTTGTGTTTGTTTGTTTTTCCTTCTCATGTTGTCTATGTGTCTGGAAATGTATTACTGCCACACTATATTCATGGGACTATTTTTCTTATCAATAAGAGTTTCACGTTGATACATTGTTTATGTTCAAGTTTTCATTTACATTCAAATATAATATCTTGGTGTGATTCCTTAGTACATTTGAGCATATTTTCATTTTTTTCTAACTACCAAACCTAATTTCCATAATCATCTGTTAAATGTGAATTTGAGCACCTTTCTAGTTCAAGACCCATGATTTATATTCACTCAAATATTCCCCAGTCACAGATTTCCCTCATATATTTGGGATATTCTTCTATTCTTTCTTACTTCCAGGTCTAGTTTCTATTCTTTAAATTTCACTCTAAAGTGAAACTGAACATCTTCATAAACGTGTACATTGTATGGCTGTACATCTATCTATTTATCTTCACTCTTGATGCTCTTTTATTTAAACCTGAATGTCCAACTATGTCTCAGAATTCTTTGCTTATGCTCCAAATTTTTCAGGTGATAGTAAACAGGGACACTCTGGTTCAACTACTGGCCAAACACACGGGAAATGTCAGTATCATGCATTAGGTATTGGATATCATATTTTTCAATGAACATGAGGGAGAGTCTAATATTTTTGTTATTTGCTTCTTTTCTAAACAACCAGTCTGAGGAAACAGTTGCTAATGTGATGAAGAGACCATATTACATGGATGCGTTATTGGCAAAGGAATTTGGCGTCATCGACAAAGTAAGTGCTTATTTACATTGTGTTTGAGTCTGTTTGTTTTATTTTTAATGAAAAAAGCCACTTTTATTTGGAAAAATTCTCATTTCAAAATTTGTAGGGTAAATCACTTTAGCACACATTTTTTTGTGTAAAACAAGCTCAAGATTCCTTAATAATTTTTTGTGCCTTTAGCACACAATTTTTAAATGACTTTTCTAATAAATAAAAACAAATGGCTCTTAGTATAATATCTTCTTCTGTCTTTGCTCTCAAACATGTTTTGCTGACTAAACCAATGTTGACACTGTTACCAGATTCTTTGGCGTGGCCAGGAGAAGATTATGGGAGACGTTCCTTCTCGGGAAGATTGGGAGAAGGGTACTGCTGGTGCTAAAGTTGCAGATAGATTTTAGTTCCTCCTTTTTCGATACATATCTTGCTAATGTAAGTGAATCATCTTCCTCTCGCACTTTGTTACTGCAAAATGTTGAATGTATTTATTTAGCTTATATTCAATGAATGATGCTGCCTCTGTTTTGATGGATGGAGTGTAAAGGGGCTTGCCGAATGAGATTTGATTGCGCGAACTACATGGATGATGTGCCCCTCGTAAAAGCGACTATGCTCTTCTTGGAATAAAATCTTTAGGAGATTGTAGTATATACTGCAATGTTTGGAAAATTAGAAAACCAGTTCTGAATAACTAAATTGTAGATAAAGTGAAAAATAGTTTGGTTCAAAGGGGAACTAGTTTGTTTAAAGCCGACCTCTCTGTTGATTTTGTAAAACCTTTATCCTTTAAATAACCCAACAAGTCTAAGATAACCCATCTTGGCACATCTAGTGAATTGTACTGCTGCAATGTGATGTGTATCTAGTCTACAGCTTGATACACTTGTCTACTTGTTAAACAGATTCTAGCTTTTCTTTTCCCCTGGCATGCTATTGTTTTCTTAAATTTATTTATTTTTTCTAAAGAATGTTCAGAGTAGTGTCATTACTCATTTTTGTGGTGTAGGCTTTGATCTGAAATTTTGTGCTGCTGACTTGCAGGTTACAGATCCTTCAGGCCCTATTACCATGTGTAGGAGGTTTCTGTTTATATTTTAGTTTAAAGATTTTTTTTAAAAAAAAAAATTATCCAGGGCTCCTAGGAATGTTCCACAGCTATTCACTGGAAACTGTAGTTATTAAAAAGCTGTAGTGCACAGAAAGCATGAATGATTGAACATAAAAGCAACAAAGTGATGATTCATCTATGTCTATGGTCATATAGTGTTTGGTTTGGTTGTGATCATCATATTCTTGTTGTCCTTCATATTCTTTCTCTTAGCAGGGGAGTTGTTGCGTTTTTTTCTCATCTTTTAACTTCTGTTTATTAGTTATCCTCCTCCTCCTCTGGTAACTTTCTTGACATCTAAAGCACATACAAAAATATGTATTTTCTTCTACTTTTTCATTGAAAAGTTTTAGGTGTTCAACTATCCTATTAATGTGAGACAATAGTTCGTTGAACTGCAAAGCTTTTAAACCCGTAAAGGGTCCATTTAACCAAAACCCATTGGTGTGTTTAGTTTCAAAGTGCAATGTATTAGAATTGGTTTTATGAAGTATGATTTTAGTATCAGTACATGTCTAATTACTAATTTACTATTACTATTAGGCAACTTTTTTTTTGTTTGGTACACGAAGAAAAGACTATTAGGCAAATTTGATTTACCTTCAAACTGATTTTACTTAAAAGTGATGAAAATTGTTTTCATGTTGGGTTTTAGAGTAAAAATATCTGTTACAACCATAGATTATTCAATCAGTTGTAATTAAATCATTTTTACAAGGGTCTTCTTTGGGCCATTACGTGTAAAAGTGAGAACAATTACAACAAAAACTGAGTGTAAGAGCCGCGCTAAATAGTCATCCGCGGAGCAAATTTTATTGTAAATACCCTCTATTTATTTATTTATTTTCAGACTCACCTAACAAATTATATTAAAATAAATAAATTAAATTATATTAAAATAAATAAATTTTGTTGAATTGTATCGATATATAAAGTTGGTGTTGAGATTAATTTCGTATTTTTTTAAGTGGTAAATTAGATGAAAGGAATATTATTGATTAAAAAAAAAAAGACGAATCCATTATTTATCAAACACTAATATTTTAATAAATGAGTAATGTTCTTCGCAAGACTTAAGCATCCAAAAACGAAGTGAACTTTACCTGTCTTTTCAAATGTTCTTACGGCGTACTTTTAAAATTCGAAATCGAATCATACTGTTATTGAGTTTTATCAAAATTATTTCTAAATTTTTTTTTTTTGAATGATAGTGATGTCCATTGAGCTTTATTAAAATTATTTTCTTGAATGATAGTGATGTTCTGATATCATAAAAAATTTATATTAACAGTGCATAACAACTAAACTCTTTATTTTGTGAAAAGATATTTCGTAAGAAGTCACATTTCTCTTATTTTTTTTTCATAAAAAAAAATACAATTCTTATTTTATTTAGAGCTGAACATCGGTTAGATATAGTTTTGGCGCAATTTTGTCAAACCGTCCCAAACCATAAGATTACAATTTACAAGTTCAATTCCGATCGATTTTTTGAATTGGATTAGATGGATGTAAGTTGGTGTAGATTTGCAAGTAGAATGATTCGGGTGATAAATTTTTTTTATTTTCTCATTAGATTGTTTATTTTTTTAACTTTTTGTTCATTTTATTTTTAATTTTTTTTTAAAAGGTACGTTAGCTTTTAATATTTTTATCAAATATTTGAATAGATTTTTTTCAAATAATCTATGAAGGGTACGATGACTAAGTGAGAGTAAGAGAAAAAATATAAATTTTTTTATATATAATTTTAAGTAAAGCTATAAAAAGTGCTAAATACACTATGTTTCAAATATTCTCATTAATACTTATTAAATAAAATTTATATAGATATCATTACTATATGTAAGTGATTTACAGAAATTCAGATTACTTTTATCCGATAAAATTATAAGTGTTTGAAAAAGAATCTTATGACACTTTACATTTACCGATTTGTGTGACCCACCCAGTCCCAGTGCAGCCGGTCTGCTTTTGAGTTATCAAATTGGTTCACTCAAATCACTGGGTCTTGTTAATATCTAATTTTATTTGAAAAAACTCAAAAAGAAAAGAGGGAAAGCAAGCATGGCCTAACACAGTCAAGTGTTACCGGTGAATTCCAATGAGACACCCTTCAATCTTCGGATTGGCATTACTCTTCTCATTTTCCGTTACTTCGTCTTCATCTTTTCCACAAACACCATTCTCTTCGAAGCGCGATTCTAATCTTCTCCTTCAATCTTCCTCCATCTCATCCCCAAAAGCAACTCCCTCTGACTTATTGTCTCTGCTGGGTCCCACACCTCACTCCAAAACCGTCAATCCCGCTGTAGCACGTCAGCTCAAGTCATGCCTCAAATTCATAGTCCCCTTTTCTCCAACAGTCGATGCCGAACCTCTACGTCATAGGAAATTGGGCCGGGCCGAACCAACCGGCCCAAATCGGAGATACGATAACGATATGATTTGGTGGCCGCCTGAGCCCGTTTTGGACCTGGCTCGCCTCGCCGTCGATTCCGGTGGTGACCCTGCCGCCATTCATCGCCTTCTTGATCCAACCATCATTCCAGTAAGTTATAAACCTAATACATATGAATCAGAGGAATAAAAAAACTTAATAATTGCTTATAACATAATCATTGTTTATATATAAATTACTTATTTCTATAATAAAAGATAAGATAAAATCAAGTCTATTCGAAAAGTTTATGGAAACAAAATAAGCTGAAAATAGCTTATCCACATTCATAAATGGTTTCCATAAGTCATGACTAAGGTTTTAAATAGCTGTCTCGCGATTTTGGCCTATGAATTAATTGCAACATTGTATATCGCTTATTAAAATTATTTGTAATATCATATAATGTATAAAATACTAGTTGAGAGATAAGAGAAGGTTAAAACCAGCTAAAAAGTTAAGGTAGTAGTCAGATTTCTTCTGAAAAATGCTTTTAAACCTTTTGGACCGGATTACAAAAAAAGGGGATTCACAAATATATTTTATATGAACAAGATTTTTTCATGGCTGTTGCGCCCGTAACAATGTTTTGTTGCGGCCGTGTTTTTTCTTCACCGCCTTAAAACGGAAAAATAAAGGTAACGGAGGCTACAGATACTGTTCTGTCGTGGTTGTTTTTTCGCTCGTGTTCCTTTATTTAAAACCTTGGTCATAACATCTCAAAAACAGTTTCAGACTCTCAGAAGTGGTTATGTTTGTAAATAATTTCAAATAAGTCAGTACAAGTTATGATGTGGTTTTGACTTTTGGAGGTACCTGATGTGGAAGGATCAAATGAAGAGAAATGCCAACTAACCAGAACTCCCTATGGTAGACGCTTCATTTCTGAGGTTTGTTCTCATTCTCAACATTTAATAGATGAAAAGGGAGAAAGAGTGAGTATTGATAGTAGTGATGCTGCATCTCTGTTTCTCTGATTGCAGGAACTGAACATGTATATGCAATTTTTGTTTGAACTCATTGTTGATCGGGGTCCTTCTGTTGGGCTTGATGTTGCCTTGAACCGCTTTGATTTATTCCATGGTCATCTCTTTCTATCCTTAGACACCGGAAGACTTGGTATCTTGTATGTTGATAGTTAGTTAATGATGCTGATTCATTTTTCTGTTATTTGTTCCAAAGGCACTGTATTATCAATTAACTAGATATACCTCACTTTTTTGAAATGTTTATCTTTGTTGAGTTAAGAATACAATATATACAACCATTTTACATTTGACAGATTCCATGCAAGGGAATACCCGGCATATGATAAACGAGTGTTCCCGTACAATATGGGTTTTTGTCAGAGAGGTATATTGCTATATATCATCACATCTTCAGATGTTATTCGTAGTTTGATTTTCTTACATATCTGTTAAGCTTCCAAGTTGTAGGTCCTGCTTTGGAAATTCTGTTTTGTTATATTATCCGGATCTTGTGAAATTGCTTAATAGTTTTTGTAGGCAGTTGGTGTGGGAAATGGATCCTCTACCTTAGGCAGGAAAGTCATAGTGACTTTAGTAAATATTATGAGATAGAAAGGTGAGATATGACGATAGAGTGATAGCGTCTTTCCCATTAGAGGATCTGTGTCCCATTTGTGTGTGAGTGACTGGACATGAGATGGGTTGTGATTGATGTCTGGGATTTTTATAACGAGAAAGAGGAGGAGCAGTGTTGTTAAATGGCGGCCTTAGTGGAAATGCATGGCGGATTTTTTGACTACTGCCATAACCAATTTGGGAAGGGATGCCCGCCATAGGGGCGCCATGCTGCAATGGTGTGTTTAAATGTAGGATTTTTGGCCTTCCGCCATGTTCCACCATCTGCCGTCAACAACAATGAGGATTGAGGAGTGAATTTCTCAGTTACAAATACAAATCTCAAACTTAAGGGTCGGCCATCAATCTCGCTGCTATAAGGATCCGATTATCTTACAAAATGACTGGCATCATGCCCTATCATCCCTTCCTATTGTTTTTCTACAACATAGTCTACCTCTAACTATGTCTGCCGTAACTAATCCTACCCAATATCATATTCATAAGCATCTAGCTGTTAAGGGAGAAGAATGAAGCCACTTAAGTACTCCACCGAGCATCCCATACTGCTCTATGTGGGACCTCAACACCCTATAATATCCAAAACCTCTATCACAAACTCTGTACCCTAAGGCCCATATTCTCTTAAAAAAAGACTACTTGTGTTACCGCTAATAATCTCAATCACAATTACTCACTAACCAATCAACAAACAAACATTAATCTCTCAACTAACATACTCCCTCTGGGCACAACTATAAGCAAAAGTCAAAATGTATTTGACCTAAATTTTGGGTCAAATACATATTGACTTTTGCTTATATTTGTGACCCGAGGGAGTATCCATCAAGGAGAGAGAGGAAAGAAATTTTTGTTGCCAATGTTAAGGTTATTGTAAATGTCAAAAACATAAATGTTTGATTGCCTTTTCTTTTGATTCTCAACTTTTTAAGTGGTGTTTGGTTTTTTGATTTCTTTCAGGGTCCAATGTGACATATGATGATTCAATGAACTTGAGAAATATTCTGTGGCTGGCTCCTTTGCCTGACAAGTCCACTAAATCTTGGGTGGTACCAGGTACCCTCAATAAAGTTAACATTCTCTTAAGTTTCACGCTAAATTTTATTTATGATCAATAATTGGATCAACCTATCCGTCATGCAAAGAGTAACCAACCTATGCTAGATTTTATTATTATTATTTGTGCCCTTTTGAAATTTTAAAGTGATACCTTAGATATATGAGCCTAAATAAAGTACTATGGTGGTAAGCAATGTTTTCTGATACCTGATTTTCCTTTTTCAGTTTTGCTATTGCCATTGGACAGAAAAATCTCTTGATCTCTTCTCTGACTCATTTTTTTCTTCTGCAAATTCAGCTTGTAATCAAACTTCTTTTCTGGTTTCTTAATCCTTTCTACATTATAGCTTCAATTCCTATCAGTATGCTTCCTCTAAGATAGGATAGCGATACCAGATTTTAATTGTGCCAATCTTATTACCAAGAGAGTAAAGCAGAGAGAGGACTCAAGTACTTAGCCTAAAAGTGTTAAATAAAGTGCTGTTTTAGAGCCTCAATGCCCTCTTGATAGAAGTCTTTATTTGATGTATAGTTAGCTGATGATAATCTTTGAACTTCAAAGGTGGATTTTCTTATAAAATTGTACAAGTCTGAACAGTATCTTAACACAAACAACAGTTGCTTTTATCCTTTTTCCTTCTTGTTCACGTCCTTCACACACTGCATGAAGGTGTAGATCATAGATGTGTATATTTATGTGTAACTTTGAAGATTGATATGTCTCTAGTATTGTATCCTTCATACTTTACATTATTATTGGTTCTTTATGTCATGTTATTTGTTGTGCTAGATGCTTGAATAGCTTAAAAATATCAATTGCGCGCAGGGGTTCTGGTAGTGCTGGATGCTAGGCCTGATGGAATCATATACAGAGATCTAATTCCAGATTATGTACAAATTGCAAGGACTATATATGAAGGTTTGGTTTGGTTTGATTTTCAAATGACTGAAATTTGTCTTTTTTTAGTTTCAAAAGGATGACTTCATTGTGTCATCATATTTTCTTCGTTGTAGATGATCTCGGGGAGGTTGTTGTTGATGTAAACATCTTGAACGTGGGTTCTCAAAGTCAAAATTATCAACTATTCATTTGTTGATGTTCGATTGCAAAGAAGATTGCTTAGTAGATTTCCTCCGATTTGTGAGGTTAATTGATGATTGTGTGCCATTACTGTGTATGTTCGTGCAATTTATATTAAATTAGTTCTCCAACTTTATTATTTATAAATAAATCTTCTGATATAGGAACGACCATTACTTTATAACGTGCACTCTAAGTTGATTTTCGCAGCGCTTATTATGTGCTCCTCCCGGTCTTAAAATAAAGCAAGAAGTGAAATGTATTTACAGATATAAGTGACCTTTTATTTATATTTAAGATCGGAGGTACACATGTGTAGACAACAAAACTGCATCAATGAATTCTTCGGTTTTATTTTTTCCCTTTCTTTTTCTCTGAAATGTGTCATTTAAGAATAAAATATAAATAAAAAAAGTATTTGAAAATTTGAGGTATGTGATTTGAAATTTAGATCAAACACAAATATATAGGTGGCTGTGTTGTTTATATTAATTATGCAACTACTTACAACATAAATAAATAAACAAGTTGGTTTAATAAATAAATTAGACGGGGTTACTTTTGTTTTTCTTAGAAGGGTTGTTTGTGTCTTGCATAATAATAATATAATACAAAATTACTTTCAAGCTTTGATAATTTTTTTTTACTATCAAGCTTTAATAACTTTTTATTTTTTTTTACTTTCAAGCTCCTTATCATAATGTGTACGTCGATGACATATTTTACAACTTTGTTGCGAACATGTATGTGTATACAACTGCATGTTATGTGACTTAAGCGGGGTTAGATGTATAATATACTAATCTTCCTTCTTCATCATTTTACCATTTCTCTACAAATTGAAAACTAAACCCTTAGATATTTAGAAGCATAAATTTGCTTTGATGAATTTCTTTCTATCTAAATATAAGCATTTTTTTTTCCAGATATTTGATGTGAATTTTAATATTTTTCTAAATAGTTTGACGATTTTAGAGCTAAAAAAGTTTAAGCACTCAAACTAATATTTTTTGTTGAAAGAAAGAGGACAAAAAACATACATCAAAGATGAAGTTGCATCTTTCTCGCTTTCTGAAAAACAACCTTTATATTATAAATGGTTAAAAGAGACATAAATAAAAAAGAAAAATTAGATAAGTTATAAATATGACATGTAATATTTAAGAGGTCGTAAGCACTAAAGAAAAGAATAAAAACAATACAAAAACTTTTCGTAATTTACATCTCACCTTATCTCTTATTAACAACATTGAAAATTGAGTGAAAAAAAAATGTTGCTAATGAGCCATGTAATCACCTTACTTAAGTCAGATTAGATTCATATTGGTCATGTTCATCTTTATAATGAGAGTTATAAATAGTCAACAGTATAAATTTTATGAGTTAAAATTCTGATTAAATTTAAATAACTAATCTAAATCAAGTTAATAATAACTTAAATCAAATAACTTCAAATAATAAAAAAAACGTGGCAATGACCTAAACTAGAGCATACCCCCTTGAGAAAAACAAGTCAAGAAACGTGGTAGAATTTGCTGCGTACCCTACACTCGCGCTTTCCTACTCGTTGAACTTTGCAACTAACAGCACCGCCAATTTGTTATTCTCTTCCCCTGAGATTGAAATTGAAATTGAAATTTCTCTCTCTCCGCCGATGCACCGTCTTGATCGCGGTGATGTTTGGAAGAACAAGGCTCGATCCCTGCAGCTGCAGCTCAGGGGCCGATTCAGAGTCGCCGTCGATCGACATTGGCGCCGCCGCCATTACCATACGTTCATCCCCGATGCCGACGGTTACTTCTCCTCCACTCTTCAGCGTTGGCTTAACCGATTTCGCGATTTTCGGAGGGACTCGTTGCCTTCTTCCACCTCTTTCTATCGCAAACGAGGTACTCAATTTAATTACAATTCTGTTTTCCCACTCCTGTTTATGATGTATTTTCTCGAAATTCAAATATCGTGGATGTTAGGCATTGGATAGGTTTTTCTATGGTTTAATTTTTTTTCATGCATTTGTATGTATGTACAGTGACTAGGGATTTCAGTTCCGAAGAAGAATCAACTATTCTTCGTATGATGCAAGCTGTTGCTGTGCCTATTCTTGGAAATGTCTGTCACGTGTTTATGAACGGATTAAATCGTGTTCAGGTATATGAGAATCGAATTATCTGCCTCTCTCATATTTGGCTGAGAGAACTGTTGATAGGAGAATATACATGACACCAGCTTACGGAAAATTCTATAAATTATTGTCCTGATATAACACTTAAAATAAGAATATTAAAACATGAATTATTAATTAAAAAGAAACAAATGCTTTCAATGTTAGCACGAGTCTTTGTAGAGATAGTACAATAAAATGCAGTTCTTTTATCTTGTTTTTGTGATTTTCTCATAAACATTGGTATGGAAATTTAAGATTTTTTGTTTTAAAAAAAAGAAATGTAAAATACAACTTGAAGTATCAAATAATTGTCTCATGGGTATGCCATTGCACAAATTACTCTTTTGAAGTGTATATGTGCTTCCTTGGATATTTGATCTGAATGCTATATGTATGTGAAACGCAGGTGTATGGATTGGAAAAACTACACTCTTCATTGCTGCAAAGACCTAAAGGCAAGCCTCTTCTTACGGTATGTGCTCTTCCAAGCCCTGCACTGTGCAAAAGGAATCTCTATGAGTTAATTTTTTTTTTTAGTGAGGCTTGCTGTTAATTTTAAAATTTCAGGTTAGCAACCATGTTGCTTCAATGGATGATCCACTTGTTATTGCTTCGCTGCTTCCTCCACAAGTTCTTTTGGATGCTAGAAACCTCAGATGGACACTTTGTGCAACTGATAGATGTTTTAAAAACCCTGTAACTTCTGCATTCTTTCGATCAGTCAAAGTCTTGCCAGTTTCGCGGGGTGATGGAATTTATCAAGAGGTATGGATCCAATGCACAGTTGCTGATAACCTTGGGCAATTTTTGTTAATATTTGGTGAACAATGTGGCTTTTGGTGAACATCTCAGTTCTTTGTTTTTATTACTATGTTATGACTTGAATGATTCAATACAATTTATCTTCATGTTCTATCATGGAAATGATTTTTTTCAAGTCTTTTATGCCCCGACCATCCATTGGATGCCTGTAGTGGTATCAAACAGAAGCCTCTGACTCATTTTGTATCAATTGGATTAATCCAATGGTCTCTTGCTTTCCACTGACCACTCCAAACTGAATGGAAATGACATGTTTCTTTTTCTATTCCGTTTCTTGTCCTTCTAATGATTACAGCTCCTAAAAAAAAAGTTTGCAATCCTTCCAATGAAAATTTATCTCGGAAAAATAAAACATTAACAATTTTGGGAGAATGTAATTTTGAAGTGTGAGCAAGGGACACAACTTTTATTGGATAGATATGGAAAGGGACATATGGTTTCTGTCCCTCTAAAATGGAACTTGTCTGTATATATGTTACATTGACTACATCTTCTTTATCTCTGCTGTAGGGAATGGATATGGCCCTTTCTAAATTGAACAATGGTGGTTGGGTCCATATATTCCCAGAAGGTAGTCGCTCCCGGGACGGTGGAAAAACCATGGGCTCTTGCAAGAGAGGCGTTGCCAGGTAACAAACTAACAATCTTCGACAGTATTTTGGAATATTTGCTCATTTCATGCCATGGTAGTTACTTCTTACTTTGCGTGTTACATAGCAAAATTATTTCCTCATTCAAAATTTAAATGATAGATTTATGAAACTATTCACTTTTTTTTTTAATATATATGGCCTAAGTATTTTTACCATATATTCAAATGTGAACATATCTTCTGCTGTTATAGTGCTGATAAATTCTGAAAATTAAGTAGATTGTATTTGTATTATCAATACTAGCTGAACGTTTTGTTACTGTGTTAAGTAATGTTAGCTCAAGGGTTAAGTTGAATGGAACTAGTAACAGAGGTGAATGGACTGAGGAATGATTTTTCAGATCTAAAAAGAGTACTGAGGTTGTTTGCATATGAGCTGAAATATTAAGCCAATAAAAGATTGTGTTTCTCTCACTATGTTCATGGTTGAAGATTGTAATTGTGTAAGGGAGAGGAGGAAAAAAAAAAAAAATCTAGTGGGAACAACACAACTTAAGATCTAATATAATTTATTAATCAAACAATTCTGAATAATGTGTGAGTGAACCTTTAAATGGTGGTCCACTCTAGACACCGCCATTTTATATATCGTATATATTTTTTTCTTTTCTTTTTTTTAATATTACTTTTCTGTCAACATATTGGATTGGATAAGACGTTATTATGTATATGTGCTGCATGATAATGTGATGGTAATTTTTGACATGATACATAATAACTTAAGATTTATTAATTTCTAAAATATCTTATTTTCACTTTTTACTTCTCTACGTTTCTACTATTTGGTATTTCAATATAGCAATGCGTATTTCCTGATGTAAATTCCCCTATCAGGTTTGTCCTGGATGGAGATAGCATGCCCATTGTTATCCCATTTGTACATACAGGGATGCAGGAGATTATGCCAATAGGTGCCAGCTTTCCCAGAATTGGAAAGATGGTAAGTACTTTTGACCCATTTCCGAAATTATTTCATCAGCAAATAGGGAATCAATAAAATGAAAAAATCCAGCCCTAGCCAATGTATGAACCTTCCATGGTTCAAACTACTTGAAGGGCCTAGATTGCTAGCTTTTAATGGAATGCTGCACTATTTGTTCATTTGGTTTGGGTCTGTTTTTAATACTTCCTCAAAGAACAAAACGTTCACCTGACAGAATTCAGATTCTGCATGGCGTGGCCTATATTTTATTAATCTGATAAGTTTTGATTGTATTTTCAGTTTAAATATTTATTGGTTTGACATGCTTGGATTGTTTAGGTTACTGTAATTGTAGGCGATCCTATCAATTTTGACGATATACTCAACATGGAGAAAGGTCCGGATGTGCCAAGAAAAAGACTGTATGATGCAGTAGCGTCAAGAATTGGTGATCGGTTGCATGAACTGAAGGTCCAAGTCGACACTCTAGCAATGGAACAGGAAATGCGGTTACAAGATCAATCCCCACACAACATCGAACGAGCATCTGGAATCTTGCAGCAGGTTGATTGGGAATTATTTGGAATGGATAACTTCATATCTTCTGCTGATGATTTCATACAGACACCAGAAACAGTTGTCCTCCCAGATACAAGTGTTTCTGAACAGCATCAGCAATCTCATAGTATGAGAGTGGGTTTCTCATACAGGATGCGTGGTTATATGAATCAGATGGAATTGATGTCTTTTGCTGCCAGAGGCTTATTTATGAAAAATAATGAAACTAAGAACTCTGCTGGCTTTAGTAGAGAGATACGCCCCTTGAAAGCATGGAAAGAGTTCTTGGAAGCTCATCAATTGCGGCAGTGGAATTACAGCCTGTAGAGTGTGTAAATTAAAATATTTAGTTCTTAATTATAATAGTTATTAAGATCTGTTAGATTAACGGTTGAACGTAGTGTAATTGATGAGTGTTTGTAACTAAAATAGTTAATTTAGTAGTTTAGTTGTTTGGTAATGATTACTGCGAGTGGCATGATGGAGTTATATGGTGGCACTAGGTCCTAATGAGATGGTGAAACCATGAAAAAGATACCTTGGTTCTAGGCTGAGGAAATAAGTAATATTTTACTTTTGGGCATATTATTTTTGGTATTTCTAATAAATATAGTTTCTCATTTTCATCTCTGTTTTTTTATAAATGTCGAAAGAAATAGAAATGTCAATTGCTAAAAATTGTAGTATATAATAAATGCACGTATTTTTCCGTCTAAAACGGAAGGCACCCTTGATGATCCTCTAACAGATGTATGATTTTGTGCCTAATTTTCTCAATCTTCCCATGTTGACAGATGTATGATTTGAACATTTTTTTGAAAAAAGATATGACTTGTACTTGACTACTTGCTGTCTTCGAGATTTGTGTTATCTGTATGTTGCTGAGGGCTTAACCCCCTCTTTTTCACCAAAGAAAGTGCCCCGCAAGACTTTTTCTGTAATGTTTTTAGTTTTTGACAAAGTATCTGTTGGTGGTCTCTATTAGTTTTTCTTGTATAATTTAAATTTTAAATATAGATTTCTTAAGTAATGAACATCCAAATTGAGAGTACAATGAAATAACGAGTGGTTGATTTGATTCATATATGATTCAATCACCTTTAAGCAAGTGATTCATGTTCGAGCACCTACCCTTATACATGAAAAATATTTGGTTGAAAATGAAAGAATCAACCTTGATTCTTTGACAGATTAATCAATGTGAAACAGGTTGATATTATGTATCCATAAATAACAATTTTTTTTCTTTATTATACCATTTTCTGACCAATTTTATAGCTCTCACTCTCCTGTCTCGTCTAATAATCAATAATAACCTTGTAAGCCAATCCATTAGAATGTTGAACGTGATTGTCGACCAAAATCATTTGAGGCGCCACGACAGACATAAACTTTACAGATCACACACCAAACACTCACTACACAACAAAGTAGTAAGTAAGTATGCTTAATTATCACTAAACCAAATTGGGCCCATTGAGTGGACCCCATTTTATCAACGGTCCTGATTTACAACGAAATCAAAACCTTCTCTAATCTACCATTCACAATATTCAAGAATTGCGAGGCTAGATCTTCAATCTTCCACTCACATTTCATAGTTAATTTGCATCTTACATAAAATTAAAATTAAAATTAAAAATTAAAATAAAAATCCCGTGTTGTTCTGTGGAGTGAGTGAGATAATGGCAGAAGAAGAAGAAGAATCAGAGCTGAGCGAGAAGCAGAAAGTTGAAATCGCGAAATGGTTTCTCCTCAATTCTCCTCCTGGAGAAATCCAATACGTTGCCAAAGGTTCTTCTTCTTCATCGCATTTCCTTTCCATTCGATTCTATTTTGCAATTCAATTTTCTCAATCGTTTCTTCTTCAGATGTAAAATCCATTCTCAACGACGATGGTTTGTTCAACGAAGCTGCTTCCGAAGCATTTCCCCTTTACAACAAATCTCACTTGATCGTCCTTTCAATGCCCGATCGAAGCGGAGACGTAACTAACTATCTTGATTCCTAGGGCTTCCTTTTTTTAATTCTATTTTATGATTTTTCAATTGATTGGAACGGTATCATGCTTATGTTTTGTATGAAAGATTAATCAATGTGTATTTTCTTTCGATTTTCTTCTGGTTAAGTTAACAGAAATCCCTGACTTAGTACCTGCATGCAGGTATTGGTTACTTCTTTTGGGGAACTTGAGGACAATGCATTTCTTGATCCTAGGACTGCTCAAGTAGCAATAGTTGACCATGTTAAACAAGTAAGTTAATTTTCTCTTTTTAACTCATTGTCGTGTTTGGATAAACAACTTGCTTAAGCATTTATCAAACTGTTTTTTGTATAAGCATTTATCAAACTGTTTTTTGTATAAGCTGTCCTGAAGAGCATATGGAAATAAGTTGAAAATTATTTATAGACATGTCTTACAAGTGTTTTTTTGTCAATGAATAAGTTAAAATAAGTCAATCCAAATATACCCTCAGTGGATCAGCCAAATATGAAATACCAAGTCAATTTCTCAAAGATCTTTTAGGACACAGAAGCATGGTTAAAATTATTAGTTAGTGTTGAATATACCAACCATTGTTCCATTTAACTTTTCTTTCTTGAGGAATGGGTTAAATAAACACAAGAGCCTTATCATACTCACTGCTTTTTTATTTCTTCAATTCATTTTTAGTAAAATAAAGGTGGAGCAAATCAAAGGTTATGTATAATGACTGTAATATGTATAATGTATACTTCATGTATGTGTGTATGTGGATAATTTTCTGCTTATTAGAGTTGCTTGTTGGAACTTGGAACATGCATTTTTATTGAAAAACATTGAAATTAAAAGAAAACTTAGTTGGGAGTTTGAGGGTAAAGCAAAACATTAAAATTTGGTATTTCAGCCAAATATGACTTTTGTCATAAATAAGTTAAAGTGTATTTGTGGTAAGTTGTATTGTATGCATGATGTCTTATGACAACGTGATAAATGTTACAGGTTTGTACAGAAGTCAGACCTGCACTGGATGAAGAACTTCCATCTGCATACATTGAAGAATTTCGGTAGTGCTCTGTAATTTCCATGAATAAAATGTTTTGTTTTGTTTCTGATCATTTGATGTTCCTTTAGTCCTTTACTGAAGTGAACTGCTCGATGTTTTTTTTTTTTAAGAACACACTGCCTCATGTTAGATTTCAATGAATATATTTTCTTTTCAAATAAACATTTTATTCTATGTTTCTGGTAATTTTTTAATCCTTAAATTTTAGCTGCTTGATCTCCGAGTTTTTAAATTTTTCACGATAGATTGACTATGAAAATTTCTTTTTCAATACAACAACCACCACCAAAGCCTTTTCAGTTTTCCCACTCGATGGGGTTAGTTACATGAATCAAATTTTGTTATAATGTCATATCTTGAATCATGCCTATTGACAGTTATTGATTTATTCTTCCATGTTAATAAATTCAAAGTCCTTTCTATGGGCAATGTGTACCCTATTGTAGTCAGGAAGTGAGTCTCATACAAGTGATAGATATTATTCCCTTTGTTTGTTTTTATGTGTCTTTTAAGGGTATGACATACAAATTAAGAAATGCAATTAATGCTCTTATTTATATTAAATTTATTGTTTATTTTGTTTATATACCCTCTCTCTCTTAAATATGTTATTTTTCCCCAATTATGTATGTCTTATTAATTCATTAGGTAAAATGAGGATATAATTGACAAAAACAATAATTAATTTTTGACTTTTAAAACAGCAGATAAATTGGAACAAAAACTTTTCTTTAAACAATACTTTAAAGGAAATGGAGTGAGCACTTGGCTGGATGTTCTCTACATTTTTTCAATAAAAAATCATATTGACTTCTTGAATAAAGTAGCTTGAGTATCACATTATATATTTCTCATACATTATTGCTTGCATAACACAGGACTTGTTTATTGCAGATGCAGTCTGGATGCTGAGATAATTAAATATGTTGAAGAAGCTTATCCAAAAGGTGTATGCTCTGTCTACTGTGTAAATGGGAAGGATGCAGAGGGCCCAGGATCTGATTTTGGGCTTGCCATAGTGATTTCTGCTGCTAGGCATAGTCCAAAAAATTTCTGGTGTGTGAATTTAGTTGAATGAATTTCGAACCATTATTCTTGATGACTACTCTCTTTTTACTTGTTATACTGTAAAAAAATTGATGCATTGATGATGTTAGTATACTTTTTTTTTTCTTTGACTTTTGTTTGTAGCAATGGGAGTTGGTGTTCAATTTGGAATATTGATTTCAAAGACGAACAACAAACAGTAGAAGTTAAAGGAAAATTGCAGGTGATGTTATGTAGATACTTGATGCATTGATTTGAATGAAACTTTACAGACCTTCTTTAATGTTATCATTTTTATCCTGTTTTTAGGTTGGAGCGCATTATTTTGAGGAAGGAAATGTGCAGTTAGATGCAAAACACGAATGCAAAGATGCAACTCTTTTTCAGGTTACCATAAATCAGCATTCTTTGACTTTTCTTTTTTATTATGTGTGAATGTATCACTGAACTATTTGTACATGTCCATCCATATATTTTTTGCAATCTAATGTATATGTATCCTTGCTTGTTTTATCTGTCATATTGTAAGCTAGTATAAATTTTAGAAACTGTCTATATGATATAAAAATGATAAGACATAGGTGAAGATATAAATGGAACATTTATAGAAAGACAACAATTATCTATTCATGTTTCATCTTTTGATTTTATTTTCAGGCCCCTGAGGATTGTGCGCTTGCCTTATCAAGCATTATTCGTCACCATGAAACAGAGTACCTTGCTTCCCTTGAGGTACTTAATTTGATTTTTTGTAGCTAAGATCTTTCTCTCTTTCTTTATTATTAATGTTGCTAATGACCATAACTTGACAGGCTTCATATCTAAACCTTCCTGATTCTACTTTCAAGGTACCCTCTATTATATTATTATCATCCCATATTTATGTCTTGTAGTTGATAGTCGTTGATTTTTGAAACCTTTTGATTACAATTATTTGCAGGATCTTCGGAGGAAGCTTCCAGTCACCCGCACCTTATTTCCATGGCATAACACTTTGCAATTTAGCTTGTCAAGAGATATCTCAAAAGAACTTGGCATTGGAAAGTAAATACACACACATACACAACAAATAAAAGTTGTGTTTAGTCGAACCCGGTGGCAACAAGTTTCCTATATATAAAGTTATTCAACACATGTAATTGATCAAATCAATGATCAATCATTCTTAGGGTTGACTTTATTTTCACACATTTGCTTCCTGTAGTGCACTTCTTTGTCTGAGTCCCTTTCACCAGTGTACTGTACTGTACTTTAATTCTATTTTTACATTATTTGTATAGCAGTAAAGAGTTACTTGTGTCTCAAGCCATTGTCCTAAAAAGTTTAATGTCAGTACAATTAAGAAAGATTGTTTTTTCAGAAGAAAATTTTGAGGTGGTTTTGCTTTATAACATTTTGTTTTCATACCTTCAACGGTATAATATTTTGAAAATTTTCAGAGTATATTTAGTGGATAGAATCGACAATCGCCATTTGCTTTGTCGGCGTCCTTGATGTTGGGGCTGGTTTAGGCCAGACACCCCAAGACCTTAAGGGTAGAGAAGAGGAGGAGAATCGAGATGGTTTTGAAGACCAGTAGCTCCTTTGGACCGTCAATTTTGTTGTTGCAGGAGGAATAGTTCTCCAAGCTATGCTGGCCTAAGGTTGAGAGGGAGTGTGGCCTATGAACAACACCATGATCGTGGAGAGCAAATTTATATTCACCAAGCCATTTGGGGCTATAATGTGAATGCTTGTCATGGAAGATGACAAAAATGAAGGCAACACCTCTACTGTCGTTTATTTTGGTGATGCAATGCTTATGGATCTTATGGTTTCACCACACCTTTATACTTTCATTTGCATTTAGTTTTATATCAACTTTGCATTTTTTTTTACAATTTTGCTACCCACACACCCCTTTTTGCTATCCACATCCCTCAAATATTTCATAAAAACAAAATATCCAAAACGTTCTTGCTTATTTGCCTCATTCTACAACTTCCATTTGTCTCTTCATTATCATTATTAACCTCATAACTCACATCACAATTCATCCATAACTCTTTCATCATAACTGATACTCATTCAAATCTCACATCATTCACTCATAATTTACATCCCATAAGTTTTTTCTTTATATTGTGGTTAAAGTCACCAACAAGATATGTATATTGATCTGCGTTTGAGTTCATTTTTTTTCTTCAAAATTTGGGAATTTTACGTGAACTCAATTCACATACGTTGTAAATTATTCATTGTACGCAAACTTAAACAACGTATCCTTACATGAACTGAATTCACTTACGTTATTAAATTTAAGAAATCACAAACAATACGTGAATCCAATTCACGTAAGGATACATGATTTAAGTTTGCGTATGCAATATAGTTTAAGAATTTACAGGCACTACGTGAATACAGCTCCCGTACACCTACGTGAACTGAGTTCACATAGTTTGCGTGAATTCAGATTATGTAAACATACAAAAATTCAGTTGACGTATACGTGATCTAGGTTCAGTATGTGAGATGTACGTGAATTTAGTTCACGTAAACCTACGTGAATTCATTTCACATACGCAAAATCAGTTCAAATACGTTTCTACGCAAATTCAGTTCACGTATGTTCCTACGCAATCTCAGTTAACTTATGGAAACTCAGTTCACGTACGTTCTTACGCAAACTCAGTTTACGTAAGTCCTACGCAAATTCAATTCACGTATGCAAACTCGGTTTACATAGGTCCTACGCAAACTGAGTTCACGTATGCAATAGGTTCTTGGGCACACTCAGTTTGCACATGCGTATTTAGTTTGTGTACGCATGGAGACCATCAGAATCACCATTGTTGTTAAGTATCAAATGTTGACAAAATGAGTTTCACTCTCACCAAAGTTAGTTAGTTTCAATCGCATAACCATAACTAAATATTGTAAAGAAGAAGAAGAAGATTGATACAAACTTGATGTAAATGGGAGGCAATGCAGGTGATTGAAGTTGTTGAAAATGGAGGAAGAAGGAGAAAGGAGTGTGAGAAAAAAAAAAGGTGAGGTGGAAGATAAAAATAGAAAGAGCATTTTAGATATTTCATTTTTATGAAAAAATTGAGGAGTGTGAGTAGCAAAATTGTTTT
>JBBPBP010000003.1:57683145-57697685 GCA_037974735.1 Cicer chorassanicum | reverse complement strand
AAAATTGTTTTTTTTTTTTTTTTATTAAAAAGATTTTAAGGTGAGGAAATAATGCTCAAACGAGAAATTTTTTAGTGCTCATTAACTATTTACAAAATGATTTACATTTGTCTTATTTTAATAATATTTATTTATATCAATTTTGCATTTAATTTTATACATCAACTTCAAGTATATATTTATTTATTTTAATTAATACTCAAATTAAAATATAGTTAAAAGAATTGTATATTTAACTTAATTATTTTCTCCATTAATTTTACAAAACAGTTTTTTTAATTAATAAAGAGTCAATTGCTTCATTACATGTGACAGCTTAATGTTAAAGATTTGCATAACAATACAACTTTTTTGTTAAAATATTTTTTTCATTTTAGCCGTGAAAAAGCAAAAAACATTTTTTATCGTAAAAAATACATAAGATTTCAGTTTTTATTTTATATAAAATAAATTATATTTTTACAATAATGAAATAAATATTATAAATACTATTATTACGCAACAAAGATTTAAATATGACTGACCATTATTTTATTAAAATAAAAAACTTTTATAAACAAATGATATAACGTTTTAAAATAGTTTAGGACATAAAAATCCAAATCCAACCAAAATGAGAAGCATAAAATGTCACTCATTTTTATCCATTTCCTTAATCGGTTAAGTAGGTTGGCAGCTGAATTACGTAGCACATGGATATATACGGGTAATAGACAAACTAGAAACTATTTTAATCGTTGTCTTTACAAATTAGATATGGTTCAGCTGTTTTAATTAGATAGTCGATTTTATTTTATGACTCTCAGAAAATAGTTGTTTTGTTTTGAAGGATGACTTTGGAGAAGAAAGAGTATATATCTTTAGTCTTTACTGTAAACTTAAAAATATTGTTTTGATTTGGATAATTCTAATAATAATAGTAACAGAAATATGTAGTATTGATATTTATTTATTATTATTACTACTAATATTATTATCCTTCAGCTTTCAGAAATGATGAATTATTTAGTAAAAAAAAAAAACGTTATCCATATATGAATTAATTTGAAAAAAGTGAATTTTTGTACGATACGAGTTTTCCCCAATTTTTATAACGCATGAAAACTGAATTTTGACACTGTGGTGTGTACTCTACTCAGTGATTCTCTTCTTCGAAGTCGAAATCCATATATAAATTGGGAAATTGGTTAAGCGGCAACCGTAACTGCAACTGAAATGTTATCACAGTGCCATCTTCACTGTTACAGTAACAATTTCTCCTTTCGATCTCCCAAACTCAGACTCAGAGCCATGGCCTCCTCCTCCTCCTCCTCCTCCTCTCCTCACCAATTCAATCACTTCGCCGATGTCGCTAACAAGGCCGCCGACGCCGCCGGAGATGTTATCCGCAAATATTTCAGGAAAAATTTCGACGTTATTCACAAACACGATCTCAGTAAGTAAAATTAATCACTCACTTCAATATTTATTATTTCACTTTGATTCCTTCTTCATATTATATTGTGAATCATTCAGGTCCAGTCACCATTGCTGATCAAACCGCTGAAGAGGCTATGGTTTCCATCATACTAGACAATTTCCCTTCTCATGCTGTGTAAGTGTAACTGTAAGTTTTTATTTATTTATTTATTGCATATTAAATTAGTAATTGTTGGATTTTCCACTAAATGAATTGCAGTTATGGAGAGGAAAAAGGGTGGAGATGCAGACAAAACAGTGCTGATTATGTTTGGGTATTGGATCCCATTGATGGAACTAAGAGCTTTATCACTGGTATGTTTCTTAGCTTCATTAATATTGTGTCACTTTAGAGTACTCATCAAATTTACATTTTGACTCTCCTCATTTTGTATCCATTTCAGGGAAACCCTTATTTGGTACTCTCATTGCTCTTTTGCAAAATGGCACACCAGTAACTATCTCATCTCTTACCACTTCAATGCTTATGTAGAATTACAAATCCTAGTCTTTTCGATTTATGCATCACAAAGTGAAAAGGAAGAAAAAGATAATGAAGGAAAATGTTAAGATTTGTGTTATTGTTAAGTTGTCGAATTTTGATAAATTTGTGTGTCAAAATATCTTTCTCAAATGTCAATATCAATTGATTGCAATGTTTTTAGCAACTGATACATATACACATATGCAAGTGGTACCTACGTATTTAATTTAAATTGTAGACAAGCTGAGGATGTTATTTAGATGAACTGCAAATTGTAATCAATCTTGTCACCATTTTCAGTTAAATGAGTAGTAAACTTTATGTTTTTAAGTTTGCTTTCCTTGTCATCAGATCCTTGGCATAATTGATCAACCTGTGTTAAGAGAAAGATGGATTGGGATGACTGGAAAGAGGACTACACTTAATGGACAAGAAGTGTTCACACGCACTTGTGCGGACCTTTCTCAGGCATACTTGTATGCTTTTCTTCTTTTTCCTTTGCAAACTTTATCGTGAAAAGTTCTTGAGAATAAGAAGGTTAACAAGGATGTTCTAGAAACTACAGTTGATATTTTTTTCCTCTACTACTTTTGACATGGATTTTACAATTCTTACTGTTAGCAAATTTAATTTCATATTTTTCCTACCCAGGTACACCACAAGCCCACATCTTTTTAGTGGAGATGCAGAAGAGGCATTCATACGTGTTAGAGATAAGGTCTGTTGCATTTTTACCGCATTGTTAACATAAAGATAGTGGACATATAATGTCATAAAAGTATAAAATATGCCTATCAAGTTTTTGGTTTGAGGAAGTATGTCTTTTCGTAAATAGAATACTCTGTAAATTTTTACTAAAGCGTTGATTACACAAGTCTTGTTCCCAAAACAATCAGGGTTGACACATGAATCCACTTATGTTACCCATACAATATATCAATTGTACTTTTGATCCTTTTGTTCTTATTTGTTTCAACATTCTGAACTATTCTTTGCACGATGACTGCTTATGACAGTAATGATAAAATGCATTTTTCTTTCCCAAAAGATATATCTAGATTTATTATCGTCATTCAGTTATTCTATCTTTTGCACTCTTCAGGTTAAAATTCCATTATATGGCTGTGACTGCTATGCATATGCTCTTTTGTCTTCCGGCTTTGTGGATCTTGTTGTTGAGTCCGGTCTGAAGGTATTACATGCTCTCTATTGTCCAATCTTTGGTTGCTTGTTTTCATTTAAGAAACTTGTGTCCCATTCAGAGAAAAAACTCAGATGATTAAAACAATATTTGGGTTGTTATTTACTCATAATTTGAATATCTTCCTTGGGTGAACTTTCTATTTCAGCCATACGATTTTCTTGCACTGGTACCTGTTATTGAAGGATCTGGAGGTGTCATAACTGATTGGGAAGGGCATCAACTCCGTTGGGAAGCTTCTCCACTTTCAATCGCAACAAGTATTTTCTTTTTCAGCATCTATCCTTTAAAGTCGTGCCTAATTTCTAATTCATTTGATAGACATATGGATTTTGCTGTGCTCGCTTCATATTAAAAGTACAACAAAATAGGACAAAAAGTAAGAAAAGTAGCAAATTTTATTCATCTAAAAGGGAAATAATCAAAGAGGACAAAACAAAATATGTTGTCCTGTTTTGTTCCATCCAATTGCCTGACGCTAAATTAATTAAAAGTCAACAATGTTTTTGTCACTTACTTTTACTCCCTTTGGCTCCATTGTTGTCTTAATGAATTGCATGTGACAGGTTTTAATGTTGTGGCGGCTGGTGACAAACAAATTCATCAACAAGCTCTAGATTCATTACAATGGTAATATGGATGATAACTCGAGAGTACAGTTCAAGTCTGTAATCTTCTCTGGAAGCCAAGTCGTAGTTCAGAATTCAGATGTTCCTAAGGATGTGTTTTATGATTTAATTGTTCTGAATTTATTTATCAAAGTTCAAATGGTGTACGCCAATCCTTGTGAACATTATTTCTACACTAAAATGTTAAGTTTGAGATGAACCTTATGCAGAATAGTGAGTAGTCAGTGAAGGATAGTTGTTGATCACAAATGACAAAGAGATGCTAATTGTGTTTGAAACCTTGAATTTACGATAGAAAATATCTGACATGTACTATAACTCTTTTTGAATTGTAGTTTTAGTATAAAGATCAATAGGGTGGTCATGGTAAAGGAAATTGAACTGACCCGAAAATTAGTTTGGTTGAATCAAACCACACTAGTTGAAATTTTCTCTCAAGATGAACCGGACTGGATTAACTTCAAGAATCAAACTCGGTTTTAATTTCAAGAATACGCTTTGTTTTGTATTTTGAACTGAAATTTTATGGAGACGCTGACAAATTATTTCCATGGAGTTGCCAACAGAAGGTTCAAAACAGAATGAAATTCTTTGCATGACAGTAAATGGAGAGGGAGTATGGGAGGTAGATAAATTAAAGAATGAAGTTTTTGAACACTCTAGGGATCAATTTCACTCGGGGGGAAATACCAAAAGTGGCAAATTGTGATTTCCATCAAATTGCAAGTGAACAGAAACATGTTAATTGAATGTAGATTCTTTTTCCTAATCCTAATTCTCTCTGGATTGGTCAATTTGGAGGTATCTTTTGATAAAAAAGAACACATCTGAATGGGCTATTTCAAAAGTGTATTTAAGAGGCTTTTAAGAATGTAGGGCTTTTAAGAAACTATCTAATTGTAGAGTTCTCAAAGGAAGGCAATTTGGAAATGTGGTAGCTCAAAAAGTCCAGTTGGATTTGTGAAGTTGACATTGGAATTGACATTGGAATTTCATGCTTAATAGTAAGCTCACCAGATGAATTAACAACTCCTTCATTATCTTAGTTCCAAAAAAGGAGTGCCTCGTCCAATTTCATTAGTAAGATGTATCTATAAAGTTTTAGTAAAAATTGTGTTGAACATGTTGAAACAGATTATTAGAGGTGTGATTTTAGAAAGTCAAATTTGTTATTTTTGGTTGGTCATCACAATTTATATACAATTATGTTTGCAAACGAATTCATTGAAGAGAGAGAGAAAAAAAGTTAGTTCAAGATTTCAAATTTGATAAATTATAAGTTGTTTTCACTCGAGTTATTATTAAGAATTTACGAAAATTAATTAAAAACAATTTATGAATATGTTATAAACTATTTCTATAAGTTTTTTCAAACTATCTCAAAGGTTTGTATTGATAAATAAAATCAAATAAGCAAAATTCAAACAAATTTTAATTCACTAAAGTCAAAGTACATATATATTTTGAGTTCATTTATTTAAGATTTTTAAAACAAATGATTTTTTTTTGCACTATTTTATCTTTTTTATATAATATTTTCTATAAAAAAATTTAAAAATAAAATTTCAACTGAAAAATTAACTTAAATAATTTATCTTAAGATATCATTTTTAAATATTTCATTTATTTACTACAATTTTTTTAGATAATACAATTTTAAAAAAATAATTAAAAAATTAAAAACTATTTTAAGAAACTCTTCATAAAAATTAATTTTAAATAATATCTTTTATAAAAAAAAAATATATAAATTCTGTCATTTTAAAATCTCGGATAACAATGAATATCTAAATTAATTTTAAAAAGAACGAAAACAACAAAAATCAGCAGTTACATGAAATAAAAAATGCATGCGCTGCTGCTTTGCCATTGCATCAAAAATAACTTGGAGTCACACTGAACTCAACTGCCCGAAAAACGCTGTCGACTTGGTCTTAGGTCGCCGGAAAACTCTACATTGAAAAATTCCGTTCAGGTTTTCCATTTATTATTATTTTTTTCGGAATTTCCTTTCCTCTACTGGTGCGGTGCGTTGCGGCTCTGTAATTGCGTCGCAGCAGAGCTCCACTTCGCACCGCGATTCGCAACATTGATAATTTAATGTTCAATGGATTTATCTCTATGGTTATTTATGACTTATAAAATGTATACAAGTTCTTTTATCGATTATGCATGACATGTTTTTGTTCCTGTTTGTCTTCTTATCCCAAATAATGATGCATTTATTAATTCATACTTAACCTAAATCTTAAAGAATTCTTCCATAAATCTTTACATTAATTATTTGTAGCATTCGCAATTAGGTAGTAACAATGGAAAATAGTGGCTATCATTCTGTCAACTATAATCATGTATGAGAATGTTTAGGAAATGTTTTAAGAAACAAACTGTGTCAAGAAACTATTTTTCATTCAATTTAGGAAGAACGATGATCTATTATGTCAGTTGCTGGATGAAATGGTTATGTAGGAAGCATCAATATTTTGTCAGACTACTTGACCTTTCAAATTCTAGTGAACTGTCCTGAAACTTTGCCACACATGAGGATGGTCAAGTGACAGTGTTGTCAATTGCATAGCATATCACGGAAAATAGCAGCCTGATGTTCCAATTTTGCTACACAATAGTGTATATCACCACTATAGTTGCTATTTGGCAATTGACAATATTTTGTACTCGATAGTGTATTGGAAACAATAGTGATTTGTTCAAATCCTACTACGCTATAGCCGCTATTTAACAACATTGTCAAGTGATTTTTCTGGGTTTTGTTTCAGATGAAACTTGGAATATGTTCCAATAAAGTAACAAGTGTATTACATTAAAGCTAGAGCTTGTGCTAATTATATTTTGAAAATCCAGGACTATTCATTGTTTGGTCTGTTTTCATTTTCTTTAAAGCCAGCATTACTTGCTGCAGACAAAGTTTCTTTAGCGAAGATCTAAATGAACGACCAATCATGATTCAGTTCTCTACTCTAAAAATATTCTGTAACTATTTTGAGCCAAGAGTAAATTAGATCTACAGGCTCCCTTTCCCCTCTGGCTCTGGAATGATGCAAATTAGCCAAATCAGACATTAATGCGCTCCATGAGGCAACCAACATTATCTGTTTTATCTTGCTCCCATTGTCAAAGAAAATTTTATAGGCATGTGAACAAGCTTTCGATCATATTGATGACCCTCATGTTGAAGCACATTTCTCTGGTGATAAACGAGGAGATTGGTTATTTTCCCTGACTAGAACCAGTTAACTACAACACTTAATGAGACACTTCAAAATTATTGTGTTTCTGTGGCCACACTTCTTAGGAATGGCCATGTTATTAATGTATTTCATCTTGCTGCAAGTGATTTCTCTGAATTTTGACTTTTTGTTGCTTAATGGAATGGCAGTGGTGCTTTTCTTAATTTATCCTGATTCTTGTCAGGATCTATAATTTCTGAGTTAGTTACATTAGTGTGAGTTACTGAGTATAATGAGTCTATGGTGTAGTTCATAATGAGTCTCTTGCTATATTAGATTCTATCCAATTTGAAATAGTTCAATGTGTACTGAAATAGATGAACTTTGCAGGTTTGAGCTGTCTCCATTATCAATCCATCATTCATCTGTGCAGTATGATTATTATTCTGCTTTACATTCTCCACATCGTCATAAACGGCCCAACCCTTTGCTTGGGAAATAAGTGAGTGTAT
Source organism: Cicer chorassanicum (assembly GCA_037974735.1). NCBI lineage: Eukaryota > Viridiplantae > Streptophyta > Magnoliopsida > Fabales > Fabaceae > Cicer > Cicer chorassanicum. Next base: position 57,690,213 of record JBBPBP010000003.1, on the reverse strand, counting down.
AAAAATTCTCAATTATGTCTTAATCTTAATGATTTGGAGTTTGGACTCAACAAATCAGAAATCTGTGTTATTAACTTGATTATAGTGGTCAACTGATCATTATTATAGGGTCGAGGACAAAATTTTGAAAGTTGGAGAAGAGCTATGGAGAGAAACTCTACCATTACAAGGTGGCTCTGGCTTTTATCAATTACAAGGTCTGAAACCACATACGTGGTATGAAGTAAAGATATCATATCCGGCATCTGTATGTATATTATGTTTTCTTTCAGTTCTTTGCAGGAGATCTTTCCTTTAGAAACTAACATAACTAAATAAAAAACCAGATACCTGCTAGTTTTTCCTTACAATTGAAGAGAGACAAGTCGGATGCAGTGATGAACAATAACAGGAGATTGCTCAACACTGAAAAGCTAATTTTTAAGACCGATAACGATCAGGTGCAATGTTAGTATGAAATCTTACTCCAAAATTTCCCGAAAAGTCTGTATGTGGCATAACTTTAGTATGTTTTATTCTTACAACCTTGACTCTTAATTCAGGATGAAACCCATTTAATATTAGTGACTGTGGAGCCAGAGGGGTTTCCTGCAAAACAGCATGTACCCGAGAGGCAATTTATCATCTTTAATATAGGTAATATTTTGCATATAATAATATATATAATAATTTTGAAGTTAGCAATTGTTGCTTCTCATGTTTCATTACTAGTTTTATTAGCTTTTGAATTTATCTGATATTTTTTAGATTACAGTTCAAACGACACTTAAAATGCTAATTTTCCTTGTTCTATTACTCTTCTGTTGATACAACAGTGTGCGATGAACTACTGTTAGGCATACCCTACAAAGTTTGGTGGGTAGTGGCACTGGCATTTGTGTGTCTCGGAGTTGCATTCATTGTTCCTTCTTTTCTTCCATTGTATTTGCTTCCAAAGAACCAAGTGCTACAATCAGACCATGTTTCGAAAACTTCTTGATAAGCTTTCCAGGGAAATGTAGTTATTGGACGGTTGTTTATCCAAATGCTGTGGCACCCTGCATGTCATTCAAAATATAGTCTTGGAATTTACCTTCTGACCATTAAAATTTCAAGTTTTTATCTTGTTCCATCAGTTATATTGTAACCGAACTACTATTCATGCTTATGATGATGCTTACGATATAATGTTTTGTTATTTTAGCAATATGTAAGACTAGTTATCTTTTGTCATTTTAATTCAACATATAAACTGAAGCTTGGGTTTTTTGGGACACTTCTCCTGGTTTTAGATTTGTTCATTTGAAGGTAAATATTCCTATATGGAAAATGCTAATCGTTACTAGAAATAAAATCAGATAAACATTAGAAAGGTTAAGCTCACATAGCTAAAGATTTGTTGAGAAGTGTTACAGAACTACAACTTTTGATAAAATCCTGAATTCAACTTTAAATTGACTAATGAAAAACTTAAATATTTTTTTAGAATATTTATCGATTTTAAAATTTTAGTACATATTCATGCTATAATTAGTTTTTTTACAAATTAAACTAGATACTTGTCTCTTCAAATCTTATAATAAAAAGTATTTTAACATAATTAATAGTTCTCAATTTTGGATCTTAGGAAGTATTTAAAAAGTATTAAGCTAGATACGTGTATTTTAGACATTGGAGTACATTCTTATCGTTAATGTGTCTTGTTTAATCATATCTGTCAAATAACACCCATGCCATGAGGGCCATGACAAAGTTTAGTATTTTATTATTTGTAAATGTGTAAATCACGAGGAAAAGATTTGATGTGCCAGATAGATGTATAGATGTCATATCTTTTATGAAAGCTGCTTTTTGTTTTTATTAATGAAAAAAAATTAGTGAAATATATTTTGGGGATATATATAGTATATTATCAACATACCCATTGTTTATTTTATTTAACATGATAGAGTCGTGTGGATAATAAATAACTCGGTTGAAGTCAGACTGTGTTCAGTTAAATCTTAGCAATAGCAACTGATAGTTGAGGTTGGGGGTGTAAATAATTATTAAAAAAAAAATAAAAAAAAAATGGAAGGCGAGCAGAGAGTGGATGTTCCGGAAGCGGTTGTTCTGGTTCCCGCCAAAGAGAAAGTAGTGTCTAACAACCCAAAGCGCGTTGCGTCGCTTGACATCTTCCGAGGTCTCACTGTTGCGGTACTTGTATTCTCTCTTCAAATTTCACTAACTTGCTTGTTTAGTGCATATTCTAATGATAGTGCATGCCGCTATTTTCCTTGACAAATTGTTAAATGGCAATTGCCGTGTGTACTATCATGTATGTTTATTCAAGAAATAATATCATGTAGCAATTATAATTTCAACTTTTAATGCCTACATAATTTTCAAAATTGTGGATTTCTTCTTTGATAGTTATAAAATGTCATTTTTAAATCACCTACAAAAACATCACTTGATTTATTTAGGACTTGTAAATATTCTTTTGATTTTGCTTTTAGCATGTTTTGATATTATTCATTGCAGCTTATGATCTTGGTTGATGATGCTGGAGAACAATGGCCTGTGATTGGTCATGCGCCATGGAATGGCTGTAATCTTGCTGATTTTGTCATGCCTTTCTTTTTGTTCATTGTTGGGATGGCCATTCCACTCTCTCTCAAGGTTAGTTGTGAATGAAAAATATGGTGGTTAAGAATGCTTTTAAGTACTTAGATTCTCTGGTCATTTATTTCTTCAATTTTGGTGTTCAGAAAATACCAAATAAACTTGTAGCTGTTAAAAGGGTGATAGTTAGAACTCTCAAACTCCTCTTCTGGGGTCTGCTCTTACAAGGTTAGTTTTTCCCACTAAAAGTGAAGTACTAATATAATAAATACAAGTATTTTCTCTATGCATTTCTCTGTAGTGTGCCACTCTATTTTCTAACATGTCATACATGAGTGTTAATTTTCTATTGGAAGAGGAAAATTCACAGTTCCCAACAGTGCCCCTGTTTAAGAGGAAAAACATGAGCTTTTAATTCAATATTGGATATAAGATTTCTTATTTGTTACTCCCTCTTGATCATTAGTATTGATAAAAAAATATTGTAACATAACATCAAGATGTTATGAGATATTATTTTATATTCTTAAATTCATTAATATTGGTCTTGTGAAAGTTATTCTGTTGAAATGTGCTAGAATAATTGGATCTGAATTTCATATTAAGAAATATTCTAATAAGACATCTGTGTTGGGGTGAAAGACAAAACCTGCTTTATTTTGTTGTGATGGATGACCTTAATGATGAAGGTGGTTTCTCACATGCACCTGACGATCTATCATACGGAGTTGACATGAAACACATAAGGTGGTGTGGCATTCTTCAGGTGATTTTTTATCCCTTTTTTCATGATAATTTTGGTAGGCGAGGTTTTGATATAATAACGTTTAAAAAGAGAAACCTTGTTTTTGTACTCTTAGAGAATTGCTCTGGCATATTTGGTTGTGGCACTGGTGGAGATATTTTCAAGAAGTAGACAAGATAGAGATCAGGAACACACTAACCTCTCAATATTTAAGTTGTACTATTGGCATTGGTTAGTCTGTAATGGCATGTTTTTGGTTGATAGCCAATAATATATTATCTGCTTTTTTTGAGCATTTTGTCTATTAAAATTTCAGGCTGGTAGGGGCGTGTATACTTACTGTTTACATGGCTTTACTTTATGGAATACATGTTCCAGATTGGCAATTCACTGTCCATAATCCAGACAGCATATACAATGGCACAACTTTCACCGTAAGCTTCTGCTGTCCCGCCTCTTATTTGTTCTCTCTACACAAACATGAAATGAAAATATTGATAGTGCTTAGTTTTTTTTCTTAACCCTTAGTTCCCGGGGCATAAAGAGCCCTAGTAATCCATAGTTCGGCCAAAAGATAAGTAAAGTCTGGTCAAAGACTGTTCTAGTCAGGGTTTGAACTCGGATTCTTCTGAACAATTCGCCCTTCACTGAAGCTCATTAATGGGAAAGAATGTCATAAAACTTTTTTCCTCCACTGGATTTGTTAAAACAGGATTAAAGTGCTGTCTTTGGTTTTTAATCCTCGTGATATCACTTCAAGGTCATTTTTCAATATCTTGGTTGAATATATTATCTTTATGGATGCAACTTCTCTCAATTATCATCACTCTGAAGATTTGCTTCCTGTAATTTGCTTTAGCAATTTCTGTGCTTTAAAGAATGCAGAAAACAACTGGTCTAAAATATTATGACTTTTCCCCCTTTTTGCTCTAATTTGTTTGCTCAGTCAATTTTAGGTGACATGTGGTGTCAGAGGGAAACTTGACCCTCCATGTAATGCTGTGGGATATATTGACAGAGAGGTGCTTGGAATTAATCATGTGTATAAGAAACCAGCTTGGAGAAGATCTGAAGTGTGTTGCTATTTTCTCCTATATATATATTTTTTTCTCACTATAAAAACTTGAATCACTTTTTTATGGCTTGTGGAAATTTCACACACTTATCGCCTTTTATGTAATCTTGCAGGCTTGCACTGTGAAACCCCCATATGAAGGGCCTTTTAAAAAAACTGCTCCTGCATGGTGTTATGCTCCTTTTGAACCAGAAGGAATTTTAAGGTCTGTATATGGTCTCCAGATCTTCTTAGTAGTTTTTTTTGGTTAGCAGAGATCCCAAACATGCTATTATAGACTCCATACTCTTGATTTTATTGTATTAGGAAAAACCCTAGTCCCATATTGAAAATAGATAAGTCCGAAAAGAGTTTATAGAAAGAGGTAGTCCTTCACCTTACAAGTCAATTTTGTAAGAATGTGTTAAGACAAATATAAAAAATATAAAATAGTATTAAAGCCTATTGATTCGGTTCACCAACCAAATTATTCACACACCAAATGCAATAGTGTTGGGCATGAGCGAGTGTATTGAGAAAAATCCAAATCTCACATTGAAAATAGAAAAGCCCAATATAGAAAACTTAATACTTAGTTACCTTGGTTTTGTTTGCTTCAAGGTAGATGCTATCATTGTATGTGATCCAATCATTGAAAATGTTTTTCACATTGTTACCAAGAAAAAGAGTTCAGAACTTTCATATTCATTATTCGTTTGTTTGACAGCTTGGTTAGAGCATGCCATAAATTTTTTGCATACAAATTTGAAAATCTCAGGCTCTTTTGAGGACTGTAATATGATTATGAATACTCCCTTTTTGTTGGGCACACCGGTGTATAACTTGTTCCGCTGATCCTTAGAGTAATAACATATGCAACTGCAGCTCAATATCTGCTATTCTATCCACGATCATTGGATTGCATTATGGACATGTACTTGTACACTTGCAGGTAAAACATATGACTCAAAGTAATCTGTGCTTGAAATCTCTTTAACTTCTGCTCACCTCTTAACTTTTATGATTTTAGGATCATCCTTCTAGATTGAAGCAATGGCTTCTCCTTGGCGTAGCTTTCCTTACTTCAGGATTTGTTCTTCATTTCACACATGGTATGAAATCTTACCTCAGTGTTGGATGGAACTTACTATGTAATCAAACATCCATCCTCGCTTATTCTGATGCTGCTCCCTCTTCCATATACTGCAGCCATTCCTTTGAATAAACAGTTGTACACACTGAGCTATATTTGCGTAACATCTGGTGCTGCGGCGTTAGTTTTTTCAGCCTTCTATATAATGGTATATTTCTGAATCTCTAGGGTGAATACCCTAATAAAACTTACCTTTCTTTTTATTATGATAGATTTATCTTCTGGATAATATTTTACCCTTGTGGTTATTTTTCACATTTCTCATTTAGGTTGATTTAGAATTTTGGGTACTCTGTGATTGCAGGTTGATATTTGGGGATTAAAATTATTGTTCATACCTTTAAAATGGATTGGCATGAATGCTATGCTTGTCTATGTCATGGCAGCTGAGGGAATCTTTGCTGGATTCATTAATGGGTGGTATTATGGTGACCCTCATAATACACTTGTACGTTCATCTTAGTTCCTGAACTCTTGCTCAGTAATTATCCTTGTAATTTAGCTCCATAAAGTAATTTGACATTTATATCTTATATTGTTCTGTTCCATGTAATTTTAAAATATAACTGACTACTAACATAATTATCATTACACGTTTAATTTTCTTTGTCAACAGACGTATTGGATCCAAGAGCATGTCTTCATTAGAGTTTGGCATTCAACGAGAGTAGGCATCCTACTGTATGTGATATTCGCCGAGATCCTATTCTGGGCTGTCGTAGCAGGCATTTTGCACCAATTGGGCATATATTGGAAGCTTTGAATTATAAAAATAAGAACTTGCATGGTGTTTTTAATTTATTTCAGTGTTGTTGCTGAATGTTCAATTTCATTAATAACCGGAGACAGCTTACCAAACATAATTGATACTTGTTATATATGTTATTTGATGTATAAAAAATGTAATCATGTGTTGGTTAAAACCTAATCATCCAATTCAAGAAATCCAATTTGAAGGTATTTTAATCTCAGGATGCATAAACAAACCACTTGACTTTAATACTCAGAGCGTGATATAGTTCAGGATATACTAATTCTTAGAACTAGATTTTGAAAGCACGACTTTGTGAGAACTCTCCTCAGGCCATGCTGATGCTGCTGCACTATTAAAGGTGCCCTTGGTTTATACTTTTATGGATGACAAACTCGTCTCATTTCCTTAATTAGAGTCCGTTTGATGAACTCAATAAAAAATATTATATGGATAAGTTATTATATCATTTCTAATTTCAGTGTTTGATGAATTCAAATAATATGATAGGTTAATTCAAAACTCTATCATATCATGTCTTTTAGTTAAAAAATTTATCATGAATATGAACTGAGATAGAAATTAGCCGAATATGATAAGAACGATAATTTATTTACTTTCCCTTATAAACTACAATTTAAAATATAAGATTGAAATATAATAAAATATAAATATAAAAACAATTTATTAAATATAATTTAAAATATAAAAATGTAAATCTAATCAAATATAAAATTAATTAATAGAATTTGATATTAAACATAAAAATAGAATATTAGTAA
>JBBPBP010000003.1:57656092-57667073 GCA_037974735.1 Cicer chorassanicum | reverse complement strand
TATTTTATATTATTAAAATGTACATAAAATATATTTATATACCACTAATTTTTCATTCTAGAATGAGAAGATTGTCAAAAGATATATAAGTAAGTTGAAGAACCTTTTTTATTAATAATTTATTCTTAAAGAAATTAATGCATAATAATAAATAATTATGTTTTCCGTTTTATAGGGAGTGTCACGTTAATAAAAAAATATTTTTAAATAAATGTTATTTTATAATTTTCAATATATCTCTAATTACTTTTTTATATTATTTTTTAATAGGTACTATATATACAACTTCTAATACATGATATTTTATTCTGATAGTATTGAAAGATCTATAGACAGATAAATAATTTAATAAAATAACTATCTATTATTAATATTTTAAATAACATTTATTATTATAATATAAAGAGAGTACCGCTAATAAAGTCTAAATAGCTGTAACAAAATAAGTTAAGAATAAGTATATACAAGATCGAGGTAATCTTATCTTCTCATTTTTCTTGTAACTTGTGAGCATATTATCACATGGCGCACTCCCCTTATCTTCTCATACATCTTATCTTATTTTAATTAAACTAACACTTAGAAGTTGAGATCATTACCCTTTTCCACATTGCGAAGGCGACACAATTCTAGAAATACAAACACACTGCTAATGCTATTATCATTATATACTCCTTCTTTCCACGATAATTTAATTATTTTACGGATATTAAAAAATTGTATAAATTAAAAAAATAAACTATTTTTTAGTGAGTGATGTATAGTTAATATCAAAAATAAACGGTAGAAAATATTATATTAGAAATAATAAAAATAATGTTAATTAAAATATCCAATTAAAGTACAATAAAAATTGAAAAAATTATTGAATTTTAGAATTATTTTCTATATAAATTATTGTGGAATGGAGGAAGTATATTATATAATGCATATATGTCAAATAATATTAACAACATTTTCTAATGAATCATGCATAGGAGCTTGTGTCTTCCTAAGAGGAGTGCTTGTACTTCAAAGCTTTCCTTCTAATCCAAACAAGTTTGCAATGCATAAAGTCCAATTGACCCTGTAACAAGAAAAACCTCTGTTTGTGAAAGTAACATTGTTTTCATCAAATTAGAAACGAAGTGAAATACAATAAAGTAAATGCAACAATTACCTTAATTAGTTATTGATTAACTACCTAGAATGATTGATACTTACTTAGTTGAGGTTGAAATTGAAATAGAAGAAGATGGTGGGAAAATCAAGTTGGAAAAGTGGAGCACGTGCAAAATGAGACAAACTAATATGAAGTTTGATAGAGATCTATGTGTTTGCACGTGCCCTGCTTCTCCAACAAGACCTACCCAACAATGTGGACGAAAACAGCTTGCACTTGTAGTGTGTTGAGAGAGCAATGAGAAGAAACTCATGCATTTATATAACGGTTGTAAAGTGAAGAAGAGAGAGAGAGAATTAAAGAGATTGAGTCTTGAAGTGGGAATTCATTAAAGACTCGTATGAGCTAAAGAAGCAATCATGATTATGAACTCTCCTCCGGTTTACATTGCGTATTGTTTGGAGTAAAAACAGGGGTCCCTCTCGTTTCTCAATATTGATTGCTTTCATTTTCCCTAAAACACACTAACACTAATGGGAGTGTATAACATAGGTAAAAGTAAATCAGAAAAAAGAAACATAAATCACGACATATAAAAAATTATGTAATTTTTTTTGACAGAAAATATGTCAATTAAGATACAGTTAAAACTAAAATTTCATGCATTATTGAGTTGTGCTTTTTTGTTAAAAAAAACATATACACATGTAATTTTTTTTAGTTTAACTTAGTTTTTTTTTTCTTGATTTGATTTTTTATGGTACATTTTTGTTTGTAATGTTAGCTTTTCTTAAAATGTGTATGGTGTGGTTCTTTTTTTTTTTTGTTTAAAAAAAATAATAAATCATGTGACTATTAGGGTTAGCTAATAGTATTTTCAAGTTGGACCATAGCAAAGAATCCTAAAATTTTGAAGATAGTTATATATTATAACGTTTGTAAGTTATTAGATGCATTTCAGTGGTTCAGTGATATAATGCAATGTTTTCACATACGCACCTCTGAAATCAATTCTCAAAAGTTGCATTTACTGTTGAAAATATGGAGAATGAAATTGTTGATCGAAAATTAGAGGTGATATGTCTATAAAAAATAATTTTGGATAGTCAAAATGCTAATGCTGAAAATGGTGAGGATTTTAATTTGATTAAATCACTTAATAAAAAAAATGTTGAAAATGGAACTTTATTTTTTGAATATTTTGATAGTATTAATTAGAAGATTACTCTTTTTATGTTATTTACAAGAGTTTCTCTTTTTGATGTTATTAATGATAATTATATTCTTTTTATGTTATATATAATTTAAATAAAGAGTGTCTCTTTTTGAGTCTTTGGTGCTTCTTTTTATTATGGATCTAATTTTTAAGATTAGAATATGACCTTCAACTTATTTAGGAAGACTATCGTGGTTGTTAAGTTGATGATGTTTCATCAAAGTGACATGACAAATCTAAATCAATATTTAATATTAAAAAGAAAAAAAAAACTTAAATAGAAATTGAGTTAAAGTTAAATGGTCACACGTGTTTTTTACTTAAAAATTAAAATTATTAAGTTAAAATGTTTCATAATCTTCGCGAACTCATAAATTAAGTCCAAAATAACCAAAGAAATTTCGTCTTAGTCAAACTCCAACCACCTCCTTAACAACTTAATCTTCTTTTTGTCATCTTCGTCAAACTTCAATAACTTTATTTGTTTCTTCAAATCTTCTTTTAAAAAATATAGAAAAAAATTATTTGTTCACAAAAGTAGCTTCATTAATAGTGGACAAGAGAGATTTCATGAATTGAAAAAATAAAGCAATCAATATATAGTCATAGATATTAGAAAAAATCGACATTAACATTTTATTAATATTGTAAAATACTCATAACATAAAATATGATATTTCTTTACTAAAATGACTTATATTATAAAAACGAATGTTGTATTTACCGTTTTCAAATGTCAATACAATATTAATTTTTATTTTATCGATAATATTATCAACTATTTATTGCATAGAAAAATTATACAAAAAAATACTACACAATCAAAATATCATTAAAAATAACTAATTTTATTAATTTGTATAAAATAAATAATAATATACAAAATAGTGGCACTGTCATTAAGAATTGGACTTTGGTAAGGTGAACAATTCATTTTAGAAAGTAATAATACATCCATATTTTGCATTGTGTGATGCACGGTGGGTGTTGCATCATGATTGTGAGAAGAATTGAAGTGATAGGAGCCATGGTATTCTACCCTAGTATAGTAGTGTGACCATAAATTTGACAAGACCCGGTGAATCTTATTCTTACATGAGAAAATATTAAAGGTAAGGTGACATAAATTTATCGATTTACTGCGTAGACATATCACCCTTATTAATGCAATTAATCAGTTTTACATATTGTGGCATGTCAATAGTTAAGCAAAATGTGGCTTGTGGCATCTGTGGATTAAAGTAGTGGTAAAAAGTTGCAGTAATAATAGTAATTGATAGTAGTGGTAAAAAGATGCCATCATAATAGTAATTGATAGATTGCATAATCACTGACGAAATGGCGTTTGAGGTTGCTTGCTAGATTTGGACTCTGTCGAGGAAAGGGAGAATTGGACCAAGGAGGCAAAAAATGCACCTTCTACCGTGCATGGTGCTAAAAAAAATCAATTAAAATTTTAGTGCTAATTAATGATATTTTTCAAAAATATAAATTAATCATTTTTTTTTTTCGTAGTTGAGACCGTGATAAGATAAATGTGGATCCGATAAATTCAATTTTTTAGTTAGGTCAGTCAATATATTCTAAAGCCTAAAACAAACATTAAAATGTGTCTTTATACAATAAAAATTTACATTTTACAAAAATAAAATTAAAAATAATTTTTAAAGAAAATTTAGAATGTGTTACGTATATATATTAGCATAAATTAAAATTTTAATTTACCATTTAAAAAATAAAAACATAATAACAGAAAATAGTACTATAATTTGAATTAACAAAATACTAACAACATATTTCTCAACACACTTATTTATATTGATTAAAACTTTAACAAGACCAACTAAATTGATGCGATCTCCATATTATTTAACAGATTTTATATGAATTTTAATTGATAAAAATAAAGAAAATATATATTGAAAAGTATGGGGCGGAAAATATGTTGTTTTTTGACTGCACTTGTGTTTATTGAATTTGAATAAGGGGAAGTGTTAGCATTGTTGACTTTCGGTCAAAATAATTAAATCAACGGTGCCCTTAGACTTATCTATTCTTATCTCAAACAAATGGTTTTTTAGTATCCTGTGTCTGATCTACAAATCAAGAAGTTTTGGTATCTTTCTTTTTTCGGGTCAACAAAGTTTTTGTATGCTGATTATATTTCTGGGACGAATGTATTGGGCTGTATTAGTTGTGGGTTTAAGCTTGTTTGTGACAGTGGTGGGTTGGGCTTGTGATCTGCAGGAAATAAATTTCGAACCGCTTTGACACCCCCACTTTTTTGCAAATACATTGTTTTTGTAAACTTTTTTTTTTATTAGTTTGTTTTAGAATGGAATTTGTTGGAAAATATACTTTCAAAGTCAATGATCGGAACTAATCTTTCATATCAACTATTTGATATTATACAAGTAAACCACTAATTTAATCTGAGACACTTTTCAGTTAGTCACTACAATTATTAATATTTTAAACATATATTAAGTTGAGAGAGTCTTACAAAAGTAATGATTAAATTGGTGGTAATAATTTATTATAAATCATATAACGCCAAAGAAAATATTTAGAGAGTGTGGTGATTTGGTCTAGTGGTGAAATTGTTTTTTGTGTGTATACACGCACACATTTTAATAAATTTTTTGTTTAACTGGTTAATTCAAAAACATTGTTGTGATTCAATGTAGAATTTATGACCCCCTACAGAAAGTGTGTGTGAGAGAGAGTATGTGCGGACGTGAAACTTCAATTATTTGTTTCACTTTTTTTTAATGAACTTTTTATGTAGTTAATTCAAAACTATTGTTGTGATTTAGCGTATTTGTGACCCTCTAGGCATTTTAATATTCTCTTTAATTTGTTATAAACTTAAAAAAAAAAAATCATAAGTAAAAACTATACATTTACTAGAAAATGCTAAAAAGTGCTCTTATATATTATCTAATAAAGAAAAAAATTTAATTTTTATATAGTTTATCCAAATAAAATTAATTTTTAAAATAAAATTTCTTTTTATTTTGATTGAGAAGCTTCATATTATATTATGATAATAGTTTATCCAAATAAACAAAATTTATGTTTACTATTGTTATATATACTAAAGAATGAAAAAAATCTAAAGCATACCCTCACTCCAAACACATATTAATATTATTATATAATATATATATAATCTCTACTTGTAGATGTCCTTGTCTAATGTCAATATCTCGGAGCAATAAGGGAGTAGAGACGATGAAGGAAAACGATTTAAAAATAAAAAGAAAGAAAAAGGTGATTTGATTAGTTGCCTTGCCTCTATTTGACGTAAACTAAATTGGTGAATTATATAAACTATATTTGAACAGATATGGACCTTGCAATCAAAAAGACTTGGCTTTGGAAAATATCGCCCAAAATGTTTTCTGCGTTAATAACAAACAAATTCTAATCTGCATTTCTCATTTTCTTCTTCTAATTTGTATTTTACGTTTTTGATGACCGATTGAGAGTATAACAAAAGATAAACTTTCAATCGATCTATAAATTGAAATGAAAATATTGGACAATTTCGACGGAGGTATAAGATAGATATTAATAATACTTTTAGAGAAATATATAAACTCATTGTATTAGAAATATAAGATTTTTTTTCAATTTACACTGTTTTTAATCGAAAGACCGTCAAAGTGTAGAAAAAACACAATAATTACTAATATTCCACCTATATTATGTCGGCACCCTAACTATCAAACTGTAGTACCACGATAAAATATATTAAACAAAAAAGAAATATAAAATCAAGGGAATTAGACCAACACTCACAAAAAAAAAAACATTACATATTATTAAAAATGAAAGTTGGAAAGATCTAACATATTTCGGTCAAAATTATTTTCAATGAAAGAGTAAATGAAATCTCACCACTTAAAACAAATAATAATCAAACTATAAAAAACAAGTTAACATAGTAATTTCTTTCACAATAAATATGAGAAAAATAATAATACATATAAAATGAAATAAAATCAAATATGTTTGCCACCAATATAATATAAGTTGGTCAAATAAACGGGGAATAACATATAACATAAATAATATCGATGCTCTAGCTAAACAAATTAACTAAGGGCAACAAATTTGTTTGTGGTCAAATTTTTATCAGAGTCTTCTTCTACTTAATTAGATATGGTAACCTCAAATAAGTGATTCTTATCCCATCTACAACAACTTTGCAATCTATCTCAATAATGACACACGAAATCCGCTTTTGGACTCTTTACCTTAATAAATGCATTTTTCAGTAAAAAAAAAATCCCCAGCTCTCATAGCCAATAACCGCTGCTAACTGTTCTTAACCTTCTGCTTCGTGTGTTAAGGGCATCCCTTAATACCTATATGACTTTGACTTTAGAAATTCACTCGAATCATTGTGTAGAGTCTGTAGACATGTGATTCTTAGGTAACTTTTTTTTTTTTTTTTAAATAAAACTTAAATAAATTTTCAGAGAGCACCCCCACAAAGCCATTTGCTTTATAGTCTCATTGACCAAGCCAAAAATAAATTGCATGATCACACCCAAAAATGTCGCTAACTTTTTGGGGAATATATGATTTTAGAAAACTCAAATTGTTGTCACCTGGTTATCGATCCGTTTGTATAAGATTTTTTTTAAAAATAATTTTTATAATATTTTATTTTTTTGTTGTAATATTTTGTAAAAATATTTAAAATAAAGTTTCAAATAAAAAATTAGTTAAATTAATTTATTTTAAAATATAATTTTAAGTATTTTATCTATTTTCTAAACCTTCTTTTGGATAGTGAAATTTTTAAAAAAAGTTAAAATGAAAATCTATTTTGAGAAACTCTTCATAAAAATCATTTTTTAAATATACATTTAAAAAATAGTGGTTTTTATCCTATTAAAATCATTAATAATGAACATCTAAATTATTGTGTGTCAAAATTATATTTTTTTTATTGAAAAAAAATAAATCTAAAAAACTTCAACTATTTTTAAATCAAATTTCATAAAAATTATTTTTAAAAATATAAAATAAAAATCACTTTTTAAAATAGTAAATAAACGGAATTATGTATATGCTTGGTCAAAGATGCAACGAGATGTTTCATTTAATTTACTATCCAATGAAAATATTTGTATATTTTAGTTAAATTATAATAACACCAAAGAAAATGAAATTATATTTAATGTAGTGTTTTTCGTTGACTAGTTCAAGTCCTATTTATTAGGAATCAGGATGATAACGGATACTAATCATGCAACAATCAAAGATTTCATTGCTAGAAAAGGTGTCAAGTCAAGGTTGATAAGATGAGTGATTATGTTTCAGGAATTTTTTATATGAAAATCAAGGAGGTGAGGGAAGTAGAGAACCAGCTGTTGATGATCTCTCCAGATCGACCTAAGGCAATGCAAACCCACGTGGCAATTACTGACTTGGATTCTTTTAATAAATATTACAATCAAATTTATTTTAGCTACCCACATACAATTATACAAAGAATAGAAAATAAAAAGTGTTCTTACAAATTGAATAGACGTTTTTAGTTTTTATCCTCTTAATTTCACATTAAACTCGTAATGAAAAAGTATAATTTGCAACAAATTTGAATTAGTTTGTATTCATTAAATTTAATTTTGCTATTGATGAAAAAATCTTGGTAAAATCTAGAGTTATGTGATAATATTGACGTTACCTACATTGTTATACTGATTGTTTTTAAGAAAGCAAATAACATAATAAAATACGAAAATTATAAGCACAAGATATCTGCAAAGAATATAAATCACAAATATAAAAGAATTAAAATTTTTATCAAACAAAACCATCAACGAATATTAAGTGTTTTAATTTTTTGTGTTTATAGAAGAAATGATAAATGTCATAAACTCACATACAACTACAAAATCTTATATTTGAATCTGTGACAAAAAATTCAATTAAACAATATCGATAATACAACTTAGAAATGTATGTGTGTGAATTTAGTGATACTTGTTGAGTTTGAATGCACTTAATTAAATCATAAAATAATTTTTGATCAATCGATAGAACTTTGATAAAACTTAATAACTTGAAATGCAAAAAATTAATAAAATAAAGACAAGAAAACAACAAAAATTGATAACTTAGTTTAGAGCTACGTTCATACATCAGGACTGAATCTGACTTCAATTATTCAATATGATTTGAAAAAATGACAGTCATGAGAGCTTGTGAATAATTTATCATTATTTCCTTGTGTTTTCCTATCAATAATGTTTGATTTCTCTCAATTTTCTCTAGTCGATAATACTTCTGAATGAATTAATTAGTTTCCTTGATTTACATGTACAAGGCTTTATATATTAGTCATTGAGACTTACAAAATTGTTGCGACAAACTAACCAACTCTAAGTGTCAGCTTTCTAGCTCAATTGATTGACTAGAGCTTGTAGTCAGTCAACTTCCTATTAGCTTGACTAACACTGGTTGATGCTAGGTTGGCTGGTTCAAGGCACAAGCTGGTTGGGATTGCTGGTTCAACGAGTTGTTTGGTGCAGGAGTGCAACACTGGTGCAGCGCAGGTCTAAACTTGGACCAACAAACTCATGAGCTCTTAAAATTTGTTTGAGTACTAGAAGATTTGACATCATACTCCTCAATTCATTCTTGTACCCCTAGATTTTAATAAAAATTAAATTTAATCATTTAAAAAAAAAAATTAAACTTTATGTTTTTGGTACATGTCATTGTTCTGGAATTTTTTTTAAAATTTTCTAGAACACATTTGTATTTCGAAAAATATTTTTTTAAAATTTTTTACTACATAAATGTATTTTCAAAATTTGAAAAAAAATGAAAAATAATAAACGGTACACAAAATTCGATTTTCTAAAACACACTTGTGTATTGAATTTTTTTTTTCAAATTTTTTTATACTTAAAGTTCAAATTTTTTGAAACCCAAATATTAAAAAGAAAATCAGAACTAAAATTAAATTTAGTAGATACAAATAAATTTAAATCAAATAAAATAAATAGGAGTATAGAATGTACAGATACGCGATATAGGCTATAATTTCCATAGTACTAATATAGTGTTTGCCCCATTTCTTGTCCATACAAAATCAAATTTAATTTTTCCAACAAGACATTTGAACCAAACAAACCGAGTTTGAAAAATCATACCAAATTGATTCAATTATCAAACTAATCTGATTGCTTAACATTACGGCCAAGTGTCATGGCCACCCTACTTTGTCTCGAATATATTTTAGAAAATTATTTATAAACTTTCACTTTCATACCTACACACTTTCACTTTAATCCAAATATAATAAACCATACTGCCTTTTTAAGTACTCTTATTTTGTCTAATAAAGCTTTACAAGCACTCCACGTGACTCCCTTAAGATAAGGTATTATCATTTATTATCTTTTCTTTTTTTTTATGAAAATCATTTATTACCTTTAGATCTATTTGATCGATAAAAAAAATAAAGTTGAGTTTTGGCAAGTGAATTAGATCTTTTTTATTTTGAAAAATAGATTTAGATTATTTATGCAATAAAAAATATGAATGAGGAATGAATGATTTTTCTAATACAATTTGAAATTAAATCACCATTCTTGAAATTTATATTAGTTCAATTTCTTAAAATTTGTTTTATCAAAATCGAATTTCTTTTTGTTTTGGAAAATAGGATTTTATTTGTTTATCCATGAAATGATTTAAATTGATAGTGATATATATATCAGTGTTAATGTTGTATTTGGAGGATTGATAAGTGGTCATTTGATTATAAAGGTCGATTTACGTAATTACGAGGAAAATGAAGGACTTTTATACTGATTTGGATATGTTCCGGGTATCCTCGAACTAATCCATATGGAAAAGAAAATGACCTGTCACGTGATACAAAAGGAATAACACGTGCACGGGTAGAAATGGGTATCAGATTTTGGTTAAAGAAGTTTTGTTTGTTTTAAAAATTTGAAGTACGAACTTGAATTTATTATCTCTCAAAGGCTAGTTTTTTATGTTTGATGTAATCTTTTTAAAAGTCAACTTGAAAGTTTATTTTTTATACCAAAATATCTAAAAGATCAAAGCAAAACCACAAAATAGATTAATAGATTAAATTTATTACTTAACTTTTAAAATTTTAAATAATGTAATACTCAATTAAGAAAGACGTCGGTAGATTTGTTAACTGTAGTGTGATATTGAGTGCATGTGATTGTATATAATGAAAATGAGTTGTTTATATGAGAATCAGAAGAACACTTCTCCAACCCACCATCAAGCGTCTAATTTATGAGATGAGCAGCAACTAATCAATGGAAAAAATGACAAATGTAAAGATGGGTTCAATGTTTTCAAATAGTTGTTAGAAACTCCTTGAAAATGAATGCAAGTTAAAGAACCATTTTTTAACATAATAACATGGAGAAGTTAAGTACACTCGATAATACTCCATATTTATTCCCTTAATAATATCA
The DNA here is from genome assembly GCA_037974735.1 of Cicer chorassanicum. NCBI lineage: Eukaryota > Viridiplantae > Streptophyta > Magnoliopsida > Fabales > Fabaceae > Cicer > Cicer chorassanicum. The sequence goes on along the minus strand of JBBPBP010000003.1, from coordinate 57,656,263 downwards.
AAGATTAAAAAATGATAAAAGTTAAATAATCCTTTTTTACGTAAAAAGAAAACACACTAAACTCTAACAAAACTTCTAATTAAAAATAACAATTTCCAAAAAACAAGGGTATTTAATCAAAATTGAAATTGCTAATAACTAATCTAAAACTACAGAAGAATTAAAAAAAAA
>JBBPBP010000003.1:57644149-57655915 GCA_037974735.1 Cicer chorassanicum | reverse complement strand
AAGACTAAGTAATATTAGACCCATCTAATTGGAATAGAATGAGACATTTTTTTCTTTTTTGAAAAAACATTAGTTTTTAATTTGAAGATATTTGTTTATATATATTCACCAAAGTTGCATATGATGGTGGTTGGAGAAGATGAAAAGCTAAATAGTTTACCAGAAATGATAAGTTAGCAAGAGTCATATGTGTTATTTAAACAAAACTTTTAATCTAAACTATTTATTTTAATCCAAAGGTTAAAAATGTTTTTCTTATTATCACGTAAACTACTCATTCTTACTAGACATGGTCCTTTTAATGCATTTTCAATAACTTATGTATATCTTATAACAGCTTAACTGTGCTTGTTTGAAATCTCGTTAAAATTTCATACAATGACAATATAAAACTATACATCGAAACTTCAACTATATGAAGATAATTATTGTTATTCTTGATTCATAATGCGGTTGAGCAATAATTGAGTTTCAATATATTCCGGTCCAATTTTGTGAACTCATCTAAACTCAAACATACAATTTAAAGCCTTAATTTTTACCGATGTTTGCATCAATTTAGGGGAGTTTCGATTAGTACGGATGAACAATTGGGTTGATTTGAGTGAAGTTATTTTTTTATTGGGTTGTTTATTTTTATTTATTTTTTTCTTTTTGTTCATTTTATTTTCAAATTCATGTCTTTAAGAAAAATAATATTTTGGGCATTGTCAATGTTTACGTATCTATGTTTATATAAAATAACTCATTTATTAGACTAGTGGTAAGATAACCAAATGAGACCGATAGATTGACCTTAAAAAATATGGAATTTTATATTTAGGGTAATGTGAGCAATCAAATGTGGGTAGCAGTGAGTCTTATTTATCTCACGTGCATTCAACCACTGAAATTCGTATATACCCACATTTGTAAAACTGTGTGACTCATGACCCATTAAAATCTACTTGTGTATCAAATTTATCTATTTGAAAGGCTCAAATTTAGTTGGGTCAACTTATTTTGTTCACCTCTAAACCGAACTGCACCATAAAGAATAGTCATACTTGATCTACAAATAATTCTTCGTTCCCCGAGGTGTGGTGATACTTGCAAATACTTCGACACTTAAGTAAGTGGTAATTTAAAAAGATCTAGATGTAAAAGTGGTATAAAATTGTGTACCTTTTACAATGACTGAACAAATATTTATATAAATAATTCTTTATATCTATTGAAGAAAAAGACATTTATATACCACATATTATATATGTTGTCATTGTTTTCTCTTAATTGTTAAAACTAAGATTGAATTTGATAAAAGTTACCTTCGGACATAGTATTGAGTCAAACCATACTAAACTTTATTATATTAATTAAAGACGAATTACATCTTAGACTAATTCGGAACAATTCTAAACACACTTTTAATCGTATGACATTGAATAAACACTTGTGTATGTATTTATACCAATATATCAAATGTTATAAGTTTTGTTTCAATTTATTTCAACAACTTAAAATATAATTTACTTATTATATTAAAATTATTTATACTCAACATAAAATAAAATTCTGACTGTTTCATAATAAGTGTTATTTTAGTGAAAAATAAATTGTCTTAAAATAAATGTTATTCACAACTTTTAACACAAATAAATTAAATATCATTTTATAAATCAAAGATACTCAACACTCACTATTATTAATTATTTATTATATACTACCTTTCAATGATTACAAATATACATTAATAATAGTTGAAAACACAATAATATTAATATGTATAGTTTGATAAAATAATTTTTTTTCTTTATTTTAATCATAAGTTTTTAATATGGATACAAAAAATTTAAATAAACGAAAGAAGTATCTTATTTTTATTAAAAAATAGCTCTACTCAATTATGAAAAGCATCTAATAAAACAGTTAATTGAACATTTGAGCTGGTTACTAAAACACAGCTATATAAGGCCATAATAGCCCCAGAATATAGTAAGAACCTAATATCGTTTTTCTTTTTTTAGAAGTTGGAATTTGGAAATCGTTTGGGCCCATGTGCAAGGCGATCATGCTTATCATAACGTGAACACAGATCCAAGTGGCCACGTCACAATCCCCAACTTCAATTGCAACGAACGGTAGAGATTTGAGTAGACCCCACAAAGTTGTTCGATGTTTAACGCCCAGCCTTCATTAAATACTACATGGATGAGTCGCATTAGTATCTCTTACACCGTCACCTGGTCATTGGGATCGCAGATACGCCTCATCTGCTAAAATACGCCTCATCCTTATGGGCCTTCTCGACCAGTTATGGGATGACACCGTCGCCGGTCCTAGGCCGGATAACGGCCTCGGCAAGCTCCGAAAGCACAACACCTTCGCTTCCCGTTCTACCTCCGGCAAGGGTACGACGCTGTACTCTGCCACTCACATATTATAAAGTACCTACGCTAATTATTAATTTTTAACTCAATTATTATTATTATCACTATAATCAATCCACTCATATTGATTAACCTTCAAATTAATAACCGATTTGAGTTATAGGTTCAGATCTGAAACCCTAGACATACCTATAAAGCTTGAAGTGCCAAATTATCATATGATTTTTTTTTTTGAAATACGTCAATTCATATGACTTATAGTATACAACTACGCAAAAAAAAAATAGGGGAAATAAATAATTAGAAATATGAAGTTTGTTTGTGAAAGTGAAACGCTGAAAGATGCATGCTGTTAGTCTTTGTTTTTTGAAAGAAAAATAAAAAGATGCTAACGTTTTGATATATTGATTGATCAGAAATGGAGACTGGAATCGTGAGATCGTACGGTGAGGAATCGTTGGAGCAGGTGACGAGAGTAACCCGTAGTATCATGATCGTAAAACCGCCCGGTTACCAAAGTGGATCGCCACCGATTTCTCCCGCTGGTTCTACTCCTCCGGTGTCTCCGTTTTCGGGTATGGTCGTTATTGACTTATTTGTCTTATTATGTACAGACTCTGTATATAGGACAGTAAAACTGAATTGCCTAATTACTATAGCCAGTGAACTAAAGGGTGCTCCTAAATTTGGGGTAGGGGAGGTTTGTCTTTTAGTGGGTTGGCCTAACTTTCAAATTTTTAATTTTCAATCAATAAAATTAATTAATAGGTTATTAGTATTTGGTGGGGGCAGTTAAGATAATTTCGAATGTGAAAATGACAACTTTTATCTATTTTGCGGGGTTATCTTCCATCAACAACAAAAAGTTGTGTGGTTATCCACTTACATAATACATTAACTTGTCTTAATTATATTACCATATTTCGTGCTTAACTCAACCCAAGTGTCAATTAGACAACTTGGTTATTTATAATAATCATACACGTAAATGCATGAGTAAGATAGAAAATGAATGATAGCTACTTTGTTTATTTAATTTAATTTAACAACAAAAACAGCTGGATAATTGAGCTAGAATTTGAAATTGTGTGTGTGTGTGTGTTTAACTCATGATAATACCTCTTTCTTATGTAGTTCAGTTTTGTACATTAATGTTACGTACACCTATTTTGTTTAGATTCACCTGCTTTTCATTTTCCACTGGGTATCGTTAATTTATGAGGAAATTATACTCAGCCATTTCATGACCTTTTAGAGTGGATTCAAATTGCTAGAAAGATGATAATCTTTGTTTTTTTTTTTTTTTTGCACAACAATGATGATATTGTTAATCCATAAATAACAACAACAAATTGCATAAAAGTAATCGATGTGTGTTTGCTTTTAAGGAACTAGAGAGTCCTTTCGGTTTCGGAGAAGGTCGGCATCGGATGCGTACGAGAAGAGAGGCCAAAACAGATCAAACCCTTCTTCTCCTTTCGATGAGTGAGAAATGAGCCACATTTTACCGACTTTGGAAGCTGAGGATGTTACCTTTTGGCCTTTGCTGTAATATTTTTTGTTTAGTTATTTGTGTGCATGTATCTTTATATGGGTTGAGTTGAAGTTCTGTGCTGCAGTTCACGTTAGGCATGAGGCTCTGTTTGGTCAAGCTTCTTTAAGTTTGAATTAGGTGAGCAGTGTTAATGGTTTTAAGTTGTAAGTAAAGAAGTGCAAAGGGTAGGGTAGCAGTGTATCTATCTTGTAATATGTATGTGTATATAGAGCCTTTAATTTACTGTGTTCTTGTTTTAATTACCTTGTAAGTTTTCTCTTGCTGAATAATAACCTACTTAGTTCTTGTTAATTTATCGTATTTCTGAGTGTTTCATACTCTGTTCTCGATAGATTTTGGTATGGGGATGAGGGTCCTAGGAAGTTGCTGCGTATGCGTTATGTGGTCCAATATGAGAACTACGTTTTGTCTTCATGGGGTGCCGTCAGAAGAAAAGACATTTGATAATGGGACACCCATAAAAAATTGTTCAATATCATGTCGGAAGATGAGTGTTATTTTTCGATTCAATCAACGAACAATAATGGACATTAAGAAATCTTGTTAGAAATCTAATGCTTTTGAAACGAAAACGAGTACATGTATAACGGTCAACTTCATGCTTATATTAAGATCTCTGCAAATAATATTTCTTTTTAATCATCCAATGTTCAGTAAATGTAAAATTATAATGAGAATGGAAATTAAACTCTTGACTTCTTTGTTACTCTGTTCCTTGTTCCTTAACTTCATATTTATATTTAGATTTTGCAAACAATATTAAGGACATAAATTTCATGATTGCAATGAGGAATTGTGAAAGATCGATCTGTTTAATAGTTCAAAATATATTTTTTTTTGTCTAAATTCTAAATTATTTATTTAATAATATAGGAAATCTCAAAAATAAATTGAAAAAGTTTTTTAGACATAGGATAAGTTCAAGGGTGTTGTTATATGGTACAAGACAATTTTTGTTTAAGACAAGCGATCTATGTCTCCGACCAATCAAAACTCAAATATCTAAATAAAATCAAATATTTGATGAAAATCACATAGCATTTGTAAAAAATTATTGGACATTGTTTATCGTAAGTTTTCGTCTCGTACCCAAAATTATTTTCCAAAGTTCAAATAAACTATGAATATTGTTTGGTACATGCATTCAACTAAAAGAGAAATCTATCACTCACTCCTTCACCATTTATCTTTCATCTCCAAAGCAAATAAAGAGATTATTTACTTTTACTATCTGATAGTCAGTTTTTGAAATTATTAATATTTCGACAATTTAAAAAAAATTTAAAGACTTCTAAAAAAATTGCATTTCAAAAGTTTAGTGTTCATTCTAATTTTTTTTTTAATTCTAGAAAAATTGTATTTCAAAGATTAAAAAAAATTTAAACTTATAAAAAAATTGAATTTCGAAAGTTTCACATTCATCTATATATTAAAAAAAAAATTAGTAAAAATTATATTGCGAAAGTTTTGAATTTTTTTAAAAATTTTCAAAAAATTTGACCTATCAAGTAAAATAATTTTATATATTTTAAAATTGAGAGGTAAAAATGAGAGAATAAGTGGTAAATTTCTTCCACTAAAATTGTGGATTGGGCTTATGGTGGTCCTGGACTGGTGGGGAATCTATCCAACAATTTGACCAGGTGGATAGAAAGTGTAGGACAACCATCACACTACGAGTGTCGCTTCATAACTTCAATCCACCAACAAACAAAATTACACCACGGTCCAAATCTCGTTGGACAGTTTATTTACTGAGTGTGGGGTACAGAAATATGTGGCTTATTGGACTTAAAGGATGCCAACTTATATTGATGTTTATTAATTTGTGTGAACACCGTTCCATGTACTATTTTCATCTTTAAATATACATAGTTTACAAAATTATAATATCTAAGAAATTTTAATCATAAATATTAAATTTATTGATAATTGATATTATTTTTAGTTATGTATTTTTTATGAAAAAAATAATTGTATTTTATCAACTTAACATTTAAAATTAAATATAAAAAATAAATAAAGATACATTGATATAAAACAATTAATATAATTAAAATTTTATACAAAACACCCTATAAAAAAGGATAAGATTATAAGTAAAGAATGAGTCAACCAGACATAGATGTCCAAGAACCAACAAATGAAATAGGATTTATTCTCTTATGCATATTTTTTTTCTTTCTTCCTTTCATTTTTTGAACTCTATTCCACTTATAGGAAGACCTTACCCATTATAATTATTTTTTAGATCTACCAATTGATTCTAAAAATAAATTAAATCTATGAATATTAGGTTCTGATTGAGAGTTTAGACCAAAGGCGATTGTAGGACTTTGAGAAAAGGGAAAGAGTAAAAAAAAATCTCCTACTTTATTTGAGAGGATATTTTATAGAAAATAAAAAAAAAATTCATATAATTAATATATTTTAAATTTTAAGATTATTATAAAGAAACAAAAATATTTATATAATTTATCTAAGCCATTCAAATTTTTTCTTCAATACCTTTTTTTGAGTTCATACAATATAAAAGAATTTTGTATTACGAAGAAAATAAAAACCCCCAATTAAACTTGGGGGACTATCATTCCCTTGTTTTCTTTATTTTTCTCCAAAGGCCTTCTTTTTCACTCTTCCTAAACTCCCAAATGAACAATTGTTGTGCATTAATGGATTGAATAAAACTTAAAAGTTATATAAAAAACGATTTATAATTAATTGAATATATTATATATACACACATAGACAATACACATAGACAATACAGGTCTCTAACATCATTCATGAGAAGTCATTCACAAAAATACAGAGAAATTTACTGATTTGATAACATGAAATCTCTTTGCACTCATAAAATTACTACTAATTTGCCAAACACAAGCAATGAAGTGGTAGATAAAGCAAAAATCAAGGCTCCTGCACAAAAGGATGCATGGGTGGTTCAATTTACAATATAGCCATAGCCATTATATGATGATGATTATAGTAATCTTTAACTTGAAAAGGTGGAAGGCTCTCCCATGTCAAACTTTCCTACTTGACAATTTTAACTATGAAGATGTTGAGTTAGTTTTTGGGTTCCTATTTGAACCGAAAATCCTTGTCGAATGACTAGATCTATCCCAATGCAGGGGGCTGCCAAAGAAGATAAACAATATATTAATATTTGATTTTGTTTTGCAGTATGGTATCAAATAGTTAAAATATGAAACTTCTAAATATTTTTATTTTAAAAAATTCTACATTTAACTTGCAAAAAAATAAAACATCTTGTCCGTGCGTTGTACGAGTCCTAAATACTACTAGCATATATATAAGACTCTGAAGAATTACATCAGTTGATTGATGTGGTTTACCTTCTTAAAAGCCATTTTTGATGGACCACTTCCTGATCCTTTATCAGCAGGTTTCAATATCTCAAAAGAACATACAAGAGATTCATCAACGCTCAATAATGCACCGGCGTTGTCAAATTCCCCACCATAATTTGGTGCAGAGAATATTGTGACTAATCTTCGTTTAGCGAAAAACTCATAACCATCCTCCACAACCTATAAAAAAGGAAGAAAAATATTGATTTAAGGACTAAGAGAGATGTATAATGCGACTGAGTCTGCTTTTGACACGATATGCGTGTCAGATAATAAAGTCTATATATCAGTTACATCCATAGCAAATAAAACAACAAATTTTTTTTCTGGCGTTGAGAGCGATATGGGAAACAAATAGAAAGCGAGAAATGTGATTGGTGATGTGATGAGAAAGAAAAAGATAGATAAGTAGGTATAAGGAGTACAACAATTGAGGTGTGAAAGTTTGTTGTAAAACAAACATGCAATGTCATTGATGCTACGAGGTTGTTTATTTGTGTAACAGTTTACACCTCTGCAAATGGAAGTTACTATGCAATCTTTTCCAAAGGGAAGTTGCTTTACTTTACATTGCTTATTAACTTTAAAACAAACATGCACTTAACTGTTCCAATTTCAATTCCAGATCTTTCCATTGATTCAATGATTGTCATAAAGATTGCCTCTATCAAAAGTTGTAAATGAATTAATAACCATTGCAACTTATTCTACAAACTTTTCCAATTAAAAATTTGATAGATGATTTTAGGCAATTATGAAACAACACATTTTATTTCCCCAATTTGTGAATTAATAACCAAAGAGGTTGAAAAATGTTGGGGAAAGGAAAGAGCTTATGAATTAAACAAATAGAAGCACATCTTTAAGACCAAAAGAAAACTTGAACCGATTCATTCAATACATGCTCATAAGAAGGAAGAGGTTTACCTGATGACCCCTGCAAATAAGATCAAGATCACTTTTTTCCAAAAACTCAGCGACAACATCAGGTCCAAAAGTACACGAAACGCCTCGGTCACTGTCTTGCCAGCCCTCAGCGCTAGAATCAGGATCAGACCAAAGCAGATCACACAAGAGACCGCTATCGGGAATTTCAGTAGGCCTCGTAACCTCTCTTATCTGATCTAAATTTTGTAACTCCGGAGAAAGTCCTCCGTGCATACAAAGTATTTTCTCGTCAATAAGTGCAGCTACCGGCAAACAGTTAAAGCAATCAGTGAATATCTTCCAAAGCCTAACATTGAATCTCCTTTTACATTCATCATAAAAACCATAAATTCGGTTTATCTTTGCATCTTCATGGTTTCCTCTTAAAAGATAAATTCTGTCTGGATACCTTATTTTGTAGGCCAAAAGCAAGCATATAGTCTCCAAACTTTGCTTCCCTCTGTCTACATAATCACCAAGAAACAAGTAGTTTGCAGCTGGAGGGTAGCCACCATATTCGAAAAGTCTCAATAAGTCTTGGTACTGACCATGTATATCGCCTGCAACAGAACAACGACATTAGGAACAAGGGATAATCGACGTGACAACAGCCAACAACATTAAGAACAGAGGAAAATCAACACGACAGCAGCATTGATTGACTTCCAAATGCAAATTAGTACATCACAAGGTTTCCATAAATGACCCATAAAACTGTATAAGATTGTTTTTCTGCAGAATATTGCAGATAGAGGAGAAGAATACAAATGCAACAAATTTTAAAACATGACAGATGAATAGAAGAATTGGAATTTCAGGAACCAATTTTAAGTAAACATCTCATTTTCTTTCAATCCATTTTGATTAAGATTTTAAAAAACCGTCCACGACCTTGATTATGGCCGCAATGTCAAGGTTCTCCATGGAAGTATCGTGACTGCATCAACCATATTTAACCATAACTCTCAACACAAATAATGATTGCGGCGCGACAGCAAACACAATTTAAAACCTTAGTTTTGAATATATATTTCAATATTTAATTTTATTGAATAAACAAAACATATATCACAATGTTATTGTCTCTCTTAATTGATGAACGTTCTAACTTCTAAAAGCAGCAGTTTTTCATTATAGTAGCTTCCAATCAATTTTTCCTGGTGTTCTGAATTAAAAACAACAAAAATTTATTCTTCTCCATAATTTTATGAAGAACAAAAGAAATTTGTTGATGTTCAAGGCTCACGGGTAATTATTGAGTTTATTAACAGAATTATAATAATTAATAAAGCCTTATGGCAGTGTAAGAGCTATAAACAAAAGGAGCAATCATGAACAATTAGTGAGATTGAATTTAATAGATGGATATGAAAACATACATCTCAGGAATCTGAAAAGGAGAATAATAAGAAGAGGAAAATAATTATGATTAAGAATAAGGAAAGAAAGAAAAGAGAACAAACCGCAAATGCGGATGGGGGCACGGAGATCAAGAAGAATAGGCTGAGAGAGGAAGATTTGTCGAGCGTTGATGCAAAGTTGACGAATCTCAGATTCAGAAAGCTGAACCTGTTTTCCTCCTTTTCCTTCTAACAACCTTCTAATCACATCATCCAAAACTCCTTTATCCATCATTCCTTCCATTGTCATCATCATTCTCTCTTCCTTCTTCTTCTGTATGTATGGATGGATGGAGCCCTTTTTCTCGATAAATAAATTAACCAAAATTTGAGAAACAAAATAGGGATCAAGATAAATAAGGAAAATATGGATAGTCAGACACACATACAGAGGTTGAGGTTTTTTTTTATTTACAGCCTAATTGGACCATCCTCTTATTATCATTGGATTAGATTAATAATATTCGTTGTTTCTTTTTTTATTTTATTTTTATTTGTTTGTTTTTGTGTACTTGTTTTGGGATTTTTTTTTCTTTTTTTTTCTCTCTGAATTGAATTGAAAGCTTGAAATCTAATTTTTCTTTACCTGCCAAATAGACTGACTCTTTATTCGGTTTGAAACCTTCAACAAATGGTGGGGGACTAAATGGCGCGTAAGAATATCATATCAACATCTTCCACGTGGAATTAGATAGTTGGTCCCCTCGTTGTGTTGGTCAAATATTGGAATCCCACCAAGATGTTGCGACGTTGTCGTTTCACTCCACTCTACCCATTCGTTATTATTCTTTTTTTCCTAAAATAAGTGTAAGGTCAAGGGTTGATGATCAGTTCATTAGCCATCAAAAACAAAGTCTGACTTTTTTTTTTTAATCTAAAAATGAAAAAATTATTATCTCAAACTCACACACATTCCCTTTCAAACATTTTAGATATTACACGCACCAATGCATGTAGGGATAATTTAATAAAATTACTACTCTATTTTATTTATTTTCATTTGATACTATGTTTGAAATGAATATAAATTGATAATTATTGTGAAATTGATGAAGTACTATTTATTGTGTTTTTAAATTGATTAAAACTGAATATTCAAATGTTATTATCTTGTTAATTGACTCTTCAATACACGAGTTAATTACCTCATCAAGTACTAAAAATAGTAACCTTTAAAAAATGACAAAACACATTAGACAACTTTAAAAAACACAAATAATAAATAACTAGATATTGGTTCGAGCTATGGGAGGTAACATTTGATATATTAAATTAAATTGTATTTTAACTTTATAAACATTACTAATTGATTTTAGAAGTAAAGATGATTAGTAGATAATAGTTATTGAATAATATATTAGAAGTAAACAAATTTTATGTTTAACAAGTGAAGTGAGTTTTGTATCATGCACAAACTTTTATCGACCATTGGTTTAATAAGTTTCGCTAATGGATCAAATGAGATATTACAAGACATAATGATTCAATGGTGGAAAATAAACTTATACATTGTGCAAGATGGTCTCTAAAATCAAAATAGAGATTGGAAGTAAATAATTTTTTTTTATGAACTGAATTTAAAATGCGTAATATTGTAAGGGTTGAAAATATATTTAACCAACAAAAAAAATAATCCTTATGTTCAAATAATAAAAATAAAACTTGAGACATTTACCATTTGAGACTATGTACTATACGACAGTTTATACAATCCAACAGATGATCGCGTATATAATTACGATATTTTGAATTCGAATTCAAGAATAATGTCGTATCTAACAATATTGATATATTGACAATTAAATTAAAATTTAAGAACAATTCTCGCACTGTGGTTTCATGTAAAAAAAATAAATTCAATTTATTACTATCATAATCCATAACATTACATAATTAATACAATGTTTTTGAGACAATATCCATAAATGTGTATAGATAATACTGGTGTTTATAAATGTGTATTAACAAATAGCCTTTCAAGATGTTTATAATAATCTCAAATCACTATATAACAATTATTCTCATTTTTATTTAGAATACGCAAAAAAAATACATTAATTTAAACAAATTGATTAATGACAAATAAACACATATCTCGTGTATGAGTTGTACTTTTCAAATACTTTTTCATTAACTTTTTT
>JBBPBP010000003.1:57629989-57643957 GCA_037974735.1 Cicer chorassanicum | reverse complement strand
TATTTAATGACTCATTTTCATAAATACAACATAAAAAATTAAAATGTAAAAACATTATAATTATTATATTATTATTGTTCCCATATTTATGTTGTTGATGTTAAAAAAAATACTAATTTAAAAAATTATATAGTGACAATCATTTGTGACGTGTATGATTTTTATAATTAACTCAAATTAATAATAAATATTTTGTCATATGAATGAATTATATGTTTAAAAGACTTATTTGATTATTCATTTTCAGAAAAACAATATAAAAAAATTAAATTGTGAAAAAAGATCATAAATAATATATTATAATTTTTAATCAATTTTTTAATGATAAAATATCTATCCTTGTATAATGTTTATAACAAGTTCAGATCAATATATTATAACTATTTTTATTTTTAGATAAGACATGTAAAAGACAATAAAGTTAAATGGTTAATCAGAGATGGATACACAGAAAGCCCAATCCTAGAAATTCAAAACAGAACGAGGCCCAGATCCATAAGTGAAACCCTAGAACAGGTTCAATATATTGTTACGCCGTTAAATAGAGTATCCGCAGCATTCAGAAAAGTAGCAGTGTGCTCATTCACTACCCTGTGCTGCAATGGTACTTGTTCTACTCTCACTCCATTTCTCCTTCCAGAACTGATTTTCATGTCTATTTTGATTTGATTTAATTGAATTTGATTTGTATTTGTTACAGGGCATCGATCTTAAGGCTGGGGGTAAGAACAAAAAGACCAAAAGAACAGCACCTAAATCCAATGATATCTACCTCAAGCTTCTCGTCAAGGTTACTCTCATTTTCCTTATTTTATTAAAGATGTGAAATATGAGATTCATATGGTGTGTGACGATGATGATAAATGTGATCCCAGCTCTATGAGACCGTAAGGTCAGGGAATACAACTAGTTCCAACACGCATTTGTCTGAGTCTCTTAATGCATTTCTCACATTATTTATATTTAGATTGGTATCATGCTTTTATGAATATGAATAACTAGATCCATGATTTGTGTGTTAAATTTACTTGACAATGATGATAAATGTGATCCCAGCTCTATGAGACCGAAAGGTCTGGGAATATAATTAGTTCCAACACACATTTGTCTGAGCCTAATAAAATAATTCATTTTCTCACCATGTTTTGTTCTTTTTTAACTGTTACCGTATATATATACTAATTTGATCAACGAGATCCATTATATGTTTTATTGTGTTATTTTTCGCTGCTATGATGATAAACTTGATCCCAGCTCTATGAGACCGAAAGGTCTGGGACTAGAACTTGTTCCAACACACATTTGTCTGAGCCTCGGAATGCATCTTTGCACCATCTCTTTCTCTAATATTTATATGTTTTTTGTTTTTCATTGGAGATAGAACAATTTTTTAAATACTTTATTTGCATAATATTATTGTATTTAGCCTCTTATATAGGATTAGTGATTCCCAATGATGTTACTTTTAACCATGCTAATGCTGAATTACATGATTATCAATAATATCACTAGACTGAGGGAACTAGTTCTATATTCGTTGCTTGTTATGCATCAAATGATTTTTGACTGCAGTAAAGTTCTTATTTAAATTTATATAACTACTCTTTACTTGTGTTTAATAATTTTAATATTTTATGTGTCTCAGAAATCTGATTTTGTGTATTTCACTGTCAGCTGTATCGCTTCCTTGTTAGAAGGACTGACAGCAATTTCAATGCTGTGATACTCAAACGCTTGTTCATGAGCAAGGTCAACCGACCTCCACTTTCCTTGTCAAGATTGATTAAGTATATGCAGGGGAAGGTTTGTCTCTCTCTCTCATATCAGAAATTGTAATTGTTTATGGTTTGACTGATTATAATTTGATCTTATTTTCTTCTGTTCTTTTTTGTTTGTAGGAAGGTAAAATTGGTGTTGTCGTTGGTGCTGTAACCGATGATATCAGAGTATATGATGTCCCAGCAATAAAAGTTACTGCCCTAAGATTCACAGAGACAGCACGTGCAAGAATAGAAAAGGCTGGTGGTGAATGCTTAACATTTGATCAACTTGCTCTCAGGGCCCCCCTTGGACAGAACACGGTATGAATCATATAAGAATATTTGCTTATGTTGCTTTTATTGTGATTAGTTCTATCCTTCAATTACATTTAAAATGGTGTAATTTTACCAGCCTGGTCTAAAGAATAATTTCTTGCTTCATAGTATTTTCCGCTATTTTATTTTTACATTTTAAATGGTGTATAAGCTGAGGAAGCCAAATTTAATAAAATCTTTGTTGAATTCAGGTTCTTCTTAGAGGCCCAAAGAATGCTCGGGAAGCAGTGAAACATTTTGGTCCTGCACCTGGTGTGCCACACAGCCATACCAAGCCTTATGTTAGGGCAAAAGGAAGGAAATTTGAGAAGGCTAGAGGGAGAAGAAAGAGCAGAGGATTTAGAGTTTAAGTTGACGAAGATATCTGTTTTCAGTTTTGATACTTCGAAATTAAGCTTTTGTTTTGTTATATTGTCATCCTTGAAGATAGTTTTTGTTATATTTATTTTATTAAAGAATCAATTGCATCGGAAAAAGATTATTTTACATGGGTTTTAACAATTGATTGTCCCCTACCTTTAGACAGCTTAAGTTTTAGCGTCATTGCTTTATCTTCATAAAAATGGATTTAACATTGGTAAATAGTAATTTTTTTTTGCCACTTGCTGGTTTATCTATGCATACTATCAAATTAAAGATTCAGTTCGATCTATTTTTCAAGCATTCTTCATTGAAATGTCTTATTTAATACTTCGAAAAATATGGAGAAAATAAATTTGAAAATGTCATTAATTTTGTTAAAAAAATTTCTATAGTTATTAAATAAAATATTAATAATTTATTTATGTTTTGAAAAAGTCTCATTTAATAGGTTTGTTTTAGGCCCCGGAACTTATTAGGTTGACTCTGAATCTTATTACTACCTTGCTCTGTGTATCTTATTACTACCCTACTAATACTCATATATAACTGAATTCCTATTAGTACTCTTATTCAACAGAATTCCTATATTTGAGGGATATTAAAACAGATTTTGACACTCTCCTACTGTTTAGCTCTTTAGTTAGATGATACGGTTGTCATGAGAGGAGTTATATAGAATGCAAATTAGGCCAAAAAGAAAGAGGAGTTATATAGAATGCAAATTAGGCCAAAAAGAAATTTCAAATCGCAGCAAATATTACATATACATTAACAAGAACAAGGGTTTACCTTTTCCCAAAGTTCCATAAATAATTCTATTATTCAAAAAATGGGAGATGATATAAAATATCTGTATAATGAAATAAAGAGTTTGCTTGAGGAAATGAAGGAACTGGAACCAATACCAGAGTGTAGTTGTGGTGCTGCTTCAAAAGCAACAATTCTAAATAGAAATTTATTATCTCTACTTAGAAGGAGTATTAATCACATCATAAGGGAAGATAAACTATTTATAGAGGAGAAGGAAAGTAAGAGTAATGTAAAATTGAAATGTGAACACTGTGGAAAAATTGGTCATAGCAAAGCAAAGTGCTTTGAAATTAAAGGATATCCTTCTCATTGGAATACTCGACTTTCAAACAAGGGTGGAAAGAAAGATGGAACCGTCAAGGAGAAGAAAGTAGAAGATTATTTTCTTCAAGATGTTCCTCATTTCACTGATTATATTCCTAATCTTTCGGTACGTGGCATTTCTCTCTCTATGTTTTCATCTTTTCACTAAAAATCTGTTTTAGTCACGAGGGAAAAATGCCATACTAAATATATTTAATCTCCCCAAAAAATAAAATCTTTTATTGATTGGAAATTTAGTCTGTAGTAGTTTGTAGTAGATTAGGTCATTTACAACAACTAAAACAAAAATTCTTTATTAAAAGGAATAATTATTGACCAAAGTTTGATGTGATAGAAGAGATTAAATTCTCACAACAATTTAAGTTTAAATATTAATTAAAAAATATATTTTTATTTATGTTCGATATTTTTTAATAAAATTATATTTAAAATAGAGTATTTATGAGAATAAGAATAAAAAGAACAATTAATTCTCTGATAATAATTGAAAAGTGACAATTTAATCTTAAGTTGTGCTGGTTTATTTTTTTAAAACTAAAATATATTTTTATTTTTTTTTCATGGATTAAATTGAGTATGAAAGTTTCTCTTATAAGATAAAATGGATCTTCACTCTTTAATATTTTTCACTTTTTGTGTTATGAATGCATACAAAAATACAAATATGAATTTTATAAAATGTCAATTAAGGTTTAAAAGAAATAATCAATTTTGTTGAATGTGTTAAAAGAAAGAATTTTATAAAATGACAATGAGGCTAAAAGGTTATCAAATTTTGGTGTTCTTGAAAAGCTTTGACAAATCTTGATGGTAAAACTCAATCAACAATCTCACATATTCGGTATTTGCTTCTAGCAAATTATATCCCCTCAATTATTTTTGTGAGCATAAAATTAGGATGTGTGCACTTATAATAATTTATTGGACACTCACCACCTTTATTTAATGAATTGGAGTCTTGATCACTTTCATTGATATTTGTGTTTTGAAAGAATAAATGTTGAATTGGAGATGAAACACTAGAGTGTTGGTGAAGAAAGATTGTAATTGAGAAGCAAAAAAATGTTTCAATAATTACTCTTTTATATGATATTAAAGAGTAATTACTCTTGTGAAATTTTTTATTGAAACATTTTTTTTTCTTCTCGATTACAATTTTTCTTCATCAACACTCTAGTCTTTTATCGTCAATTCAACATTCATTCTCTCAAAACGTAAATAACAATGACAACATCAAGTGATCAAGACTCCAATTCATTGAATAAAGGTGTGTGATTTTCTAAGAAATTATTATAAGTGCATGCATTCTAATTCTATGTTCACAAGAATGGTTAAGGAGATACAATTTGCCATTATGGAAATCACAATCATCAACATCCTAATCCAAATATGAAAGAGATCACTTCAAGTGAATCTTCAACCTACACATCAAAATTTAATGGAAATAAACACCGAAGACACAAGATTGAGCAATGCGAGATTGTTGATTTGGTTTTATGATCAAAGTTTTTCAGACAGCGAAATTTTTTGATGATATATTTCTTCTTTCCTTGTAATTAGCCTCATCGACAATTTACAAAATTTATTCTTTCTTTTAATCTTAATCGATATTCTACAAAATTCATTTTGTATTTAAGCTTTAATTGACATTCTAGTTTATATCCCTAAATAAATGGATGATTAAGCAAAATTCATCATTTTTACTCAATAAATAAAAACAAAAAAAATCATATTTTTTGCGATGAATTTTAGGCATTTTAAATTCTTTTAGTCGATTGATTTTCGGCATTACAAATTCCTTTTAGCCGGTGTCTTCTCTGACATTTCTTTCTTGAGATTTTTCAAACACAAAATTTATTAAATACATTCTATTTTAGGGGATATTAGATATCTTAATTTGTTTACTTAATTAGTTACACAATCTAATTAATTATTTTACATAGTTAATTAATATAATTGACTATATAAATTTATGTAATCCGTAATATAAATAATTTTTGATTATCAATATTATTCGATTTACTTTTATTCATTCCTACTTTATTGATAACTTAAATTAAGAATAGTAGAATCCTCAATTTGTTACATAAACTATGGAGCTCTCTCCAATTTTTGGTATTATTTATTTTCATCATTTTATGCTTTATTTATTTTTAATCATCGTGGTAGAAAACTAATTATTATTTTTTTATGGGGTAGAAGACTTAATTATTAATGTATGGTTTAATTATTATTGGTGTTACTGCAGACATATCCTAGTCCTTTGCTAGACATCCCTGCCTACTCAGTTGCTAAGTGAGTTTTTATTTTTCTCATTTTTCTCTTTACTGATTTTCTTGATTGATAAACTGAATTTTACTTGCATTTTGCCAGACAATATTTTGTGAATGTTGATGAGACAGTTCCTCACAAGGTTAGTATTTTTTATTTTCCACGTAGTTTTCTGTTGGTTATAGAATTGATTTTAAGTTGTAGTGAATATTTTTTTTTATTTTTTTTATCAATAACTTGTAGGAGTGAATATTTAAGAGTTATTATCCAAAATCTTGTAATCAAGCTGGTGGAATGTTATTTGTTATCTTAATTTATATGCCATTAATCTCCATTTTATTTTGACTCTTGACAGGTTGTTGTTCACAAAGATAGTCCAACTGGAGTTCATTTTCGGCTAGCTGGACCGCGTCAAAAGGTAATTTTCTATGTAGTAATGGTACACGGACATTCATTTTCTGTACATCTACAGGACACTTGGTTAATCACGTGCAAAAATATAATTAACTTAGTTGAGTAAATGATTAAATCAAATCATGACAAAAAAAATAGTTAATTCAACTATATGATCAACCACAAGTTTCAACATTAACCATATACTCAATTGAACTAACCACATTTTTGTACACTATTATTCATATGTTGCACGCATACGAAAAAGTGGATATCCATGAAATATTTATGTTTTTGATGGGTTGATGATGAAATATATTTATTGGGTTTTGAAATCGGATATTCAGGTGTATTTTGAATCAGATGAAGTTGAAGCTGCTATTGTTACATGTGGAGGTCTATGTCCTGGACTCAACACTGTCATAAGGGAATTAGTTTGTGGCTTACACCATATGTATGGTGTCAACACAGTTCTCGGAATCGAGGTACATAACACATAAAAATGTTAGAGTAAATCTCCAATATTACAAATTTTTATATAGTTTTAAGAAAATGTTTTGATATGAAGGGAGGATACAAAGGTTTCTATGGTCGCAATACAATCAGTTTAACTCCTTCAAGTGTTAATAACATACATAAGAGGGGAGGAACTATCCTTGGTACTTCACGAGGAGGACATGACACAAAAAAGATAGTCGACAATATTCAAGATCGAGGAATCAATCAGGTTAATTTCTATTTAACAATTAACAATATACTTTTTTTGTGTATGTACAAATTAATTAATATCCTCGTGAATAATTTTAGGTTTATATAATTGGAGGAGATGGAACTCAGAGGGGTGCATCTGAAATTTTTGAGGTATTTATAATTTAAATGAGGCTACCAAACTTGTGAATTTAGAAATAAGATATTTATAGTGTTGATTATGAATACAGGAAGTAAGAAGGCGTGGTCTCAAATGTTCAGTTGTAGGAATCCCAAAAACCATAGATAATGATATCCCAGTAAGTCCTTTTTCTTGCACATTCTGGTTTCCGTGTTATATAATTTGAATCTATTTATTACTACTCATTGGTTAAATTCTTCTTTCTTGCTTAATAGATTATTGATAAGTCCTTTGGATTTGACACTGCTGTTGAGGAGGCTCAACGTGCTATAAATGCAGCACATGTTGAAGCTGAAAGTGTTGAAAATGGTATAGGCGTCGTCAAGCTAATGGGTCGATATAGTGGTAACAGTCCTTTTTAAGTTACATTATATGTACATTGTTACCTTTTTTCAGGCATTCTGTTATAAAAATACACATGTATCCTTATGTTACTAGTATTGGTATCAAATCAAGCATTATTTCATATATGTGCAGGATATATTGCAATGTATGCTACTCTTGCAAGTAGAGATGTGGATTGTTGCTTGATTCCAGAGTCACCTTTTTACCTGGAAGGTTCTGGTGGACTTTATGAATATATAGAGAAAAGACTTAAGGAAAATGGTCACATGGTAATTGTGATTGCTGAAGGTGCTGGACAAGAACTCCTTTCCCAAAGCATGCCATCCGTCGACAAACACGATGCTTCTGGAAACAACCTTCTTCAAGATGTTGGTCCATGGATATCCCAAAATATTAAGGTTTGATTGTTATTTCTTTTATGTGTGTGAAATGGTCAAATAGGATCGTCGTTTTGGGACTGAGGGACTAATGTTTTTGAAGATATTTTCTGCCGCTTACTTTACGCATTTCGATCTTCCAGGATCATTTTGCCAAAGAGAAGACGCTGGACATAACTCTCAAGTATATAGGTTTGTAAAAATTAAAATATATAAAAAAAATTGTATGTGTATACGCATGCGTCCATGGATACTCAAAGGAGCAATCAATAACTGAAAGAATGTTGATGTATCTTTTCTGCATTGCAGATCCAACGTATATGATCCGAGCTGTTCCAAGTAATGCTTCTGACAATGTTTACTGCACACTTCTTGCTCAAAGTGCTATTCATGGAGCAATGGCAGGTTACACTGGCTATACAAGTGGACTTGTCAATGGAAAACTAACTTATATACCTTTCTATGTGAGTTCATTCAGCATGATAATTTTTTTTTTGGGTTCAAATAGGTAGCTTTTGTTTGGTTATTTTAACATGTTATAGCTATATTTATCACATTTTGGCTGTAAGAATGGTACTCATTTGGCTAACTCTTATATTTTATTGCTTTGATATGCAGAGAATCACAGAGAAACTGAACAATGTTGTGATAACTGATAGAATGTGGTCTAGACTATTATCTTCAACAAATCAACCTAGCTTTATGAATGCCAAGGTTCATAAAGAAGACATAAAAGGAGAAAACTCATTAGACCAGTTGACAGATTAACATTGTTCAGAAGACACTTCTGTCGACGAAATCAGTCCGCATTTATCCCGCGATCACTTGCTAATTGAAACTCATCCTAGCAGGATCATTGAAACGCATTTAGTCCGCATTAGATGTTGTTTATTCTATTGACTATTTACGTTGGGTTTTGGTCTAGTCCCCCCAACTTTTTGTATATTCTCATTATTCTTATTGAATAAAAAAAAATTATTTTGCTTTTGTCGATGACAAGTGAGTCAATATAGTTAGAATGTCTTGACAATCGTGCATTTGCACTCTATTTATTTGATTATAAAATAATGTTTCATTTTGTTACTTGTATGCTCAATAATTTGAATGGACTTTGCTCTGTCCAGAAATGAACTTCGTTAATTTGAATATATTATCCATCCATGTTTAGTGGCTTAACCATGTGGAGAACGATGAAGTGTGCTAAGTTGGAAAACCATTGATTAGTTTTCTACTTGAATAATGTAGGAAAGAATAATGAATTGCGTTGGTGTTGATACTTGATATACATTTATTTTCGCAGTGATTCTAAGTTTATGATTTTTAATTTTAAAATTTAAATTTGAATAAAAAATTCATGTTAGGATAAAATGAGATCAAATTGTTTTTTTACTTGATTTTAAAACTTTTTAACTTAAATCTCAAAACATATAATACCAAGTAATTATCCCAAGATCATGTCTATTTAACTGTTACCATTTACTTTCACTTTTCTGTGCTTATAAAATGAAGTGGTATAAAGTGAAAAGGGATCCTATTTCATTGTTTGGATGTTAAAAAAGAATGCAATTGATTTTGATGGTTTCCATGACATCTGATTCTATTAGTTACCCTTATATTATTACTTTATTATCTTTTACATCTAGACCCTTTGCATGCTTCGAAAATTGTAACATTATAAATATGAACTAAATCTATTCTTCAAAAACCAAAAATGTCAGTTAAATTATTTCTTAACTAGTACTACTAAATTATCTCTAAACACAATCAATTTAAGAATTTTTTTTAGAAATTAAAAGTTCATTCAAAAAATAGTCTAAAGTTTTGTTTGGTAAAATTAACTGATACATAAAAATACACATAATCCACTTTAAGATGTTATTCCTTATTGAACTAGACTTATAAACTAACTATATCTTTTTTATGAATAATGATATTGAATAAAGAGATAATTAAAAATGTTTTTAAATTATTAATTATTAAATAAAACTAGTATATATTTAAACTCTTTTAACAATACTTTTGTCAATACATCATGATTATATATTTATGACAAATAATTAATACATATTTCTTTATAAATAATATTTTTAATAAAAGTTTGCTATCATATTCAAACTGTATAGTATGTTATATTTCAAAAATTAGATATCTTGATATCCATATCCGATGCATCAGTACCATGTATTTGAACTTGATAGTATCTATCCAATTTCGATAATTGAGTAGTAACAACTGACAAGTAATTGAAGCAAAAACAAAAACAAAAACATAACAGAGCAATTTTTTTAAGTTCATTAGAACAAGAATTACAATCTAGAGTACAAAACGAAAACGGACCCTAATCATCTACAACTACAGTATAACGCTGCAGAGGTAGGAACCATTAGATTTAAGAAGATCCAAATACAAACAAAGAAAAAGTTTCCATAACAACACAATCACGATTAGTACAAATAGCAACGAGCTTGCAAATGTACCTTCAAATCGCGGCTTAATTATTTATTAGAAGATGATATTTAACTAAACAGCCAGTGACAAAATCAGAACTTCTTGATAAATTCATAAATGTGTTTGCTGATATCCTCAGCAGCTTCTTGGTTGTTGAAGTGAGCAACACCTTCTTGAATAACCACTTCTTCCAAATTTGGCACATCTCTCTTGAAACCACCACTCTCAATATATTGCTTAGTACCTAATGTATTGTAAACTAAATCCAAATCACCTGTGATGAACTTCACAGGTACTTTAACTTTTGCTCCAGTCCATGCTGCAGTAAGCTCCCAATTTCTGTAAAAATTACAAAAACAGATAAATTATTATTAAATAAAGTGATATTAATAGTAATTTTACAACCGTCTTTAAAAGAATATCAACTCTATTCCTTGATATTACAAGTCAAACTCTCACTACTCTATGTGAGGCATTATAATTTAACAACTAGTACATTATATAGATATAGAATTGAATTGTACTATTAGTTTCACTATATTAAGATTGTCCAATTTTAGTTACTCAATATTTCAAATGTTACAGGTATCATGCATGTGATATCAAAACTGTACACCTTTAATATTTGGAGGACTAAAGGTGGAATTAAATTATCTATATATAGATGAATAAGAAATATAAATGACACGTGAATGATGGAGAATGGGGCATCTAGTTAATTTGGAAAATGACAAAAAGTAATAAAGACTTACAAGTTGAGATTTCTATAGTAGTTAAGGCCACCAGTGAATCCTGATTTATCAAATTTAGAAGCATAGTAAGACACATCTTCTTGTGAGAGCCATGAAGGGAGTGGAATTGTACATGAAGGATCTAAATTTGAACCCATGCCTTCTTTGGGTAGGATTGGTGGCCCAGATCTACGACTTGTGAGCATGCCCTTGATCAACAGTTCTGCCCCAACTTTGGCAAATTCAGCTTCTGCTTTCCCTGGTTCCTGTCACATGATTTCGAATTGTATTATGCACAATAAATATTCTAGAATTAACGTATAGTATCAGATAACCATCAACCAAATTAATACCATTTTCTTCAGTTATTGGGTTTCAATTTTCAAACTAGATGCATTCCATCTTAATTATTTATAGAATTTAATTCATATTATACATAAGACGATGTAAAAAATTATCAATCAATTATAATTGTCAAATTATTAAAAATACTATTTTGACTTTATTAATGACATACATAATGTTTGTGATTTATAGAGTGATAATACTATATCAAAATAAAATTCTTAAATAAATTTAACATTTGGATAACCAAACAAAAATGAATTTATTCTCAGAATGATGGTTTTGTTTTTTGTCTCTCCTATTATCTGTATCTCATAAATATTGTGCTTAAGAGGAATATTGTCGTAATGCAATTTATGAAAACACAAACAGAAATACTGTTCTGAAACTAGAAAGATGATTTTGGAATAAGCAATAATTACAAGTAGTTGGCAATAATTACTGTTCTGGTATAATATTATCATGTCAAAATCAATGGTGTACTGTACATTATAATCCAAATGCGAAGTCATTTTAAAGTTTAAATACCACTCATTTTTATAGAGGAAGATCGTAAAAGAGTAACAAAGGGAAATTGAGGCATTTATTAGTGTTTCAAATATAATTTTTTTAATTGAAAATTTTGTTTTCAAAATTTTAAAAATTTAAATTTCTACTTACTCATATTAAAAAGTACTAACCCAAACTTACAAAAATGACCTCTAAATACATTCAAAATTATTTATTTATTTTATTGTAAAATATTCCGTCTTGTATTTTTTTTGTCCACATTAGTTCTTTACCTTTACAGAAGTTTACAATTTAAATTTTTTTTACCAATTTTTCTTAAAAAAATTATGTGTCAAAGGTTTAAGTCGTAAATATTTAAAAAAAATAAAAGATCTATGTAGACAAAATTAAATGATCTAAATGCCTCAAACCAAGTAGATTACAATTTTATTTTATAATTAAAATATCTTGAATATGTGGATCGCTTGAACGAGGAATCCCCAACCGCAAGAGCCCAACGACACATTTAGATCAATTAGAGATTTTTTGTTTGTTAAAAATAATTATCGCATCTAATCATTAAAAAAATACTTATTTTTGTCGATAATAATATCTTTAAATATTTTTTAATTTTTTTAAAAAAAATATAAATACAAATATATTATAATTTAACTCAGATAAATAAAAATTAATGGTAGAAAATTTCACGCTTAAAAAAACTTGTCCATTTTCCATACAAAAAAGACTTCACCATCACGTATAATATTTTATCGGTAAATACAAAATAAAAAAAATCAATATTTTATGACAAAAAATAGTTGAAATTGCAAAATAAAATAAAAATACAATTCCAATTCCAATTCTCGTTCCATTGTAGCACAAGAACAAAGAAAAATCTTGGTTGAATTACTCAAACAGATTTGAAAGGGCTTAACGTAATAAAGTTAGAAAGTAGTGAATATATAAAAATAATAAAAAGTTAGAAGAAGAAGAAGAAGAAGAAGAACCTGGAATCTGCAGATATAATAATCATCCCCATACAAAGCTCGCATGCCATCAACAGTTTTGAATTTGGGATTTCTAGGCATAAAGGGAACACTCAAACAAACGTAAGCTTTTACTCTTTCAGGACGAAACAAACACAGATACCAACCAACTATAGCACCCCAATCATGAGCCACAAGAAAAACTTGATCCACACCAAGCGAGTCGATTAGACCAACGATATCACCAACTAAGTGAAATATCGTATAACTGTTTACCGAACCTGGAGCTTCGGTATCACCGTATCCACGTAGATCTGGAGCCACGGCTCTGTAGCCGAGGGAACCTAGAGCCGCAATCTGATGGCGCCATGAGTACCATAGTTCAGGGAAGCCGTGAAGGAATAAAACAACGGGTCCTTCTTTTCCTTTCTCAGCGATATGCATTTTGATTCCATTAACTTCAACTGTTCTGTGTTCGATTCCTTCCATCTCGTTTCGTTGGTGATGTGTTTAATTGAAGCGAATGATATAATATATATAAATAAATTTGGGCGATTTAAACTAAGAGTAAAGAGGTGGTTTCTTTGTTTGTTTGTTTGTGAGTGATGAGTGAGGAGTAATTAAAAGGAATGCACGTGTAACGATATTTGGGGACTATTCACTTGTGACTTGTGACCACACCAGAATACTCACTCTGCATCAATTTTCTCATATTCACATTGTTGACTTTTCTTTTGGGAAGTAACATCGTCGTCATTAATTACTCTATTAATATTATATCCAAAATTAAAAATATTTGTTCTACAACGATTCTTTTCTAAAAACTAATCATCAATTGTGACTCGAAAATAATATAAAAAAATGTCATTATTCAATATTAAATAGAAATTCGTTTATTCAACATATATACATGTCATAATTTCCAAGAGAATGAAAAGAGGTTATTTTTGGAGTAAACTTTTAAAATTACATAATTTACTATGTAGTACTATTAAATATAGACATTTGAGAAATATTTTTCTTCTTTTTTATAAGTCCCTCTTTGAATATTAAGCTGCATTAATTTTTTTTTGTTAACATATTTTTAATTACTTTATCTTT
>JBBPBP010000003.1:57606788-57624998 GCA_037974735.1 Cicer chorassanicum | reverse complement strand
AATATATTAAGAATTTAGAAAATAAAAAAAATCAAGAAAACCGAAACTAAAGTCGATAGTTTTGATGTATCTTTTCTTTATTTTAATGTATTTACTTTGAAATTTATAATATAATTGACTTTATAATTATTTTTATTATTATTACAGTTATTATTTTTATTAATTTTTATTTATTAGATCCGAAGAAAAAATTGTAAATAAAATATAATTAAGTTGTTAATTTATCTGCGAAACATGAGACAATTGTTAAAATAATTTAAATTTATCTACAAAATAAGATAGAGTAGTTAAAATAATATAACACATTATTTATTTAAGCACATTTAGTCAAATTATCCTAATATCTTAAATCCAATCATAAAGTATTATAAATTAAAATATTTTCTAACTCAAAACATTTCAAATGAACACACGTTCCAATACATATTCAAATATCTATAATAATACTTTATGAAGTTGCAAATATAATTATAAAATCACGATTAATAAGATATAACTCTTTGTTATAAAGTCACAATTATTTGTCTATTCATAGAAATCAAATTCTAAAAAAGTTTGTAAATGTTCATCTTTCGATTATAAATATTGTAGTAGTCCAACGATATCAATAGACACTAAAACATAATAGAAAACAATTCATTAAACAAAATACTAATATAATAAATAATATATTTATATTAGTGGGGGTGCGGGGCGGGGTTGATACTATAAGACCTGTACCCGCACCCATACCCATTTAATTTTGCAGGTAATTACTCGTCCCCGTGCCCATACCTATTATGCGAGTTTTTTCCCTGCCCCTTGTGGATTTTTATTGTGGGACTGGATCTAATTGTCATCCCTAAAATACGCATTAAGAGGCAGATAACACTAAGTACTATAAACACTATTGTGTCGAATGACAATTACCAGACTGCATTGCCGCACAATTTCTACGGTGAGACTCTTATTAGCCCTTGTAAAGGACTTGCACCAAACGATCAATATTCCTTTCAATATCATCTTGATGATTAAAAATCCACATGATTTATTTCTTCCTCTTATAAGCTCAAGTTTACCTATCAATAACAGTCAGATGTGTGCAACAAGAAAAAAGCAGATATTTATGTTTTCATTCATCAGTTGATAGAAACAAGAAGATGCCCGTGACTCATGAGCATCAGAGCCTCTCCCTATCTTTCTCTTCTTTCAAACTCTTAAAAAACATCACTCAAATCCATTATGCTCCCCCCTCTTAATAAAATAGTTTTAGTGTAATCAAACATATAGAATAGAAAGGAGAGGTTGCTCGATTACCAGGCATGCCACATGTTTCAACAAGAAATCCTAGTGGTGGTATATGTGCTGGCATAAAGAACAACCAATTGAAACTAAAATCCTTATGCCTATGTAGTTCAATTCAAATTTGACAATTCAATCACATATGAAACCAAAATAACAATAGACGGTAAAACTATAAAAAATTTGTTGGCACATAACACAATGATTGGCTGATTCCAAAATATCAAGTATCGAGTCTGGCGGGTCAAAATCTTGTCATCCTACATAAGGCCACCACCAATCCACAAAAGGGAATCGACTGATCATAAAAATACATGTTGAACAAACTCAATCTCAGTGTTTCAGATGTACGTACAATCCCCTCCCCCCAAATGGTAGATTGCTTCTCACAATAGCAAAATAATTAAGCACCTAAGAAAGTAAACTTGACTCTCTGCATACTTTGTTGTACACTCTAACAAATCCATACCTTCTCAATGCTAATCAAAACTAGCATTTAAAAAGTTCAGCAGTTCATTTCTCTTGCTCTCAGCCACCTTATCTTCCTTTGTTTTATCAAGTTTGAGAAGAATCTACAAACAAACAAAAGGAAGCAGGTTCAAGATTGTGAACAACATGACCCAAGGAAAAGGTAACAAACAAATACTACACCAATACCTTCTTGCCAGATACAGCACTACGGCGAACACCATCATCTTTGTCGCGCCCTAAAAACTGATCGAGTACAAAAAACTATCAAAATGAAGAACCATATAAGCAAATATTTACATGGACTTTGCGAGCCAGATCATAAAAAAACCTTGGAAAGCTGCACAGGGCTGCTGCTCCTCTCATCATTCTGCTTCTATATAAGACTCCCATTACCACGAAAAACCCGACCAAGAAACAACATCCAAGCAAGCCAATCAAGCGCCAGACATGTCACAGATCCAGCTCCAATTTCAAAGAGCCAAAACAAAAAATAAGAAGGAAGTATCATAAGCATCTCAGACTGGAATGCACTAAACATATATGAATTTAATGGGGGAGGAGGAGGAGGCTGCAAATTTGCAGCACAATTAATTGTATATGTAATGTGCAAGTTTTAGTCTGGGAAAAGGAACAATGACAATAGATCAATATTTTCAAGGGGTAGAAGATGATGTGAAGGTACTCGTATAGAGATATCTTAAGTTGATAAATCTTAGCATGGATGAATATCAATTTAAAAAAACTTCGAGCAATTAGCAGTGAGCATTGACTCAAGTTTAACCACAAGATGATGATTTAAATTAAATCAGGTATCCCACATGGAGTGGATGTTTCAGTTACAACAAGAGTTGAAACTTTAAAGATGAATAATATCAAACGATTTATAAACAACCCAGTGGAAGACAAGGTATGAAAAAGTGACCTACCTCTTTTAGATTATGCTTCTTCCGCTTATGGCGATGGCTTCTACTTCGCTCCTTTTCCTTATTCTGGCAGGGAAAGAAGAAGGTGAGATAAATGAACAATTTTTTAACTAGTACAAATTGTAGCACCCGAAAATCACCTTCTTCGGTCTATCGCTTTTTTTGTGCCTCTTTGAACGATGAGATGTTTCTTGCTCACTATCAGAAGAACTCTCACTTCTGTAGTAAATATAACAATAATTAATCTCTTATGATGTGAACCAAATCAATCCATTTATTAAAATTATTAACAGGTAATGACAGATTTTTTTATGCCTATAGCAAACATCAACTGGCACACTAACCGCTGTTGAAAAAAGTGTTTTGTGTAAGACACACAATTCATCAACATTGAACATTTTTAAGACATCATATTTCCAAAGATGTAGTAAAGTAAAGGGGAGATAACAACATGAACAAAGGAATAATATGCTAGAATCATAATTGTGAAGAAGAAACAATACAAAAGTTAAAGTAAACTTGACAAATGACACAGTGAGTAGGCTTGGTCAACGGTGAACAATATAAAGGATAGCAGAAAACAGCCGTTTGTTCAAATTTTGTTCCATTATGGTTCAAATTTCATCATTATATTAGCAACACTATGTTGAAATAGCACTTTATTCAAATTTTCCTACGCTATAGCGCCTTTCACAACCCTGAAGGTGAATGAAATGAAAACAAATTCCATTAACAAAATGTTGGAACGGGAAATACGCATTCAATTCAACGATTGCAATTATGTGTACTAAATGTGTAACCTAAATACAGAGAAAAGTATTCGAATAGACTAGCATTACATAGCGATCGATGACGTAATCAAGTCAAAATTCATGGATCGTAAATTGAATTAAATCTGACATGGAATCAAATCATGTATGTACGGATAAAAAATTGAAAGAAATTAACTATGTCGTTGGTTAAGTGAGGAATTGACTTGGAACCTGGAGTTGTCAGAGAGGGAGGATGAAGAATAAGAATCAGAATCGGAAGAGTGACGGTGATGCCTGCGACGTCGTTTTGTGTGAGAGTGAGATTTGGTTTTCTTTCGGATCTTGAGGGAGTCCTTGTCGCGGTCTCGGCGAGTGCGGTGGTGACGCCTGCGACGGTGAGAGGAGGAATCGGAAGAGGAAGAGAGAGACGAAGACGAGGCCGCCGCCATGAGGAGATGCGTGTTGTTCCGATTTGGGAACGAGGGTTTATTTACTTCTGATTGGGGGAATCGGTCACCCACGCACGCAACAATTCTCCTCTATCTACAATTTAATTGTAATTTAACGTTGTAATTTAATTTGGATATTCTCCAAGTAAAGAGATTTTACACTTTTATCCTATTACTTTTTAAAAACAAAACGTGAATATTATCTCACGTTTAAAATTAGTATTGTTCATTTTTAGTGATACTTATACGATATCATTTATAGATAAAAATAAAGATTTTACAATAGTTAAATTATTAATAACATTTATTTTTTATAATAATTGTAATTAAAGTCACAAATATAATTAATCATGTCGAATGTATAAAATATTGTCCAATGCCCATGAAAATTAAACTCATTTAATAATTGTTTTTTTAACGGAAATTTAGTCAAATCAATTTATCTCGCACGCATAATAAAAATTTAAATGCAAGATGAGTATAATAAAAAGATTTTAGATCTATTTTTTCACATATGAGAATTATAATTCTAAGAATATATTGGATCATTATCACATATGAAGATTTTATGTAAGTGTTTAGTGAATTTTAAATCTTAGGTTAAGTTATCATCCTCTTATCTTAAATCAAAAACTTAATAACTATGTAAATTTTTGGTGATATTTATTATCTAGTTTCTATACTCCAACAAATGATTTAGTAGTAGGAAGTTATGGTTGATTATTTTTTTATTCCCATGGGAATATAAGTTTCCCACTCTAGGACATGGAAATAAAAAGTATAAAATATATGAGTAAATTTTATTGTTTGGAATAAAATGTTCTTTGACATAATTTATTAAAACTTGAAACAAAGATGAGAATGAAGATTTCCAATATCAAATTCTTTAGAATAAAAAGTCTCTAAATCCATGAAATAAATACCTATTAATGACTAACATAAAACATGGACGCCTTCACTAGAGAATGTAAGATTTTTGATATCAAATTCTTTAGAATAAGCCTGTAAATACATGACACAAACTCCACTTAATGACTAACATAAATATGGACGCCCTCGCTGGAGAATGAGCGAACAATTTAACAATTCTTAAACTACAAGTATAAGCTTATAAACACTTGCTCTGCATTATGTAGATATATTGGCTTATATATATACATTGTAATCTTTTTTTTTAAAAAATAATTATGGTTATACAAATATTTATTGGTTTTCCAAAAAAAAAATAGTAAACTTAGAGGTGTAGTTGCAATTTCCATCGCAATTTCTTAAACTAAATACTTTGATCTTTAATTTAATATTTCCTCTATTTCTAATTTTATAAAGAGTTTTTAAAAGATAGTTTACTAAGTAAAGTTATTTTATACTATTATCTAATTATAAATATTCAATATATTACATTCTATTAAATGATTTTTAAATTAAAAGTAGTTATTAAATATTTTATTGATGTGACAAATTATTATTTATTATGAGTATAAAATAAATTTATATCCACAATGCATTTTCTTTAAATTCTTTTATAAAACACCTAAGAAACATAAAATTTATTTAATATATTATTTTGACTGTTGTAAGAGTATAAAAAGAAAGATAGTTTAATTATAAAAAAGAAAAGATGACAGAATAAAATAATTTTTATTTTTAAAATAATAAAATATTATGTATATTTATGCGTATATCTCTCAAATATTTATTTAGAGCTGTAACCGAATAAGTATTTCTCATCATTGATTCAAATGTAGTTAATACAAGGGACTAAGATAGTCCACAACGTACATTTAAAAATGAAAATAACGAAAAAAGATATCATAATTAGGTAGTAGTGAATCTACACAACATCCTGCAAGAGAATTAATATAAGCTAAATCACCTGCAGTTTGTGAATTGTCTGAAAATGACATTACATAGACATTGCAATAACAATTGGTATTCTTTGCAACACGCACACACACACATTAAAATTCACTCACTTAATTAAAAATGAATTAATTTTAATGAGTCCGGGTTCTACTAGGAGCAGCCCCACCAGGATAATAAGGAACCCTAGTGACTCTAATCCAATCATCTCCATGGAAGAAAGCTGTTGGCAAGAAAGTATTTGCTCCTTCTGATGTAATGGTTTTAACACCTTCCCATTTAACACGCTTGGTAATATCAGAACCAGGTCCACGGTTATTGTACTCAGCATAGTAACAAGTGTCAGTTCCTGTAATACCTTCAATTGTTTGCCAAGGCATATAACCATCAGGTGTGATTAAATCACCAATGTAAGTATCCATGAAAATTGTTCTTGAGAAATTTTTCCATGGACGAGCCAAATAGGCCTTGTTGTCGAATCGAACCGGATAGTATTGCGGATCTGATACAATTGAACCTCCTTGGATGATTAATCCTGAAGGTTGGTTTCTTTCTTTTCTACCCTGTGCGGTCACGATGCATTGTTGGTTTTCCAATGGCTTTCTTACGACGAAAGTGCAGTTTTGGAGAACTGCAACGGAATCGCCGAAGACAAAGTCAATGGTACCTGTGATAACACAATCGCGGTAGAATTGACGCATGGTGTGTGCGTAAAGTGTGTCTTGGTATCCGTCCATTCTGCATTTGTAGAAGATTGATCTGTCAGCTTGGACTCTCAATGCAACTGCTTGATGCTTTTCGGGACCAGCAGAGTTTTCAAATCCAATACCAATACCAACGAAGAAATCTCCAAGAACAGCTGAAATATTTCATAAAAGAAGTTATAAATAAACGGTTTTCATATGATAAACATAAGCATGAAAGAAATAAGAGATACTTACCAACAGTGGCGGTTCTGTAGGTACCAACACCGTCGATGAAGTTTTTGTTACCAGTGATACGTGACTTCCTACCACCATCACCAATAAAAACAACATGAGTCATGTTTCTAGAAACTTCAACATACTCATTATAAATACCCTCCTTGATATAAATAACAAAAGGCCTCAAGTTTTTCTTGGGAACATGCTTAAGAGCTTCATTAATTGTAGTGAAATTTCCAGTTCCATCTTTAGCAACAACAACATGAGCTTGAAGTTTTCTTCCAGTCATTTTAAGCAATTTTCTAACACCAACACGGTCATCAACCCATTCAGGAAACTCAAAATCACCACGACCAACAACATGCAATTCTCCATCATCATTCAATAGTCTACGACCCTTAGGTTTCATTTCGGTGAATGTTTTTGAAAGTTCGTTAATGATTGAAAGACCGTTACTACTCATATGCATAGCGGTTTGCAAAATCTCTTGCATTTTTTCACCAGCATTGGTAGTGGTATTTTCAAATGCATCTAAACAAGTTTCTTGATATGTAATGGCTCCACTTAACCAAACCTTTAAACTTGTGAGTACTCTATCGAGGTTATTAAGGTCAAAATTACTAAACTTTTCTAATGATCTTTGGAATTCATCAATGGAAAGGTTCATGAGTTGTTTACACGTTTCAAGTGCTTCCTTAGTTCTTTCGTCACTTTCAACCTCGCGAAGGAGTTGTGTTTTAGAAAGTCCGTCGCTGATTTTGGTGATGGTAATGTTGAATGCGATTTTGACGAGTTCTCTTGGATCTGTTATGTTTCCGGCTTGTGCTGTTAGACTTTCTTCACATTCTTTTCTGTAATCGGTTGGTGCGCAAATGGTTTGAACGGCTTTAACGGATGAAGAAATGTGAGAATCATTAGAATCTTCCTCTGCTTCAACGTTTTTGCCGAAGCCGACGCTTACTGTGGCAGCGACAACCATGGCTACTAATAGGAAGGTTGAGACGCCAATAATGATGATTCTCCTCTTCTTCTGAGAATCTTCTTCCCCAGACATGTTTTTATATATTTAGCAGCTCCCAATCAACACCTTCAACGTATAAATAATTTAGTACCAAAATTAAAATTAAAAGAAACAAAAATACAGCTAAAATTGATATTATGGATTGTTAATTACCTGTGTGAAAAAAGGGGCCGCTAGGTGAGTTATAATAAAACGATGACGAGGAAGAAGAAGTTGCTCAGGCGAGACGGTGTAATTAATTATCCGTCAAAGCCCTTAAAAGAATGTTGTTTTTCTATGTGTGTGAATGAATTGTGAAATATATGTGTGCAGTTATTATATGTAGAAGAAAGAAGGATGAACGATTTCAAAGTTGGTTACGTTAGTTGAAAAATTGTGAGGCTTGGAGTTCAGAGCTGTGTAAAGAGAGGTTATGATTTTTTTACTATAAACAGAAAAACACACTTCTTACTCTATATTTGATGTTTTGGGTTCCTTCTTTCACGCTTATTCAACTCAATTGCTTAAATTTCTCCCTTCTAACTGCTCTTTATTAGGGAATTCAATCTTAAAATGTCAGCCGTTCGATTTTGAGACACAGATCTTAATAAAACCCGTTTAATATCATATTAGCAGTCGAGATTAAAAAATTTGTGAATTTTTTACTGAAAGAAATTTGGGTCATTTCATTAGCATATTCTCTCACGAGGATCCGGATTAATTAGCTTATTCTCATATATGTACATCATGAGCCACACATAGATATTCTAATTCTCTTATTATAACACTGTTTGATAATATTTTATATAATATTAAAAAAATTAAGTGATGTATTAAATTTATTTATTATATGTGTACAAATGTTATATAGAGGTTTATATATAACCAAAAAGATAATATCAAACGAGAGGTGATAATGAAATATATTATAAGTTTAATTAGTGTATAGAGTTATTAAAACTTTTTATAACATGTTTGATTATACGACATAAAGACTTTTATCGTACATCTAAGTAAAAGCTGTTGAGTGTAGCTTTATTGTAATCGCAAGTTTAAAATGTTTGCTTAATTCATAAACTAATAACAAATTATTGAGACATTCAACGATTTAATTATAAACATTTTTTTTTAATTTAGAGATTTATTTAAACTTTTAAAGTAATTAAACTTGTATTACATGTAATTTAACACAACATTTCAAATCGTCGGTATATGTATGACAAAAAATGAGAAAATTGTATGATAAAGAGGGATATAAGAAACAACCTCTCTCTCTCTATCCATACATTTTTATTTTTATTTGTAACCATGTTATTGATGCGAGGCATATACTAAATCTGCACCAGCAAATCAATTACATTCTACAGAAAACACAAACACAATTTATTCCTAAAAAATAATCTATTAATTCCTCCACCATCAATAAAAGAAAATGGTACAACTATTAATCTAAAAGGGAGGCAGTAAAGTTATTATAGTTTCTAATTTATATAATAAGTAGGATAAATAAATAATAAATAAATAATAAATACTAGTTAGAAACTCAATTACTCAATCCTGCTGTGAACTTGACACCTGTTTTTGGCAACCATGAGCCACCATTAAGGAATCTCTGAACAGTAAAGTAACCAGCAGTAGAAGCATCTTTAATGATATGATAACCAGGCCATTTAACTCTACCAGCAAGTGATGAACCAGGTCCATAATTTCTATATTCACCATACCACAAAGTGTCCAATGCAAAGTTTCCAAGCCATTCAAGCCACCCTCTAGGTTGAACCATTCCACTCATATATGTGTTAATGTAAACTGTTCTAGAATATTGCTTCCATGGCCTCCCTAAATATGTAGGTTGTGAGGCCAAAACATAACTATCTTGAATTGTAAAACCTGTGCTTTGATGTGGACTTTTTCTACCTTGTGCTGTGATTGTAACTTTTTGTAATGGAAGTGGAACTCTTGTGTATATCTTGCAGTTTTGTAGAACAGCAGCTCCATTGCCAAAAATGAAGTCTATGGTTCCATAGATTTCACATTCACGGTAGAATTGTCGCAGCGAATGCACGTAAAGGGTGTCTTGGTTTCCTTCTATACTGCACCTAAAGAATGCAGATTGGTCTGAATCCACCCGCAATGCCACGGCTTGATGGTTTACTGGTCCTGCAGTGTTCCGGAATGTCACGTCCCTCGCAATGAAACCCTTCCCAGATACAGCTACATATCATAACTTCAAATTAGCATCACTTTTTTAATTTTATCACGAGCAATATTATTAATTCATTATGTAACATAGTCTTTTCAATACGTGATACATATTACTGGGACTTTGTTTTCTTTTGTAAGAGAGTATATACTAACATTTCTCTTAGACATACAGCTATAGTAAATTAAAGATGTCATTGGATAATAATGTACTATAAATTAATAACTTTACTTACCAAACGTGGCAGTTCTAAAAGTGGTCCATCCTTGCATGAAATTTCTGTTGCTTGTGATAATGGTTTGGCCAATACCATCACCAACGATCATAATGTTGGTCATCTTCTTCTTCATATCAACATTCTCCTTGTAAAGTCCCTTCTTAACATAGATAACATACCTCCTATTGCTATGACTTGGAGCTGCATTAACTGCTTCGTTGATCGTACGGTAATGACCACTTCCATCCAACGCAACAATCGCATTTGCAACCGCACCGTGCCGTCTAGACTTAAGGAGCTCTTGATCAGCATCGGTCATCCATTCGGGAAACTCCGAGCTTACATCGCTTGTTCCGTGCAATGTAGTGTTCCTCGGAGACCTAAAGGGTAATCTATGAAGTTGAGTATACAAAGACAGAACATTACTGATAAGCTGTGTGACTTGTGTTAAACTTCCACTGATGAAACTCTCAAGGCGTCTATCAGTACCTTCAAACCCTTCAATACATGTATCTTGGTTACTAAGTGCTGCACTTAACCAAGCTTCGAGGTTTCCTTCGTATTGCGCATTTCTATCGCCTGCTCGAATTCTCCTCATCTCACCTAATGACCATGCTAGCTCTGACACAGAGAAATCAATAAGCTCCTTGCAATCTTCTATGGCTAGTTGCTCGCGGTTATTAACAGAAAAAGTACTGATCTTTGTCATGTTATTGATGGCACCTATGGCTTCATTGATTGTGGTTCTGAGTGCAGCACTGATGACTGAAGTTGGACTTGGAGGGCCGGTTTTCGTTAACTCGTTTTGAATATTTGTGAGGCATGAGTTTTGGTTTTCGATATCCATGCAGGCTTGAGCAATCAAAGCTTGCATGTCTTGTGTTTGGATTTCTGAGGGAATTTCATCTTGGAATGAAAGTACTTTCTCGAATGATGGTAAAAGGATGAGAATGAAAAGGAAATTAACAACCATGGCCATCTTTTGGTTGTGACAGAACCAGAAAGACAGACAAAAAAATTTGCTTATGGTCTTTTGAAGAACCTTTTATTTATTTATACATGCAGGTAACGATTTTTGCTTTCATAGTTAATTATGAACTTTTCTTCTGAGTTTAGATATTCACATTCCTTTATGCTTTTTCTTTGGACAAAAGTTTCAAGTTATTCAAATGCTTTCTTTTGTTGGAGGCATGGCATGATATTCCCTACTTTGATGAATGAGCTTGTTGGTTTCATCGCGGCTCAACAATGATTCTCACTTTGTCTGCAGTGTGATGCGCACACACTTTCTCATTTTGGATCATATTTTGATCAAAAGTATAACCGTTAAACTAAAACATAGTGCATTCCCTCTAAAGGTCCAAACGAGAATACTCCAATCATTGGAAAATTCCAATAAAAGAGAAAAATACACAATAAAATATTATTTTATTGTCTTTTTTTTTTCTACTAGAATTTGTCGTCGTTAGAGGATCTGAAACTTGAGAAGATTGCCCCTTTAATTTTTCCTTGCTAATTAAGAAAAATAAACAAATGAAGAAGGCCTATGAATCCCTAAACCACCCTAGTAGTAATATTCTTTACTTCGAAGTAGCAGAAAACTAGAATTGGATCAGGTTCAAATTTGCTTTTGCATGCCTAGCATATTTTTGCCAAATAATTTTGTTCTTTTTTAGTTTTTTTAAGTGGTGAAATTCAACTTCAATTACATGTGGATATCAAATTAGTTTATCTGGGTTTATCATCTTTAGATTCTCATTAATTTTTTTTCCAATAGGACGTGTGAGAATCCTAAAAGAAAGCGATAGAAAAATACAAAAAGAAGTGAAAAGAAAAAGAGAGAATGAAAAAAATGATGGATAATGATAATACAGTAAACATATATACAAGGAGAGAATTCAAGGGACCAAATAAAAAATATGATTACTGTCTCGTATACACCTTACTAGGATATAATAGAACTCAAGGGGAAACAGTGCCAGAGATATTTAAATTTTGAATCAAATGTATCATAAATCATCAATGAAGTAGCATCCCTTCAAACAAAAGCTAGTATAAATGTATAATATGTCAAATTATAGTTGTCAAATAAGTTAGTTACACTAATGTTTAAGTTTGAAGGAGTAACTTATTGTTGTTTTCAGTAATATTCTGTTCCAGCTAATTACTTAGCATTGGTGCAACTAACTGAAACAACTTAACTAACTTAATTGAGAACTAAGTGACACACTTTCACTTCCAATTTAACCAATAGTGTTGTAGCTAATCCCATCTGATCTTGCAGCCTCGTGCATGGATTGTTTCGAGTATTTCTGAGGAAAGCGAAAACCTGAGAGAACTATGCAGTTTAACCTTTTTAATCCGACCACAACAAGATCTAAGGGCAAGCTCCAATCCTTGTACAGTGACATTATCAAGATGAACCAGTTTGGCATCCTGGAGGCGTTTCAGGTTACCCATAAGCAGGCACAACACACGATCTGACACGTTACAGTAGCTCATATTTATCTGCCATCATCATAGCTATGTTGAGTTAGAATTTGAACTCCTTATACTACTAAAAGCATTTATTGCATTATTATAAGCTTTCTTTATGTTATTAAACATCAAAACATAACCTACTTGAAGGAAAATTAACATAGCATAGCATTCCAACAAAATATAAATAGAAACTTCAATTTTTTCAAGTATATAAAAATATCACTGGACAATAAAAACTGGAAGTTAACTCAGCAGTTTTCCAAATTTAGTTTATCAAGAGCGTATATCAGACTATCAATTGAGTAAAGCTGATACCACTGACCTGCCGTAGGTTTTGTGAATAATACGCAAGGGCCCAAAAACCCGAATCATCAATTTTTTCACATTGTTTCAAATCTAAATCAGCCAACCTCTTGCAACTGACTGCAACTGCTTTTATACCAATGCTTGTGATGTTCGAAAGCCCACGCAACTCAAGATCAGAGAGTGCGACTAGATAGCCGATACACTTCAGCCCTGTGTCTGTAATTCCATTGCAATATGATAGGTTGAGCATGGTCAACTTGTTGCATCCAGTTGAGAGTGCTGCTAGCCCATCATCCCCTATACGTACACAGCTGCAATAAAAAACAGAACAGGTTCATCACTTTGTCTAAATTTTGTTGAATCATAATCATTTAGCCAAGTTGACAAAGGTTCAAGTACCGATAGAGGTCAAGTTCAGTCAATTTTCGGCAGTTACAAGCAATGTGCACCAATCCTATGTCTGATATGTTTGTGCATAGTCCTAACTTCAATCTTACAAGTTCTGAGCATCTTGATAGATATTTGAGTGCTGCACGAAGACGAATTGTTGGAGATAAACTAATCAGAACCATCGGCAACAATATTGTACAAGAATGATATATCATATACGATGAACAGATTAAACTTCAATATTTACCTATGTCATTTATGCCAGAGCAATCAGTAAGGTCAAGCTCTTCAAGCAGCAAGCAACTCGATCCAAGCTGATACAGACCGATCTCGGTAACCATATCACAAGACTCTAACTTCAGACATGTAAGGTTTGGACAAGAGTTGGCTATAGTAGAGATGGCTGCATCAGTTATGAAACGACAACAGGTCAAATCAAGTGTCTTCAAATTGCCGGAGCCAAATACAAGCCGCATAATTCCAATGTTGGTCACCCCGATACATTTGCTTAAACCAAGTTCAACTAAAGATTTGCAATTGGTGCCAATGATCTCGAGGATAAAATCAGAAACGCGGACACCCTCAATTCTAATTATGCTCAACTGCTTTAAATTCTTCAAGCCATTAATAAGAGGTGCTGAAAGCTCCTGCAGAAAATGGCTAAGGTATTAGTGTATATCATACCTATCAAAGTAAAATAGAATACAAAATCAAATATATACACCAAAATTTTAGATACAAACTCACAGAGACGCAGTATCCTGCACCCATCTGCTCAAGACCAACGTGTCCGGTAATTACGGATAATAAGCCAGATGGGCTAACACAGTTACAC
Organism: Cicer chorassanicum; assembly: GCA_037974735.1. Classification (NCBI taxonomy): domain Eukaryota; kingdom Viridiplantae; phylum Streptophyta; class Magnoliopsida; order Fabales; family Fabaceae; genus Cicer; species Cicer chorassanicum. Next base: position 57,610,907 of record JBBPBP010000003.1, on the reverse strand, counting down.
CTTGATACATCAATTGCCTGAAACACATTAAAAGGACACATCCTAAAGACATGTGTTTATGCACCAAGTCCACAAAGCGTTCTTGGTCAAACTTTTATTGATTTTAAAGTCATTGTTGTCACAGTTTATAAACTTAGAATAGAAAAATTACCTTAAGTAGTGGGCATCCTTTTTCAAGAAACCGCAATCCCACATCATCCACTAAATAGCATCCCACCATAATGAAAACCTCGAGTTTTAACAGAGAAGCTATTGACCGTAACGATTCACTTGTTATCTAATAACGTAAGATGTCAAAATTATTTAAAACATGATTTGAAGAAACAATAACTCAAACCAAATAGAACCTATTTATATGCTGAGCAAGGTAATAATGTTAAACAGAAAATCGTATTAGCATTGAAAATTGAAATAGGCTCTTTTTGGCAAGGGATAAGAACTATAAATCACCACCAGCATTATTACTACATACAAGTACAACAGTCCACTGTCAATAGTCAAAGAACATAGGACTTGTTTTTTTACATCTCTACAGTATTTGCATTGCTATCAAATTTTGAAAACCAGAAATCAGAACATCCATTTCTTCTCCGATTGCTCTAAGCATGAGAGAACAAGAGAATGTCATTCAAATGATAGGATTAGAGTGTAGTTGGGAAAATGTTTTTGGCAATGAGTTTGAAATTAAGTGATTTATATTTAAATTTTTTTACTTTAAAAGTAGATTGATACTTATATAACTTGGTGTAAACTTTTCGACCCATATACAAAAGTTAATTTTTATTACTTCTAGGCAAACCGATGTTTGGAGACAATTCTAATACTTTACACAATAAAACCAAACATACAATTAACAGTCAAAGCTTCAAGGCTAATGACCCAAATCCCAAACACCATATATCCTAATTGAAACTGTAAATATGCCATTAATTAAGAATTTGTTTATTTCTCAGAAACGCATTAATGATTTGGATTTCAAAAAGTTATATTCTGTCAATCCTGTAACCTCAACCTATTTTCAATAACAATAGTGTTACTTACACACTAGTCTAAACAAAATGCCTATACCTCATAAAAACAAAATGCATTATATTTAAAGTGAATATGACTCCTCTAAATTATAAAGCAAGTATTCATTAAAGATTTTCTAATCATGGTTTATCATAGATGTATGTATAATATCATCTATTGAGTTATTATTCAACAATTTATACTATTCACTTTATTCTTTAAACTTTAAATTGCAAAATCCATAACATCATTTTTAAATTGGATAAACCAACGTTGTAGTCCTTGAAAATGTATGACATTGTCACTTTGGTCCCTCACTCAGTCAAAAACTCAACTCAGTTCTCAAATCATCAATATTGACTCTGAAATATACAAGTTACGATCATAAAAGTCCGTGAAAGATAAAAATCATTGTCAAACTAGTCATTAACCGTTATAACGTGAGAGATTACATTGACTGACATTTTCATGGTTCGAAGATCAATTTCGGGATTTTAGAGACCAAAATACAAGCATCCTACACTTTCAATAACTAAAATGGCGGTTTACCCTTCTAAATTCTAATAATAATTTGATTTTACGGTAATAACAAAAATAGTAACCAACCTTAAGATAAGAAACATCAAGAAATTTCAAATCCAAGCATTTTTTAGAAAGAAGATCAATCCCCATATCAGAAACCTCCAAACACCACTTCAAACTCAACCTCTCCAACTTACTACACCTAATAGCAATCTTCGCCAACCCAATATCACTAACTCCTAAACACTTATCCATATTAACTTCCTTCAACCCCATGGCGCACGATAGCGCATCAGCCTCTCTGTCACCATAACCCCAACAATGTGACACATCAACCGCCTCCAATAACGGACAAGCCCTGACTAACTTCTCCAAACCAAAGTACCCTAACCCGGTAGTTCGACTCAGTACTAACTTCCTAACTCCCCGAGTCCAACTCGCCGATCCGTGACTCAGTAAAATCGAGACTGCTCCATCGTCGATTCGCGGACACATTGAAAAATCAAGCATTTCAATGTTGCAATACTTTTGAAGTAATCCGATTAAGAATTCAACGCGGAGGATCCGGATATTCTTTCGGGTTAAAGATTCGACCCGATTGAAATCGTTGCATACTAACCGCCATGATTTCCGATCTGAATCGAGTTTTTCGAGGATTCGGATTAGTAGGTCTTCTGTTAAGAGAGAGAAAACAGATTCGGACAACATTGAAAAAATTCGGAATAATAAAAGGTTTTAGGTAGGGACGAAGAGGAATAAGAGACGAAAGTGGAGAAGATGATTTGTTTGATTGGAGAGAAAGTGAAAGAGAAATGGAGAAGTGGAACGAGGTTTCGTTGGATTCATTGCTTTTGTTTATTCCGCAAAGTGAAATAAGGTCAATGCATATGAATTGAAGAGAGTATATATAAAATTAGAAATGTGAATTAATTAATGAATTTGAATTCAGATTGGTTTTGATTTGTATAACTATAAAGTGTACGGGTACGGCCATGTCCTCTTTGGTGTACCCTTCTTCTTCTGTACTTTTGTGCATCACCAACAACAACTCAACAACTATTACCTATCTTTAAATACCATAATGCCTTCACTATTTTTGCAAAGGAAACGCCACCTCAGCAAAGACAATGACAAGGAAATTAATTCGTGTCCTCCTTGCCTTCGTACGAGGGATTTTGTTTAGTAATTTTTTTTTTTTAATATGAAAATGCCTCACTTCAAACATAAAGTCGCTGGTTCATGGTACGTTGTCTTCATCTGGTCGCACTTTGGGTCGGCAACTTCCTATTGAGCCAAAAAAATAGAGCAATCTAATGGATTTTGTACCGTACACCTCCACCTGTACTACACACCTTCATCCTAATGGGAAATACCATAGTATCCTTTTTTTCTATGTATAAAATCATAATAAAAAAAAATTAAAAAAATAAAAACTTACCACTTTAGTTACCACTCCACTTTCAAAAATTACAAAATCTTCATAAATATTTGAAAATTTCAAACTTTCGAAATATAAAAAAGTGAAATTTGTTGACATTTTCGAAAGTTTTGTTAAATATGAAATTTTCGAAACTTAAATTTCCAGAAATTGTAACAAATTTCGAAACTTTCGATAAATGTTAAAGTTTCGAAATGCAATTTTTCAGAATATTATGAAAATTTCGAAACTTTGGATAAATTTAAAAGTTTCGAAGTGTATTTTTTTAGAAATCATCAAACTTTCGAAACTTTCAAATTTTCGAAGTAATTCAATTTCAAAAATTTCAAAAAATTCGAAACTTTGGAAAGTTTCAATTTATTTCAAAAAATACCTATTGTCTGTTATAATTAAAATTTTATTTTGAAAAATAAATTTATAATATTATTATTAATTAAATTTATTACTATTTTTGAAATTAGGTATAAAATTTATTACTATTAATTTATTACTATAAATTTATTACTATTTATTACTAAAAAAATGCATTTCGGAAGTTTCATTGAAGACCAAACTTCCGAAACAATTTCGAATCTTTCAATAAATTCCAAAGTTTCGAAACTGAAAAAACTTCATATTTCTGAATTTTACATTTCGAAATGTTCAGATTGTTAGAAGGTTTCGAAGGTTTCTGCATTTCGAATGTTTCACGTTCATGGAAACTTTCGAAAGTTACAAATTTTTGGGAAAAAATGAACTTCGAAAGTTTCGTGTTCATGGAAACTTTCGAAGATTTAGATAAGTAATGTTTCGAAAATTTCAAAGTTTTGAAGTTTATCTTATTTTTGGGTTTCAAAAGTTTAAATGTTTGCAAATATGTGATTTAGACAATTCAAACTTTCGAATAAAATTAGTGAAAAAAAAAGAAGATAATTTTTTTTGGAGGGTTTTATAGTTAATATTAGAGGCAATATGGTATTTTTCATGGAAATGGGGCAAGAGATACAGGTGGAGAGATGCACAGTACAAAACTTCAATCTAGCATATAATACAGGGACCGAGACATTTTAGTATAAAAAAAAATAAAAAAGGATATTACTGAAAAAATTCCTGCCTTCGATGTTTAATTCAGATTTGGATGGAGAGATTGTTTCTTCTAGTTCTATTTT
>JBBPBP010000003.1:57580499-57591031 GCA_037974735.1 Cicer chorassanicum | reverse complement strand
AGCACTTCATAAGTTATTAGTTTTTTTTTTAAAAAAAAAAAGCAAAGGAATTGTATTTCAAAATAAAAGACATAAGATATATTACAAGGCAAATCAATAAACCTCCACGTATGAAGTATTGTTCGATTTAGGTGTACATGGAACTTTTCCTGCACTTTAGTGGTTTGAAGAATATGAAAATAGTGTATAAACTATTCTTAGTCTCTATTATCAAACTCAATGTAAGACTTTTTTTAGTGTAATATAATCAACTTCTCTATTGGCTTTGGTCAATTCGAGCGACTGGAGTGAAATTGCAGTCGCGCACACAGCTTGCACTCTTCTTGCAGCAGTATAGGTGCTTTACAGTAGTAAATTTTTATTATATTTTTAATTAAATAAAAATAAATAAATACTCTCAATCTTATCAATATATTTAGGAGGAGTATTTATCTTGTGTTACTACACATGTAGTCAAATATGGAATAATGATAAGATGGCTGCGGCTCTAATATTCTATGGTTGCGTTTGGATCTTGAATTTAAACTAATTATGAACATTTTCTCAACGTTGTGGTTCCATAAATGCAATACAAGTTAACTGGTTAAACCATTATACAGCAATATATTACCCATACCATATTTCGAAGATATATACAAGCATACCGTTCACTTTGAAATTCTTGATATGTTTTATTTTTATTTTCATTCATGAGACATTTATGTGGTGACAACTTTATATCTATAACACTAAAATACATGTAATATATCATGTCATGATGTCACTCACTTAAACTTAGAGGAATAAATGACTTTAAAAGTTAAAGTTTTAAATTGTAGAAATAAAATCTACAAAAAAGTAAAATGACTTTTTAAAAAATTGTATAAATAATGACTAAAATCAAAACTCCTCCGAATATAACACAAAAATCACAAATAATCTGAATGCTTTTTATATGGGCCGGAGGTGTTTTTGTAACTTGGACGAAAACATGTCCTTAAAAAAAAATTCTAGAATACACTTTTAATAATTTAAATTTAACTTAAATTTTTATTTAAGTTTATTAATTTTTCTTATTTGACTCTTTAAGTTACGTTTGTTTGTAACATTGATCATTAAAATATATTAAATTATACAGGTAGTTTATAAGTTTAAAAATTTTCTCAAATTATTATCATAATTATTAAGATTTAATCGAAATCTCGCAAAAGGTGACTAAACTACTTTATATGAAAGAAGTTAAAAATATTAATTATGTGAGTATACATTTATGATCTTGTTATTAAGACTATATACAAGTTTAAATTATCGTAAAAAAATAAAAAAAATATTGATCATTTATAAAATAGGATGAATGCTTTCAAAAAAAAATTATTATAAAAAATTTATTGTTGCAATGTTGAATAAAATTTCAAATGAGTGTAAACTTTCACTTGAAATAATTATTATCGAAATTAAAATAATAGATTAAATGTATAAACCAAGATAAAATGAATTTAAAGTACTTTAGAAGGAATTGAGTTAAACACTATACGTGTATTTTGAATTTGAACTAAGAAACACATAAATCCGAACCGTGTCGAGTGAGGTGCTCCATTCCCGTTACCAATTTTTGCAGTTCTAGTAAGGGTCGTTGCCGTCGTCGACTACTATAGGAGACCTGTTTCCTTCTTCAGGTTGACTTATTGTTCAACTTTACTATTTCCACCCCCATTTTCACTTTGATGACGTGCTAGTAATTTACTCCATCTTCTTTTCTGTTTGCCAAAATGAGACTTCCGTTAAACTTCAAATAACCTATCACAACTTTTGCTTAAATTTATTTGATTATTATATGGATAATAATTAATTGACTAGGAAAATTTTCAAACTATGGATAAGTGCCATACATTCTGAATGAATTTATTATTTATTCAAAAAACTTATGTGATTAGGTCATATACATTTAGTTGCTGCAAAAGTTTGAGTGGTAGTATAATTTACATTTATTATTAACATGAATTCGTGTATTTATGAAATGTGATTGTATATGTTATGTTTTCCCAAATTGCAGGCTGAATTGGAATTTTTTGAAGTAGCAAGTGAAGCCTGATGGAACCAATTGAAGTAAAATCCGGTGCATTGGTTTCTCTACAAGATCTGCGCCCATCGTCTCCTTTTTTCAAGCAAGGAGCATCCCTCAGAATAGTTGGAAAGTGAGTGATCCCATTCTAACTCTGATGTATTTGTAACTTTTTGAATTCAGAATTATTGGGTTTTGTTGCTGCTGCTGATTATGAATGAATGTGTGATGTGTAATGCTTGAGGCATTTAGGTAATCCCATGCTATGGTTATGCGTTTAGATAGACTATATGTTGTCAATAGCGGTCTGGGGCGTTTTGTTTTTAATTGTTATTGTAGAGTAGTGATCATCCTGCAATCTCGGTTTTGGGGTCAGCCACTTTTCTCTACAGTCCGTGATTGACAATGTAGCATGTAGACTTTTAAGGACATCAAGTAACAAAGGTGACATGGATACCACCAATCGTGGTTATATTGTGTTTGGAGTGGTATTTTCAATTGCTGATTGTGGGAAATAGCGATTTGTTCAAATCCTGCTATGCTACAGTGCCAAAGCGCTGCAATAGTGGATATTTGACAAAGTTTTGTACTAAATGGCGTATTGCAGAACAATAGCGATTAGTTCAAATTCCTCTATGTAGCCTATAGCGTTGCTATAGTGGCTATTTGAAACCACTTGTTTGGAGGGATTATCAATGGCATTATAGCTGTGTGACTAGGTGAGAATTGCAGAGATTGGCTTTTGGTTTTGTCATGGATGTATAGCAGGAACAAATATTGACATTAATGGCATGGTGATGGCAGTTTGAATATGGTTTAGTAAATACTAAACAGTGTGTAGATTTTGACCAGCTAGGAGAAAGTTGGCATACTCTATATATCTCAGATCTATACGTCCCTTAATTTTAGAGGTTCCAAAATTACGAAATATATCAAATACATCGATTCGTTCCTCCAAAACACAGCATGCTGACATGAATTGGAGATAAGTTTCAGTGTAAGAAACACATGTTCTCTACTAGAAGATAACACCTTTTTCCTGCAAGTTCTGTTTGATTGAATGTAGTTCTCCTTTGAATTTCATTATGTATTCATGATTTCATTCTGAGCAATATTATATTACACATCTACATTGTACAATAAAATGCATTCCAGATCCAGTTTTTAACCTGAACTTGTAGAAAGTTTTATCTAGCTCATTAGTTAACATCTGAGTATTAGTTTTCAGCTATCAAACCGCAAGCTTTTTGTTGTAATTCACTTTAAGTTCTGCCATTGAGTTTATTATATGTATTTTACCAACTATTGTGAGAGTGCGACATCTCTGCATTGTGGATGATGGATCAACCTGACAGTTCTACCTTCCAGTGGTTACATAAAACAAGTGTTTTACTAACATATAGGATAGGCCTAATTACATTTCTGATTTTTGTAGATTCACCAAACTTCAATTTTGTTCCAGGTAGTATTACAATAATATTGCCCCTGTAGATTTTAAATAGATTCAGTTATTAAGACCCCTTGACCCTTGTTAGTTTTCTGGTTTACTTTAGTCAATTTTTAGTCTTTCTTTACTGATACGGCACTAAACTGCTTGTGACACTATATTTTGCTGATTTGGCATAAATCGAACACCGGGGAATCGCGTAAATTTGAGAACTATCTTTCAACTGAAACTAGGGGATAAAACTAAATTTGGTAATACTAGAGACTGGAAATGATTAACCGTAGAATATTTTTACCACTAATCGATATAGTCCATGCAAATTGTAGTGATGTCTGAATGCGTTATCTAATTGTCTATATCCGCTTAATCAGCACAAGCCACTGTATGCTTGCATTTGGCCGAAAAATATTGTTGTATTATATATCTTTTGATGCTACCGTCGTTAATGGTGATTGTGAAGTATATCATTGAATAACTTATGTCAGGCCTTCCACAGGTTACTCGAATACTCTTTAGAAACAGGCCTAGCAACAGTTATCGATGGTGATAACATTTTAAAAGTTAGTATTGAGACTCTGAAGGACCTTAATTTTCAAGTTGGCTCTGTCTACCAATTCATTGGTGAGCTCCTTATCCAACCTGATCATGAGGTACGTGATTGTCAAGGTTTGGTTAAAGCGTTAACTGACCCGATTTTCTCTTGCAAACACACTTGGATTCATGATATAAAGGTGTGATTCATGTGAATGAAAAGATAATTGAGCATGGTGTTCTTTGTTTCTTGTTAGGGAGTTTTGCAGGCACGTGTTGGTAGAAATATCGACGGGATTGATCTCAATCTTTATCATCAGTCCTTGCTGCTTTTGAGACAGTTTCAAGCCAATCATTTGAATAATTGAGCAACTTAACTTTGCAGGATTATTTTGTACTCAACAAGGCATCATATTTTTCTCATAATACAAAAATATATGGAAGGTTGGTCCCTTAATATTTTCATAGCAGTATGTTGTCACAGAAATACTGAAAGCATAAACATATTTTTATCAATGCTCTTTATTCAAGGGCGTGATGTTCAGCAACTGAAGATCCTGTTTACTTCATGTTTTTATTCCGATGTTAAAATGAATATTAGAGAAGATATTATAGAAGTTTTTGAAAATGCATTTTACATATAGATTGAATTTTTTTTGAAAATTTTGTAAAATGTCGAAACATTGTTTTTAACGCATCTGAAAATGCATTTCCTATAGCTAGTTTTCATCTTCTTTCTATCACAATTAAAAATAAAAATTCATAACTTAAATGTCATTTCAGCCACCAACATATAGTGTAAAAATAGAAAATAAAATTTGAAAATGTTTTTAGATAGTAAGTAGATGATCTAGATCTTCTCATATTTGAATCAATTCTCATGTTTGAATAAACATGAGGAGGCCACATAGTCTCACCATTAAAATTCATTGGAGTTCACAACTTAAAAAATATATAAGTGGGTCCAATGAATTTTAGTGGTGAAATAATGAACATGACTCACTTATGTTTGATCTCATCATGTTTAACTGGGAGAATCCAAATCTCATATTTATTTGCTTCTTTAGACATGGGCGTGATGTTCTGCACTCTACAATTTCATGTAAACAGAATCTTAATTTACAGTTTCATGGTAGTATTTCATTTTATTTTATTCTTTCTTCTGGCTGCAAATAGGAAATTATGTCATCAAAGGGTGTGTGGCTGTTAGGTGAGTTGGATTATGCCGTGCATGCTTCACGGGGTCATTTAGCTGTTCATGTAAGGCTCTACGACAAACTTAAGGCCGACCTGGTTTTGAAATCTGAAACTTGGGAGAGGGTGGGGGTATTTAAGGCAACAGGGAATACATTTTAATTTGCTTCAGCAGACTCTTTTTGTAAATTGAGTATTCTCCGCGCATATTTGTAAATACTAATCACTCGAGTGAAATACAAAACTTTCCATCAAGAGTTTTAACATTTATACTTTCTCAAGATTAAATTCGAACTCAAAACCTGAATCATCTCATCCAAACCTTGGGGTCACATTTTTCAACATCTTTATAGTATTTGTAAGCTAAAATGCCCATATAACATACTTCCAATTATCAAGGTCCCATGATTTATGTGGTAGCTGTAGTGCTTGAAAAGGTACAACTACTAAACATACAAAATTTCTAACATTATTGCCCACCATTCATTCTGAAACATGGGGGTAGAATTATAATTTTTGTTGACACGCAATGAATTATAGTTGATGATGCATATCTAGCTTGTAATGATGGAATATTAGTTGGTTTTCATTTTTCATGTCCCACATATCACTCCATACTTAATTGATTTTGATATTCATGAAACACTTTCTTGACAATTTGTACATTATCCTTAGTGCTAATGGAGCATAATAAATAGTTCCACTCCTATTCTGAACATAAAACTAAAGTCAATATCTTCGTCAACTATGTGGAGCCTGCTTTTTCACAAGTGAGTGTTAAGTGTTAACTAATGGTCAAAGAATCATTTGTATGGTTCTTATTGGATTTTAATGCATCGGAAATTTGGAGCAAGGGAGAGGGAGCATTATTCTGGCTTTAGTATTAGACATAGTGGGGTCGGACTTGGACAATACGTCTGTTTTATGACACAACAATCATAATGACTATTAAATTTAGAGGAAAATTTATCTCTCTAAATTTAACCAAGCCTAGAACTAGAATTATATATAATCGCAGTTGAAAATCTAAACATGTATTAGGGTCAACATCCACCAAACTTAGGAAATGATGACAAATGATTTTTTTCTTTTTTTTTTTGTTATGGAAAAGCAGCCAACAAAAGAAATGAAAACATTAACTTTTGACATTAGTCACATTACATAGTTACCAATATCAAATTCTGAATCTCCTTCGCAAAAATCCTTAGACGTAGTTTCAAATATCAAAGGTCCAAGATAAAAAGTTTTCATTATATACTTCTTGTTTTTAAACTTTTGGTTCTTAAAGAAAAATAGGCTAATAATTGTTTCTATTAGAGTTATATTTTCAATCGATTTCTTCTTAACTAAAATTTAATAACCATTTTTTAGTTTGATTTAACTTATCTAATCAAATTATAAGTTAATAAACTCTATTCTCTCGAGAACCATAATTAAAAAATAAAATATTAACCCCATGAACTAACTATTTGATTCTTATTATTAACTTTAGACTTTTGTATATAAAAAATTAAGTAAATATAGTTGCTCAGAAATTAGCTGCTGGATACAAGTCTTACTAGTTTCCACACTGCTCCTATTCTTGTTGTTCATTAACATTACATTTTAAATAGAAAGCAATTCTATTTTTGTCCCAAAAAAAGGTTGTGTGGATTATAATGTATATTAAAATCGATATATTGTAACAAAAAATTATTGAGTCCTGTAGCCAAAAGTGTGAATCATGATGCTTTCAACCCCTTGGTTTCTGCGTATGGAGTATCTCATGCGATTGGAATTGGATGGATTCCATTACGATTTATAACCCATGACTTTACTCTTACACCATAAAATTGACATGTATGATTGATGGCCTGGATTATACCGACAAGGAGATCTTCAGCCATGTTCACCATGGACCCGGATTTCGGTTTCGTTTAAAAACTACACATTAATTGATTTAAGATTGATATATTCATATTACAACTTCACTAAATCTTGTTTCAATATTCTTTATCTTTGATTTTAAATCAAACGGTGAAAATCATACATTAATTTGGAATCCGAATCCGGTCCACCATATCTACTTAATATGCATGATCATATAATAATGACCCATATATGAACACACTACCTCTCGAGTGTGCTCAATCGAAAAAAAGAAAATACAATAAACTCTTAAAATAATAATAATAATAATAATAATAATAATATATCTTTTATTCTTTTCTTTTTTTTGACAAAAAATATATTTCTTATTCTTATAATAACCAACTCTATGTGTATACTACCTAAGTTGAAGGTTCATGTTGATGAACTTTTAACCTATTGAACATTATTAAAGTGGCTCCAAGAGTTAGACTTGGAGCGTGTTACCGTTGATATGGATTTAGAGCAAGTGGTGGATATTAATTATTTACGAATGTTGAAATCTTTTTAAAATGTGTTTTTGTTATATAATTGGATATATCAATTGAAGATTTTTTAATATATAAAAAATACCATTTTAAATTTTTAATCAGTACCAAAATGGAGTAGTTCTTTTGTAAATTACGGTTTTCTCATGAGCAAAGCAAATGCATAAACTAAATTAAATTCTCTTTGAAGTTTGATGTTTCTTAATATATATTTTTAGTTTAGTTGTAGTTTTGACTTTTTATTTTTATCCATTTTAGAACTAGTTCAACTATTTTAAAAAAATTCAGTTTTAGTCTTTCATTTATAACTTTTGGACTAAAATATAATGTATTATGTGTTTAATCTGATGATGTATAATAGTACAAAAAAATTATTTTAAAAATTTTATTTTTAATTTTTTAAATTATTTATTTATTTTAATTTAATTAATAACATATAAATAACTAATGACTTGAATATATTATTGGTCTATATAATTATACATTTTTTAACTCTTAATTATATATCATCAAATTATATATCATATTAATTAAAATATGTCAAGTCACTATTTTTAGATTAATATTTAAAAAAAATCAAAATTAAATATTTTAAAATAAAAAATCAATTTTATAAATAACTAAAAATAGAAAAATAAAACTTCAATTAATTATATTGTTTTCATACATTTAAAGGATCGAACCCTACTTAAATTAAAGGTTAAAGAAATAAAACAAGAATTACTTATGCCATTGCCACATAAATGAAAAATGGTGAGTTAAGTGTATATGAGAAGGGGACCATGCATACGAGACCCGATGAACCGGCCACTGGGACACTAACAGTTCCACAATTAACATGTGGCCTCATTACTTTACCTTTTTGGAGGGGAAATATCAAAAACAACCACGTATCTAACACTACATATTCGGTCCAATCCGATATAGGGGCTCAGTGGGGTCACTTTTATTGTTAACTGCAAATTGCAAATTCGTACTTAGATGCTTAATTTGTTGCCTACCTTGACCACACACGTATAAGCATTGTCTTCTTGTTTTTGTTTTAATTTTAATAATCTCTTTCTACGTGGAATTACTGCCTAATTTGTCTTTTTCTTACCTAATGTAAAACCCACCCTAATAATAGAAGGAAAAGGAAGGTAGTAAAGCACAAGGAATTTTGACATTGGTGGTATTGCACGAGGAAAATAACAGTAACCGTATCTAGTAACTACTAGTACTAGTAGGTTAGGAAATTTTAAAACAGGTTTTCCTCATATATATGTGCGATCCAGCCAAAAAGCAAAAGTGAATTCACGACACAACACGTGACTAAATACAAATATGATTAACATTAATTTTGATGAAACTGTTTTATAAAATTAATTTTAATCAAAATAGGAGTAATAGTAAATAAACAATAATTTGAATATAAGAATTATATTTAAAATTCAAATTTACAAATATTAATTTACTATTAATTTTAATAGAAATCATGCAACTAATTTAAAATTAAATTTACGTGTCTAAGATTACTTTTAAATATCTCTATTTTATTTAAACCAAACACAATAAATCAAACACATTTTTTTAGTAGAAGCTGATACAGAGCCCCTGGATTATTTTTTGTAACCTAAGGAAAGGAGTTCGACTTGAATTTGTGATTTGAAGCAAAGGATAGTTTTCAGGAAATTTATTTAAGGAAAGAATAGTACGTTTATCGTATTGATTTGGCTTTTGTAAAAGTCACAAATAGTGATAAAGTTAGTTTTTCAGATTAGTGCCTAATCCGTGGGCGGATATAGATTTAGTAGCTGCCCCACTATCTACTTCTATAGATTATTTTATTTCATATATCCTTTTACCTTTTCAACAATTCAAACGGGATATTTGGATTCTACCGATTACTGTTCAAAACAACGCTGAAATTTATAATTAATGTCGAGTGAATTAGAAAAATTAAGAAGTGCCCTATGAGTATCATCTTGTTTATGTACGAATTTAGAGTGTGTTATAAGGGTCTTAAGATATCTAATCTTGTGAAATAAAACCACTTAAATTAGACTTCGCATGCGTGTCACCGCTGTTAGGTTGTGATTTTGGTTAAGTACTATGTTATTTTTTAGTATAAAAAAAATATAAAAATTAATATTTATTTTGTTTCTCTCTCTAAATTTTTTTGACACATTTTTTGTCCTTTTTGTCCTCTATGAGTTTTCTCTCTTTTCTCTTTTGGTCTGAAATTTTATTTTTGTTCCTTTAAAAAAAACAATTTTCAATAGTAAAACCAATAATATAACTCAGTTGATTTATCACAAGAGTTTTGTGGTTGATAGTCAGACTTTTTCAATTTTAAGCAGTACCGCACAAAATTTTAAAGATAGTGATCTAGTTTACAATTTATTCTAATATCTAAATTATTTCATATATCTTGTTCAACATATGAGAAGTAAATTTTGAATTCTAACTATTACTCAATTAAAATTTAATCTCAAATGTGAGAATTCAATTAAGAAAATGAACGAGTTTTAGTAGATGATGAGAGTAAATATTGAAATAGTAGAAGAAAAAAAATTATAGTGAAAAAGATAGATTTTTGTTGAAATGTGAATTGTTCTCGTTCAAAATAATTGGTCAAACTATATAGGTAAAATATTTATAAATTGACTTAATTGAATATTCTAAAACTCTTTCCGACATCTCACCAAACTAAATAACAAAGTACAAATAAAATAAATAAAACACCGATGGTAATTTTCTGTGACAACATAACATTCCAGATCCTCATTTAAAAATTAAAAATAAAACAATATATTATTGTTTAGTAATATGTTAATTAATAAATTAACATCAAGTGTTCTTAATACTGTAATAGTTATTTTCGGTAATATTTTGTTTTATTTATTTCACATCAAGTGTTCTTAATACTGTTTTAGTTTTTTTT
>JBBPBP010000003.1:57538923-57577531 GCA_037974735.1 Cicer chorassanicum | reverse complement strand
TACATGAATTGATTTATACAAAAAAAAAATTATTTTACCCAAAAATTAAAAAATATTAAAATTTCTGTATACAATTGGTACAATTTTGAAAACGGAATCCAAATTCCAACACGAGAGATTTATACAAAATAAAAATTGCGTAAAAAATATTTCATAATATTCATTTTGTACATTTTCAATTTCTTAATTTATTTTTAATTTAATTTTTGATATTAATTTAATTTTTCTCTTTTTTGTTAAAAAAAAAAGAATAAAAAAAGCCATGTAACCTTTTTTGAGCCAAGAAACTTGTCTAGGACAAGGTGAAGTTGAAGAAGATGAGATAGAGATCGTTATAGAAGAAGATATTATTATATCTTTGTTTCATAGTTACATACATATATACGCAAATACCCATAAATACAAAACTACATGCATTTAGCTGGTACACTATTATTGTTTGGTTGTAATTATTATTGTTTCCAAAATCCAAAATAAAGAAATTTTATGACTTTGTTTCCTTCTCCGTAGGCCATAGATAAACAGGAAAGTGAAGAAAATACTAGAAATCAAACAAAACAAGAGTCTTCATATAATGGATTTTCATCATCCTTTGCTTTCTCGAATCCTCAGCTTTTTTTGTCGACATACAATCCTGTTCCACCCACCACAACAATTCTTCTTCCTTCAGATTCACCTTCTCTAGTGTTTTATTCTTCTTCCTCAACAACAACTCCAAGGTCTTCTTTATTCATTCATTCATTATTTTCTTCTTTTTAATATTTTTAAATAACCAAATTGGATTTTCCAATTTTTATTTTTTCCTTAATTGTTTGTGTCCTGTTTTTGATGAATTTAGAAGGAATTTGTTTTCTCTTCTTTCATCATCATGTTACTTTGTGTTGAATTGAAGTCAATTATGCAACTTCTTTTTAAGGGCAAGATCCCAATTTTTGTTTTTTGCTTTTCTTCTTCTTCAAGATGTTCAAAGGACTAATGAGTTTCTCTTCTACATGAAATCATTTTTTAATCCTTTGATCCATGATTTTCTATATAATTAAAAATGCAATGAAAAAAAAAATTAAGTTATCTTTTTCCATTTTCTCATTATGATTTTTCTTGATGAAGAATCTTATATGGACCACCCTTTTGAATTTTTTGATCAAGCCAATGTGTGGACATTAATTAATGGGAACTAATATATAGTATTAAGAAAGCTTAAACTGTAAATTATTTATTTATTTGTCAATTTGATTTAAACAAGTGCCTTATTGCCTAACAGTAATTCAGTAATGACCACACTGAGCTACTGTTTTCACCAGCCTTTTTAATTTCTATATTCATATCCACTTTTGATCCATATGCACATAATATTAATTTTTAATATTCATTCCTCTGCATAGTGAATTCCTTGAATTCAGCACATGAATGGATATTCTCCTAAGTTCTTATTAACCCTTTTTTTTTTCAGTTAACAATTTAATTTTATGATATCTCATTATTAAATTCAAAGATTCTAAGTCTTGTGAGTCAGAAATTGTCTTCATGTTCAGTCACGCCATCCTCAACTTGCTTAATTAACCCGTTATTTTTATTTCATATGAAAGACACGAATAAATAAAAAATATTCATATATTTTCTTACCTGCTCCTCTTTAATTTCTTCTATATATATTTCAATATGCACAGATTCCATACTATATAATATAACACATATTAAGAGGAAAAGTATATCAAAAAAATTGAGGAGTTGCATGATGGGGCATTTATCATCTATGTTCAATGGGTTGGCAAGGTCATTTTCACTAAAGAAAGGAAGAAGAAATTCTGTGAGTTGTGAAAGGAGAGAAGCTGTTGAAGCAATGGCTAAAGAAGCTAAGAAAAATGAGTTGATGTTGTGTAGTTCAGGAACTGTTAATGCTGATGGTTCAAACAACTTTGCCTCTGTTTTCTCCAAAAGAGGTCAGAAAGGTGTCAACCAAGATTGTTGCATTGTGTGGGAGGTAATTTTGTTAACATATCACATAGAAATATTTGTGTCACTTCAAAAATAATTTTATTAAAGTCAAATATTTTTAACGGTATGACAATTAAGATTAATTTATAGTATAATTTTTTTTTATATTAACGATGTATATGAACTAAATCCTTAAATTAAATCGACATAAATTGGTCTAGTTGATAAGGTTTCAACTCAAATTATACCACCGATCTAAAGACCTCGTTGGTGGATAAAATATAATACCTTTTTCAGCGTTTTCTGTGCATTGAGGCTTTTTTTTTTTTGACCCTGACGAGCTACTAGGATCTAAGTCACCTAAACTTTTTATTTATTTATCGAAAAATAAAATCCTTAAATTAAATACTTGTAATAATTACATAGTGGTTAACCATCTGCATCATTCATTGTGGTCCTATTGATGATAAATTATAGGAATTTGGATGCCAAGAGGATATGATATTCTGTGGAATATTTGATGGACATGGACCATGGGGTCATTTTGTGGCCAAAAGGGTAAGAGAGTCCATGCCAAGGTCATTGCTATGCAATTGGCAAGAGACACTTGCTTCACAATCTTCACTTGATGATGATAAGGACATTGATCATGTAAAGGCAGTAGCTGCTGACAACAAGCAACACAGATTCAATATATGGAAGCACTCTTACTTGAAGACTTGTGCTTCCATTGATCAAGAACTTGAACATCATCGCAAGATTGACACATTTTACAGTGGAACCACTGCACTCTCAATTGTTAGACAGGTAAATACAGATAAACAAGTTGTGAATATTATAATGTGCAAATTATTGTGGTTTCACTTTCATCATTAATCATACATCACTCAATCGTTGATTTTGATCAGACGAGTTATATAATAAGATGTACATATTCCAAATTTGTAATGGCTCACAACTAGATGACGTGTAAATGTGATTTAAAATATTTTTTTTGGTCTTAATTTAAAGTTCGACTGAGAGGTAAGTAATGTCTAACTAATAATTTATTTTTCAATTGGATGATTTAAAACTTTGCTACATAGTTTGTAATAGATGAACCAGTATATTATCAGTTAAATTATTGCTTTGAAAACTAATGTTAGTGAATTTAATCTGTAATAACTTGCAGGGTGAATTAATGATGATAGCAAATGTTGGTGACTCACGAGCAGTATTAGCTACAAAATCAGATAATGGAAGTTTAATTGCAGTTCAACTAACAGTTGATTTCAAACCAAATTTACCTCGTTAGTAGTTACAGTTCCATGATTCTGTTTAATTTATAATTACAAAAAAAACATATATCTTAGGTTCTGAGTAAACTATAATAGCATATTTGCAGAAGAGGCAGAGAGAATAATTCAATGTCAGGGGCGTGTGTTCTGTTTAGAAGATGAACCTGGTGTGCATAGAGTGTGGTTACCAGATGAAGAGTCTCCAGGACTTGCTATGTCAAGAGCTTTTGGTGATTATTGTATTAAAGAATATGGTCTTATTTCAGTTCCTGAGGTAACTCACAGGAATGTAAGCATTCAAGATCAGTTTGTTGTGCTTGCTACTGATGGGGTAAGACTCTTGTCCTATAAATTATTATGATTCAAATAGATAGTAATATCTAAATAATTAAACTTTTTAGTTTCAATAAAATACTTTTTTTTTTATTTAAGTTTAGTCATTATAAAAATGTTATCTAGTTTTAATCTCAGTTTTTTTTTTTAATTTAAAAATTTGATGCAATTTTGGTCTTTGTATTTTAATTGAAATATGATTTTAGATTTTTTATTTTTGAATTTGAGATTGAGTTCTCTAATTTTTACAAGTTTTATGATTTTTTTTTCTACAATTTGGTTTGGAGGTTTATTTATGACATGTCATTTTCATTAATGATATGAAATTATATTTGATGGTATACTATGCTAATTTGGATCACATAAGAATTAAATATCGTGTTATAATTTTTTCTTTTCAATTTTATTAATTAGATATAAACTTTTTCTTCTCAAGTCTCCGTTTTTTTATCCAAATCAACAATGTCACGTCTTCAAATTTAATTTAATATTATTAATGAATATGACACCTCGTAAAAAAAATAAGTTCAAAACTTACTTTTAGAGAAAAATCATGAAGCTTGAAAAAAGGTCTAGAATCTTTAATTTAGAAATGGTGAACTAAAATCATATTTCAATTAACATATGAAGATAAAAAATGCATATAACTCAAAAAATTGAGTGTTTTTAGTCTATATATCATATAGCAACTGATAACTTATTATTTCATTATTCAACTTTGTACATCTCCTAATAAGTCTCAAATGAAACTGTAGAGAAAATTTAAAAAAGTAAAAACCGTATCATTGTATGTATTTTTACATTTAAAAATAAAAAGATTAAATAAAAGACCATAAATTTATAAGAACTAAAAACATATTGGAACTCTTAAAATTGTTGTTGATGTGGAGTAAGGTTAAGTATTAATTAGTTGTGGTTGGTTTTGTGATGCAGGTTTGGGATGTGATATCCAATGAAGAAGCAGTAGACATTGTATCTTCAACACAAGACAGAGCAAAATCAGCTAAGCGTTTGGTGGAATGTGCAGTGCATGCATGGAAACGCAAGAGAAGGGGTATTGCCATTGATGACATTTCAGCTATTTGTCTCTTTCTTCACTCTCCACTTTCCACTCATCAAATTAGCCCCATTGACATTGTTAAATAGATTATTTAATTATCTTAAAAAATGGGCCAGTGAAGCCCTATTGATGATGTTGGGTCCATGTAATTTCGGCCCAGTTAGCGTAAAATGATAAAAGCAATCACAATTTCTTCTTATTTTTATTTTATTTCATCGCACCATTTATCATATTTTTACTTTTTTTTTTGTTTAAGTATTATTTGGTTCAAACGAAAGCGAGATGGATTTTACATTTTAATAAATAAAAATTGAAAGAAAAAGAGAAGAAAAAAAATTTAATTAGTTCTCTTTGCTCGATGGAAGGAGAAAGAAATAAAATTTAAATATAGAGCATTTTCATTTTAACACATAATTTTTCATATAACATTTTCAAGATTTATTTTTTGTCTTCCTTTTAAATCTCTCAATATTATATGATGAGAGCCAAAATTGAGTTATGGGCAGTTTTATACCCCTACACTGTATAATGTTGATCACATTGACTCTGTTAAAAAAATGTCTCTAAGTTCACTCTATTTTTACATATGTTTGCAAACAAAAAGAAAATGAAATTTGAGACAATCCCCATTGTGCCCCTATTCATCAAGTTTGAGTTTGAGTTTGCGTTCCACAGTTGGTGTTTTGCATCTTTCATTAACTATCTCCTTCATTTCGTAGCTGTGCTAACCCCAATAATTACAGGGAAATATGCTTTTTATTATCGAATTCATTTTTAAACATTGATTATGCAAACTTAATCCCATTCAAAAGAACTATGGCTTCTCTCATTTGAGCACGAAACACTAATATTTTTAGCATTTAATACACTAAAATATAAATTATATAATAAACAAAAAAGACGATTGTGTTTCCTGTATGTTTTCATCTTTTTAAAATAAAAATAAGTATTTTTATAATAGTCTTTAAATTGTATTAAAATTACAAAAATAAATTTAAATGTGTCATTTATTAGTCATTTTGGTATTTAAATTTATCTTTAATTAATTAATTTCATTCTCATTTTTTGTCGATTATTCTGATCTATAAAATTAATAACAAAAGAAATATTTAAAAATATATTTGTAATTTTGATTAATTAAGAGACTATAGCATGACATTCAACAATTGAAAGAGATATATAGTATCTCATTACTCAAAATTTATGTATCTATCTCTTGTTAATATTATAGGCTGTTACTTAATTTGGTCTGCCTCACAGACAATGAAACTAGGTGAATCACATTATTTTCCATGAATGAGTCGCTTTATCGATAAAGTACTCTACCTTGTTGAGATTGAGATTGTTAGGCTTTATACTCCAAATTTTGTATCCCTGCTAATAGACTAGTCAATTTTCAATGTTAAAAGTTGTATATAATAAATTATGATTAATGATAAATATATAGTTATTTCAAAAGTTAAATATTATTAATGATTTAACAGTTATGATTGATCGACAATAAAAAAATTTATAAATAGAAAATAACTATCGAAAAATTATCTTTCAATAAAACAATAATTATTGCAAAATAAATTTTCTTATTTAAAAATTTTAGATAGAAAAAAATATTTTTTTACGAAGAGAGGTATGATAAATTGTCTGAATAGTTTTTATTTTTAATATTAATTATGATAATATTTTAAAAATTATGGATAAAAATTACAAATACGGGGATATAGATTTAAACGTGGGGTGCAAAAATTACAAATACGGGGATATAGATTTAAATGTGGGGTACAAATTTTTTCCTCGAATACGTTCTACTATTAGTTCAAATACATCGACCAGAAAGAGATTGCTCAGACAAGAACAGATAACTAAAGAGTGAACACAAAGGAACAAAAAAATAGAAACAAAACGACAAAGTTGATGTGGTCCCCAGAATGAATGCTACAAGCGCGTGCCTTCACATCCTCGGAAAAGACGGGGTATAAATAGTTGATCAATTAAAAACCTTAAATAGTCTAGTTGATAAATTAAACTATTATTAAGTCCAAAAAATTAATTAAATTATAATCATTTTCAACAGGAAAGCGACGGTAGGAAAAGATTGGGTTCGAGTGGACGTGTGTTGCGAATATTCACTAGATTTTAATTACTAGTTTCGAATCCGCAAAACTCTCCGCAGGGTTCACTTATCACTTAAAAACGATAACTTATAACGATAACCTCAACGACTTATCTAATATGTTATTGTACTTATCTCTGATAGGTCAGTAGAAAATGAAAGACCCCTTCTTCTGTACAAATGCATCGAAGATAGCGAGCGAGCGAGACGGAGTCTCTTTTTTATTTTTCTCTCTCCTCTTTCTTATCCGCAGTCTTTAAAACCCTAAAATTTATCGAACTCAGAGCTTGTGTAGTAATCTCTCAAATTTCGAAGTTGCGGATTCTGTAACTTCAGATTTTGAGTGTAAATTGCATGCTTCAACCCTAATTTCTCTCTTGCTTGTTGGAATTGAATTATTTTACTGTTTTCTTTTGGCTCGAAGTTCTCGATTAGTTGAAGATCGGTGCTTGAAGATCTAGATTGTTTGTGCCTTTTAGATTTGAGGAACCGCCATGACTTCTTTAAGCAGAGAATTGGTGTTTCTCATACTTCAATTTCTCGAAGAGGAGAAGTTCAAAGAATCGGTGCACAAGTAATTACCCCTTGGCCTCTTTTTGTCGCTTTTTAATCGTTGTTGCCGTGCAAATTTTACTCTTTGTGAACAAAAAAATGTTTTTTTTTTTAAATTACCACCATTTGTGATTTTTAAATTAATTATTATTGTTCTGGATTGTGAACTGTATTGGAAATTGGCTTAATAATAGAGAAATGAGGGGAAATATATTTTTTCAAATTTGTGTTAAAGGTGATTTCTTTGTATATGGATAAATGAGTGGCATATCCTAGGTGTATGATGTATGGCAGTGGATTATTTAATTGACTATGTGTATAATGTGAAAATCATAATCTAAACAGTACAAATAGATATGCATTTTCTGCGAATCAGTCTATTGATTATTGATTTCAGTATCTAGATTAAACTATCCCGCCAGATTGGCAGGTGTATATCAAACATATTTTGTCTTCAGTATCTACAATCACTGCAAGCCACTGTGCTTTTGAAAAAAATAAAATAAGTGCTTTTGAATATGAAAGCTATTTAAATTGTTAAAATTTTAATTATAACAAGCCATTTCCTTCTGTCCAAAAAAAGGCTGAGATTCTCGAATCAATCGTTTAGGAATTGGAATGTAGATTATCATAAAATTAATGGAAAACTATCTCTTTCTATGCTGAAGGTTTCCCATTTGGTACTTCATCATCACTGCTTATTTCTTACCTTACAATGCTTGTTTGCCATGTAGGCTTGAGAAAGAATCTGGTTTTTTCTTCAATATGAAATACTTTGAAGAAAAAGTACAGGCCGGTGAATGGGAAGAAGTGGAGAAGTATTTATCAGGGTTTACCAAAGTTGATGATAATAGATACTCCATGAAAATATTCTTTGAAATCAGGAAGCAGAAATATCTGGAAGCCCTTGATAGGTATATTAATTATTTTAATCCCTTTTGGATTTTTCTAGTTGTATCTGTGTGTGTTTGTTAAAGTACTTAACATGTTGTTTTTTGTCTTTGATGTTTTCAAATTTTAGGCAAGACAAGGCAAAAGCTGTTGAGATATTAGTGGGTGATTTAAAAGTATTCTCCACCTTCAACGAGGAATTATACAAAGAAATAACCCAGCTGTTAACTCTTACTAATTTCAGGTAATAGTATCTTGAATATATAGTCCAATGCAATTCAATATTGTTTGTACGTAGTACCTTATTTTGTCTGTTACATTGATGAGAAAAACAAAGTCAGGCTAGTCTGATTCAAACATCAATATTCTTGAATATTCATTCAAGACCATGAAAGATTGTGAAGTACTAAATTTATGAAGTTGTGTTCTCGATGCCTTTCATGACCAGTTGACCTACCAGATTTATTAAGCTGCAATACTGAAAAGTTTTTCCATTTCATTTCATATGTCAGGGAGAATGAGCAGCTGTCCAAGTATGGTGACACCAAAACTGCTCGAGGGATTATGTTGTTAGAGCTAAAAAAGCTCATAGAGGCAAATCCTCTGTTCCGTGATAAGCTTGTCTTCCCTACTCTGAAGTCGTCAAGGTTGCGGACATTAATCAATCAAAGGTATAGATGCTATAGTAGTAGATAAATATGCAGGTTAAAGTTTTCAACCTACTCTGCCCTACACACACAGTTGATTTGAAATTACTGTGTTTTCTAATTAACTAATTCATAGTTAATTGGGATCTTTTATGATAGAAAATGAACTAAGTTTGTGTTGATTATGCCTGCTCATACATACAAATATTATATGTCTGACTTTTGCATTGGGTTTTAACTCCTTACATAAAATCAATTATTTATTAAATTACTTGATTAATGATAAGAATTTGGAAGTTCGGCCTCATTTTTCATTATAATTTTGGAATTTTAGTGTGTTATGCCTTGCCTTTTCTACTATTAATCCATCTCCGTGCTTTGTTAATACAGTTTGAACTGGCAACACCAGCTTTGCAAAAACCCAAGGCCAAACCCAGATATTAAAACTTTATTCATTGATCACTCGTGTACACCCACCAATGGTCCTCTAGCACCTACACCTGTCAATCTTCCAGTTGCTGCTGTTGCAAAGCCTGCTGCTTATACTTCACTTGGAGTGGGAGTTCATGGTGTACGATACCTTGCATTTCAAAAAATTGGTTCCTTACACACATAAATCTAATTTATCACGTTGATTAATGAATATTTGTTGTCGTTTATTTTCTATAGCCCTTTCCACCTGCTGCAGCAGCAACTGCTAATGCTAATGCCAATGCTAATGCTTTGGCTGGTTGGATGGCCAATGCCTCGGTTTCATCATCTGTCCAAGCAGCTGTTGTCACAGCATCAACCATACCTGTCCCACAGAATCAAGGTTAAAAATTTGGTTCTCTCATTGCCCTTTTTCCTTAAAAACTGTGATTACTTTAATTTTGCCAATAACTTGCATCATAAGTCCCATTAAATTTTATTCTACACATCCTGACTTTTCACTTGTTTAGTTATATTTGAACAAAATTATCGGAACTAGTGTTCTAGCAGTTGAAATTGCACATAC
The DNA here is from genome assembly GCA_037974735.1 of Cicer chorassanicum. NCBI lineage: Eukaryota > Viridiplantae > Streptophyta > Magnoliopsida > Fabales > Fabaceae > Cicer > Cicer chorassanicum. Next base: position 57,567,729 of record JBBPBP010000003.1, on the reverse strand, counting down.
TAGGCTATGTGAGCAGGATAAAATGTTCTGATGTTTTGCTTAGTATTTTACATATTCAATAATCCCAATGTAAGAGGGTGTCATGATTCGCGCTCCTGCCGTTTGTTTAACAGTGTCTATCTTGAAGCGTCCAAGAACACCTTCAACAACTCCTGGCATGGTTGATTATCAGAATGCTGAGCATGAACAGCTAATGAAAAGACTCCGGCCTGCTTTTTCCGTGGAGGAGGTAATCTCAATAATTTTCTGTTTAGGACGTTATTAGATTGGATTTCACCAATAAATTTTCTGACTCATCGCTATTGTTCATTTCTATTATTTTAGGTTTCTTATCCAACAGCTCGACAAGCCTCTTGGTCGCAGGATGATCTTCCAAGAACAGTTGCTATGTCTTTGCATCAAGGATCCTCTGTGACAAGCATGGATTTTCATCCTTCTCACCAAACCTTACTCCTTGGTATTTTACTATGATTTTTGTGTTTATGTATAATATTTCATTACTAAAATCCTGACAAAAGTATAATATGACTGCATGTTTCCGTTGAGCAGTTGGTTCAAATAACGGTGAAATTTCCCTCTGGGAACTTGGGTTGCGTGAAAGGTTGGTTTCAAAACCATTCAAGATATGGGACATAGCAGCATGCTCATTACCATTTCAGGTTCGAATTTCATTTTTTTAATGAGTTTCATTCTTGGAATATTTTCTTTCTATAATACTATGGGGGTCTTTGTTTCTTGAGAATTCAAAACCATTGGAATCTTATAGGTAAGAATTTAATTTCACAGGCAGCTATGGTCAAAGACACACCTATTTCTGTCAGCCGTGTCACATGGAGCCTTGATGGAAGTTTTGTGGGTATGTGATGTTTTTAAAACATATTTTGAAGCTGTCAGACTCAATATCTAACCGGTTGCGTTGCTTTAGGCGTTGCATTTACGAAGCATTTGATTCACATATATGCCTACACGGGGTCAAATGAGCTTGCCCAGCGTATGGAGGTGAGTTACTCTTATCAAAGGTAACTGAAGTTGTATTGTACTTGCAGTTTGATTTACATATCTTTCTTGTGTAGATTGATGCCCATATTGGTGGTGTGAATGACTTGGCATTTGCTTATCCAAATAAACAACTCTGTATCGTGACTTGTGGAGATGATAAATTGATAAAGGTGCACAAGATCTACTAATTGCCATTTTGGATTGTGCAAATAAGTTGTCTATTTTTTCTGAAGTAGTAACTTTTAATAGGTGTGGGATTTAACGGGACGAAGATTATTTAACTTTGAAGGGCATGATGCTCCTGTATATTCTGTCTGTCCTCATCACAAGGAGAACATTCAGGTATGAAGAGGATATATATATATATATATATATATATATATATATATATATATATATATATATATATAGTTTATTCTTTGGAAGGTATCATGCTGCGGCCCATATATTAATATTTGATAGATTGTTACTGTATAGCTTTAGCCATCTGCATAGTGATTTGTACCTTAGTTTATGAAGGTATAAAAACATATTTAATTCATTGCAGTCACTAGAAAGTTGCAGGGGAAATTTCTCATAATTTGAAGTCTTTAGTAACAGTTTCATCTCATATGTGGGCTTTGAAGCCAGCACTCTACAGTCTAAGTATACATTTCCCCACCATTAATCCTACTTGAACAGGCAGGACCATAGGATTGCTACTGCACCTTCCCATCTCTTGTACATTGTTGTTGACATCATATTTTCTACAGCATCAACAATAAGTCAATTTTCCGGCATGTCCTACATGCAATTTTGTTGTACATAATCTTCTAGCGTTCAATGGGGTTCTGAGTAGGAGTGGAATTTTGAAGGAAAGAAAACTCAGAATTTTGGTTTAAAATTTTTTCCTTGTTTTTTTACGGAAAGGAAGTATAAATAATGCTCTAGTAATCAAGAAAGATGGAAACTTCTGATATTATTGCTTTCCCAGCTTTTTATCACCATCTTCATTCCACACTTCCAATTCTTCCATTAATAATTTGGTTCTAGTAAACTCATGCATTCTGTGTTTGCATGAGTTCTGTGTACGTATTGTCTATAGTTGTATTATTCTAGTAACACCGCTTTAGTGTTACTAAAGGTTGTTATTTAAACTTTTCAGTTCATATTTTCAACTGCCATTGATGGTAAAATAAAAGCCTGGCTATATGATAATATGGGTTCTAGGGTTGACTATGATGCCCCTGGTCACTGGTGTACTACAATGCTTTACAGTGCCGATGGAACTAGGTAAGATATATTTGAATGGGGATAGTTATCATATAAGAGTGATGTATTAAATGGAAAACTATATATTGACATGCCTTCCTATTTCATACCCTATTTCTCTAGGTTATTTTCTTGTGGGACGAGTAAAGACGGAGAGTCATTCCTTGTTGAATGGAATGAAAGTGAAGGAGCCATTAAGAGAACATACAATGGGTTCAGAAAGAAATCTGCTGGTGTAGTGAAGTTTGACACAACCCAAAACCGCTTTTTGGCTGCTGGGGAAGACGGCCAAATTAAGTTTTGGGACATGGACAACATTAATCCTCTAACAAGCACTGATGCAGACGGTGGACTACAGGTGGGCGGTTTGACTGTTTTAAATCTTCTTGAGCATAACATACACTTCACGAGATGTCCCTCTTATGATTGGTATGAATTTCTTCAGGGCCTTCCACACTTGAGATTCAATAAAGAAGGAAATCTTCTTGCTGTTAGTACCGCAGATAATGGATTCAAAATTCTTGCCAATGCTAGTGGTCTTAGATCCCTAAGAACAATTGAAACTCCGGCATTTGAAGCATTAAGGTCTCCCGTTGAATCTGCTGCAATCAAGGTTGTGATATTGTTGTTTACTTTTCTTTGATTCTTGATATTTGGATCAAGACATGAATTGGTAGTCTATTTTGTTTGTTATTTAGGTATCTGGCGCTTCTGCTGTTAATGTTAGTCCTGTCAGCTGTAAAGTGGAAAGGAGCTCCCCTGCCAGGCCTTCTCAAATTCTTGTATGAACATCTTCCTGTAAATTCAGTATTCATGACTATGATATACTTGTTTCACAATCTTAAAGTCATATTTAATTACTATGACTATATCGCCTGTAAACACACACAGACACGTTGAACTTGCCTCATATTTTTATTCTTCTGGCATGCTTAATTCCACTATGCTATGCCCTTTTTTTACTATGGAAGACCATCTTTTGGATATTTTCTTATTAGATGTCCTCATTTTTTTCTGGATTCATTATAGAGAACCAAGTAATATTTCTGAATTCATTAGTATTATTTTATTGACAAAGGAGCCACATGCTCCGTCAGAGAGAATTTCTCTGCCTTACACCCAGTATCAAAATGCATGATCTCCCTCTCTCCTTTTCTTCTCCTAAATTCCCCTCTCTAACATAATCACACTTTCCCATGATTCTACCTGCTACTCACTAACTCTCCTCTGGCCCCACCTTCCTTCAAGAATATATTTTCCAGTTTCCATATTACCGGCTTCTTTGGACTCTTGTCCAGCGCCTGGTCCAATTCTTTCTCCACCTTTGATTTGCACCCCACCGTCCTATCATTTGAATATCATGGTTAATTATTATTTTTGTATTTGTGAGTTACTCATTAATTATGCACTGAATCTAAATACTTTGTTTACAACACATTGATTGCTTTTGCTGTTTCCAATGAAGAATGGAGTTGATTCCACTGTTAGAAATGTGGAGAAACCTAGAGCAGTGGAAGATGCAATGGATAGAACTAAATCATGGCAGCTGTCTGAAATTGTGGATCCTGTCCAATGTCGGTTAGTTACCATGCCTGACAGCACAGATTCTTCCAGCAAGGTTTGTTGACTGTTGATTATGTGACAATGAGTTAGCCATTTTCTATTAAAAATGGTGTTCTGTGTGAACTTCTGTATAACACTGAAGCATATATAGGTTGTTCGACTTTTATATACAAATTCTGGTGCTGGTATTTTGGCACTTGGTTCAAATGGTGTTCAGAAGTTGTGGAAGTGGGTTCGGAATGAACAGAATCCTAGTGGGAAGGTAAAGTAAATATTTGTTTGCATTTTTCTCTAGTCCTTTTTCTTTTAAAGCTTTTTTTAATTATTCCACTCTCAATAAATAAGAGAACTCTATTGTATGTATTATTATAGGCGACTGCCAGTGTTGTTCCGCAACATTGGCAACCCAACAGTGGTCTTCTTATGACCAATGACGTTTCGGGTGTCAACCTTGATGAAGCGGTTCCTTGCATTGCACTCTCAAAGAATGATTCATATGTTATGTCTGCATGTGGTGGAAAGGTTTCTTTATTTAACATGATGACATTCAAGGTATGTGTTGAAGGACACATCTGGGATATTTCATTTTGTTGTTAAGTTTACCTGTAACATAGTATACTTTCTTATAGGTAATGACAACATTCATGCCACCACCTCCGGCCTCTACGTTTCTGGCTTTCCACCCTAAGGATAACAACATCATAGCCATTGGGATGGAGGATTCAACTATTCATATTTATAATGTTAGAGTGGATGAGGTGATTACTATCTTTAATTGCTTACTTTCATCATTTTAAGATTTAAACCATTATTTTTTAATAATCTCATTATTATTTTTGGATATCTTCTAGGTGAAATCAAAATTGAAGGGTCACCAAAAGCGAATTTCTGGCCTAGCTTTTTCAACCAATCTTGGCATCCTGGTTTCATCTGGTGCTGATGCTCACGTATGTCTCTAAGCTTCCTTTCATGTTAGATTCAGAATGACTTGGAAAACCTCTTATGCATATCATTCATATCATTTAGTACCATTACTTGGTGTTTGGAGTTTATAAGCATACAGTGTGCATTTTGAAAACAATTTACTCAATTGAAATAATATCTGTACAGCTTTGTGTTTGGAGCATTGATACATGGGAGAAAAGAAAATCAATTCCGATTCAACTACCTGCGGGTAAGGTTCCTGTTGGTGAAACTCGGGTGCAGTTTCATTCAGACCAACTCCGGTTATTGGTAGCCCATGAGACTCAGTTGGCAATATATGATGCCTCTAAGATGGAACGTATTAGACAGGTAAAAAAAATACTTTTAATTGGTATTACTGATGTGGCTGCTGGTTGCGGATAAAATTGAAATCGATATATCTTTGTACATCAACTGTTGCAGTGGGTTCCACAAGATGCTCTGCCTGCTCCCATATCAAATGCAGCTTATTCTTGCAACAGTCAGTTAATTTATGCTACCTTTTGCGATGGCAACACGGGGGTTTTTGATGCTGACAGCTTGAGACTAAGATGTCGCATTGCACCATCGACGTACTTTACGCCATCAACTTTAAATGGGTAAGTTTCAGTGTAGCGGAATCGACCCAATTTTTAGTTTTTATTGCAATGAAAATTAAACTTGTGGGCAAGGATGTATTGTGACATTTTAGTTTTATTTTTTGATTCATTATTGGCAAAATTATGTGTCAGAACTTGACTCGTTTACCGTGTTGTATCATACCATATTGCAGAAGCCAAGGTGTGTATCCTGTTGTTGTGGCAGCTCATCCTCTAGAGCCCAACCAATTTGCCCTTGGATTAACTGATGGGTCAGTGAAAGTGATAGAGCCCAATGAATCAGAGGGAAAGTGGGGATCTAGTCCACCTATGGATAATGGAATGATGAATGGTAGGACAGCATCATCATCTACAACAAGCAACCACACACCCGATCAGGGCGCACAACGATAAGAACATTCATTGTATCATACTTAGCATATTCTTTCCATCTGTAATTTTAGCATCTTAGTTTTTTATTTAGATTTTGATTCCTCCTCCCCGTTTGGACATAAAACAGTAAATGTTTAGCTGTAAGCTCTTGTATACATACATTTGTTCCTGTCTCAACTCAATTACATTGTTTGTACTTTATTGTAGTGCAGTGTCACTGTTTCTTGATAACAATGTGTTAGAATATTAGAAAATGTCTTATAATATCTATTATATTATATTAGAGTATTTTGAGTTATTTTTTATGATCAATTTATATTCATAGAGATATCTTAGAATATTTCTCATTATTATTATTATGATTTATTCTTGATTTAGGATTTAGTCTATGTTTATCTATAAATAGAGATTAATATTGAGTCTTTTGTAATCAAGTCAGCATTAAACTATTATCAATAATATTTAAACCTCTATTATTTTCTCCCCTCCTTTTCTCTAAAATCATACAATTTCAACATGGTATCTAGAGCCTATTTCGATCCTCCTTGAACTGTTTGCCGAGATTCCGCTTCTGAGTTCCCAACAGTTAGGGAATATAATCATAGTTTCTCTTTTTTCAACGTAAACATTCTTTTTTCAAACCCTCTGCCCTAAAAAAAAATCGTTTTCCGCCGTGTTTTCAGATCTCGATCCCCATTTCTTTTTTCCTTCGATTTCACCCTCAATTTCTTCTTGATCTCTCTGATCGATTTCACCCTTCGGTAGATCTTGATTTTTTTTTTCTTTCTATCGACTCCAATTTTGTCCTTATTGATTCACGTTATCAGTTTTTAGGGTTTCCGTCCCCGATCTTCTCTATCTGTGTTACCAATAGGGATCGTAGATAAATGGATTGATTTTGTTCTTGTTCGATTTGGGTTATTGTTTTTTTTTCATATCGATTTTTTGTCTTCGATTTTGGGAAAATTCAATGCGTATGATTTTGGCTCTTTTGTTCGAAGAATTTGTTTGGGGTTGTTAGATCTCGGTTAGAATCGTTGTGATTGTCCATCAATTAGGCGGCGTTTTTGTTCAATTTGGAAAATTCTAGGGTTAGGGTTTCCTGAAATTGGAGCTTTTGTTTGTTTTATTGAATTTATTTGGGGAAAGTTCGATTCATTTGAGTAATCAGGGTTCTCCGGTTTCATTACTTCCAAATTCAGCAGTTTGCCTTATAATTTGACAGAGACTGTTTTTAAGGAAACCATGGTGCAGAAACGTCCTTTTGATGCTGAGGAAATACTTGAGGTGTCCTTCAAACATCCAAAACATTCCAGCCCCAACAATCTGCTTGTACCTTTAACAGAATCTATTTTTTCCAATGATGATCGGCATACCCAGTTGCCTAAAACTTCAGAGGGAGGATGTGAACAAGGTAGTTGTGAGTTGGGTGGAGTGTGCAAAGACTGTACAACATGTTTTCGCCACTCAGATTTAGTTAATGATCGTCCATCTACAACACAGTTCAAAGACAAGCTTCCCTTGGTTCTTGATGCACTGCCATCAGCTGATTGTGCAAAGGGTGGTCATGGAGCTTACACCAATAGTATAGATCTCAATGGTTACGGCCATGGTGTCATACAAGCTTTTGAATTTCGTACTTATCATACACCACTTAATAGACAAGGTGACTATGTTAATGCAATACGAGCTGCAAGGGAGTTTTGCTCTAGAATTTCTGCATCTTTAAAGATGGATATATTTCCGTACTCGGTATTTTATATCTTCTTTGAACAATATCTGGAAGTATGGAATATAGTCCTCATCAACATTGCCATAGCACTGGGTGCTGTTTTTGTTGTTTGTTTGGTCATCACTGTGAGCCTGTGGAGTTCAGCAATCATATTAATATTACTTGTTCTGGTCATGATAATTCTGGACCTCATGGATGTAATGGAAATTCTGGGTATTCAACTAAATGTGGTTTCTATTGTAAACCTGATTATGGCAATAGGGATTGCTGTGGAGTTTTGTGTGCATATAGCGCATGCATTCATGGTAAGTTCAGAGGATAGGAGCCAACGAGCAAGGACATCACTGTGTACTATGGAGGCTTCTGTATTCAGTGGAATCACACTTACAAAATTAGTCGGAGTTTTGGTCCTTTATTTCTCAACATTAGAAATTTTTGTGGTGTATTACTTTCAGATGTATCTGGCCTCGGTTATTATCGGCTTCTTGCATGGTCTGGTGTTTCTACATGTGGTACTAAGCCTGTTTAGTCCTTCATCAAGTAACCCTCAGGATGCGGTTAGGGCATTGGATATGCTGAATTGGATATATTTTAGAACTGAACTTCATTCAAGGGGGAACAGCATCTATTCTGACCGAAAGTGCCGCTTGCCTTTGTGAATTTCTGACCGGTGTTTAATTGGTGATCTCCAATTTTGATCAACGAAAATATGTGTCATTGTTCAAACAACCGTTATCTCTCCTGTTTTGGACGCATTTTCTTATTCCGTTGATCGACCATGACTTCGTTTCGTTAGAGTCGCGCTGCTTCTTCTTCGGTGTTTGTCATACAATTTAGTTCTTACTAATAGATTATAATAGTGGCCTCTATTCCCATCGACGATCATTATGGTGGTGTCCCTTTTCCCACATATGAATCATATTAGTGATGACTTCTTCTTCCGTTGGTGGTTATTCTAACGGTGTCTTTTATTTTCATGACTTACTTTATCTTGGCAATCTGTCCCAAATGCACTGGCCTTGCCTTTCTCTCCTTGAAGCACGGCTCTCTCTCCTTGAAGCAGATTCAAGTTTAAATATTTTGAGTCTCCATTATTATTGGTTTGAAGTTTCCAAATGCAGTTTTTTTAGAAGAACGGAGCTTGCTTTGTTCAATTGCCTGCCATGAATTTCTCTCAGGCTGATGATCAATCAGACTATCTGGCTAGACTATATTTATAGCAATTCTCTCCGACTTCACATGCATCCCTGAGTTGTCTTTCCATCTTTTTTTATGGAGCAAAACATTGTTTTCTTGTAGCAAGCTAAAGCTTGAGCTTTAGCTTGAGGGGGAGTGTTAGAATATTAGAAAATATTTTATAATATCTATTATATTATATTAGAGTATTTTGAGTTATTTCCTATGATCAATTTATATTCATAGAGATATCTTAGAATATTTCTCATTATTATTATGATTTATTCCTGATTTAGGATTTAGTCTATGTTTCTCTATAAATAGAGATTAGTATTGAGTGTTTTGTAATCAAGTCAGCATTAAACTATTATCAATAATATTTAAACCTTTATTATTTTCACTCCTCCTTTTCTCTAAAATCCCAAAATTTCAACACAATGAGAATTTATCCATTCTCAAATTTGTTTATGCGATGTTTTGGTCAAATTAGCAATTATATTTGCAACCTAAGGAATGTTGAAAATAATCCCCTCCCCTAAATATTTTAATATTACATTAACTGCTTTTTTTTTTTGTTAATAATATTCTTACCTTATCAATTATTTTACAATTTTATAAACTAAGAGTAAATGATAGTTTCAATGAAAAAAGTAAAATGATATTTAAAATTTGCTTTAAATTTGTGCAAAACAATCTTAAAATAAATGAAATGAATACAGCTAGTTGTCTACAACATCTCTCGATATTCCCAACTAGTGTTAATTTGTCTATCAAAAATCTTGACATTCAAGACTCTGACTCTGCAATTTTGCAGCACAATAATCATAAACTAAATACTTGCTTCTAACATTGTTGTAGGCTTGTTTCTGATGATGGTTTAGCTCCCAATACTTGTTAGTATTCCACCAAAAATTAGAGGAATTACAATATTCTTTGTTGCTAGTGTTTTGAACCTGGCAAGCATCGATGTTAAATTCTTGGTAATGGACTTCAAATGGTGCATCATTCCAATTTACTGGAACTCCACCAGATGCCCATGTTCCAGTCCATATTGTTGCTGTAATCTTCATTGGTTTCGTTGGGTAGCTCCCTCCTTTCTCTGTGGTGTTCTTAAACACTCTTATAGGGGTGCCATCCACAAAAAACCTGTTAGATTTTATTTCAACAAACAAAATAATTTTTAGTTTAACTCAATAAAAAGCATATAAATTGCAGGGCTTTATAAACTATCTATTTAGTTTGTATAAAAAACTATTTAGTATTCAAGGGTCAGTTTTTTTTCACATGAAAGAGTCAGTTTGTTACATTTTATTATATATTTAATAATTAAGAGATTACTCATTTTATAATCACATAAACTTTATAAATTCTATATAGATTTTACTGACTATGCAAATCAATGAATGTAAGGCAAGCAAGAGAGAGAAAAAAACAATTAATATTATTACATACACTAATTGTTTTTGGTTCCAAAGAAGATTGTAACTATGAAAGTCTGTTGTGGGATCAAACCAAAGATTAAATCTTTGCTCCCTTCCACCTTGACCATTTGTAAAAATATTTGTGTGTAGCATATAAGGTCTTCCTTGATTATTACCACCTAAAAACTCAAAATCAATTTCATCTCGGGTAACTCCATCATCTGAAACCAACTGCAATATATAGAAATTAACATTTTAAGTACACTGGGCACAAATAAAGTTATAAATTAATTTAAATATGTAAGGAAAAATACATAGAATGTTGGGATCACTCCGGTTGAGTCCTTCTGAGGCAACTTAATCCTCATATTAAACCATCCAGAACCATATTCTTGCACAGATCGAAAACCAGAACCTAAGAGACAAAAAATATGATATATATCTTTTTGTTAATTACTATTACCACCTTAAAATGTTACTCTATTTTGAATGAAAAATAAATAAAAATTACATACAAAAGTTTATATATATATAGCTAAAAATTAAAAATTAAGATAAGATACATCAACTTTTTAAATATTTTTAATTATATTTTATTTTAGAATAATACTTAATAAAATCATATGCGCATTTTTTTTTCTTTTTCATAAAAAGTCATATGCCATCATCTCACATAATTGTATGAATATAAATAAAATACTACTATAAATATAATTTGTATATTACCAGAATGTTGGTCTAAGGTAAGTTGAACTTCGCTACTTTGATCGAGAATACGTATATTTTCTTGCCCCCATAAAGGAGCATAGTTTTGTTGAAATGGAACATAGTAATCTTTTGCACCGTTGACATGCATTAATGGAGCAAGAATATAAAACAGCCGTAAAAGAAAATATAGACGAGAAAAAATCATTACGAAAAGTATTGCAAATATGAAATTGTTTAATTGTGTTTGATTTAATTTATGTTTCTCTTAGTGCTGTGTACTTGTCGGGTTTATATATACTACCTGAATACCCAATCTATTTTTTTTTTTTAGAAACTTAACCTCTTATTAAACTAATAGAATGTATAGAATAAAAATTGATAAATATCTAATTTCATTTTTTTACAACTGTACTCTCTCGTTTCATTTGGTTTACAACTGTACTCTCTCACTCTCTCTCATTTTATAGTATGTGACATTTAATATTCTTACAATAATTAAGAAAATAAATAATAACTTGGTAAGTAAAACAATTTTACTAATTATCCTTAATAACAACGGACATAATGTATAATACATAAGCCAACTTCACAAACTACTAATTAAGAAATTTAGGTAATTAAGTACAAATTAAAAAAATATAATTTCATTAACAAACTACCTCAAAAGGATTAAGACATTTAGGTAATTTAGGGTATTTAGTACATTTGCTGGATTCAATTTATACATTAACAACCTACCTCAAAAGGATTAAGACAACTAAATATGATTAAGTTTTTGTTTACATTGAAGACCATGGAATGAGAGCAAAATTGAAAAAAAAACAAAATGATGTTTCATTAAAAAAATAATATGATTTTTAATATAATTTGTTTTTCGTCAAAGAGACTATTAATATAAATAAAGAGTATATAATGAATATAAGATTAACTTAATGGTTGAAGTTGATGAATTAAAGATCATAATGATAAAAAAAAATTTAAAATAAATAAAATAAATAAAGAGTATATATTAACCATATTTCTGTAATTGAATATAAATATACTCACACACTCCATCTAATATGGAGAGAGAATATATATACAAAATTAAATATGGAGAGAAAATATATATTTTTTTTTATAAAGTAACGTTTAAACACTGTTTTTTTCATATAAGAAAATTATACATTTTATTATGAATTTATCTTATTATTTATTTGTTAGCTAATAAAAGTGGATGTCAGAAAGATGACTTATGTTGTGAGTTTAAGATTGATGGAGATTTTTAAGGTTTTGTATTTAAACTAAATATAAATATGAGGATAATTATGTATATTTATTGCAGGTACGGGTATTTGCAGGCGAGTATTTCACTATCCACCCCCTCCCACCGTTAATTGACGGGTAGGGATGACAATAAAATCCGCACCCGCGGGTACCCACCCAAACCCGCTTGATTTGGGCGGGGAAAACCCGCTATAATTGGGTGCGGGTACGGGTGCGGATTTTCCCCGAAATTAAAAGTGGGGGCAGGGACGGGTTTGGAGGTGGTGATATCAACCCCGCACCCGAAGCCGCCCCGCAAGTAATATTATTGCAATTTTTAAATTATATATATATATATATATATATATATATATATATTGAATATACTTAATATTTTTTTAAATATTAAAAATTATAATATTATCTCTATAGAAAATATTTTTAAATTTAATTATTGTCTAATAATAATTAATTTATTATATTAATTATAATAGATATAATTTTTAAATTTATAATTTTATGTATATATGAGTGGGTGCGGGTGCGGGCGGGGAAACCCGAGCCCCGTTGCGGGCGGGGATGAGTGCCTAAATTTTACACCCGCTATGAAATGGGTGCGGGTTTTCCCCGATTAAGCGGGTGCGGGGTGGAGGAGGCGAAATCCGTCCCCGCCCCGCTCCGTTGCCATGCCTATTGACGGGTAATCCAATTACTAATTTATTTTATCCACGGATACTTGTTAAGTTATTTGTCTCGTACCTGTTGCGAATTTTATATACAAGTGCATATTTTTTTGCCACCTCTACTCTTTGGTTCTATTTCTCATTTTTTCATTCAAGAATGATGGTTTAGGGTTAATTTTTAGTCTGAAATTACCTCTCTAAATCTTTTTTCAATATCTTTTATCCAAATAAGTGATTTTCTCACGTATTTAGTTTTCTTTCTTGATTTCGTTGTCTTAGTGTGATGTTGTTTTGATTTCTCACATTGTTCTAATTGTTTTAGTTTCCTATCTTGTTGTAATGTTCATTTCATTTGATTCAAATTGAGATGTCAATGTCGATCTAGTACAAATTTAATAATGATTTTTGCATCTTCAACGTTACAACTTCGAATGTATCCATATTTCGGACATCTCAAATTTATTATATTTGTGGACTTTGTCATATTTGTAGACATTGTGTGGTTTTATGTTATTAATTTGAATGTTGAGTTTGTTCACATATTATCATTTTCGATTTTAACAAATTTGACTTATATAATTCTTGATCGATGTAATTTATACTGATTTAAATGCATGAAATATCATTTTTAGTAGAAAAAAAATTGTATTTATTGTGGAATGGTGTAAACAAAATTAAAATCCACAGCTAATCATATTTATAACAACTAATTAATATGATATATATGTTAACACGCGTTTTTTTCTGGAGATATTTATTAAGGAATACTTTTTTTTTATAGATATTTGTTTAGGAATACTAATTAATAATACATGTTTTAATGCGTATAAAAGGAAAAACATTACCAACCAGGTTGGTTTGAGTGGATATATATATACACACTCTCATCCATATGAAGAGTGGCTTCTGCTTATATCAATAGCTGTCAAATAAATCCAAAACTTATAAATCCCTCTTAATAAGCTCCTTATTATGTCCTTTAATTATGAGTTTGTTAATGAATTTCTTTGAAAAGAATTGTAACCTCATAATAAATAACATACTTCTAATTTCTTTAACTTGGTGTTTGTTCTTTTGGGGCTTTATGTCTCATACTTATTGTTTTGTATTATGAATTTATGAGCACATACAAAAGATCCACTTCGAAAAGGCATTAATCAAGGTTTATATTTGAAGATTCATTCTACTCAATTAAAAAATTAAATTTAAAAAATTGTGCATCCAATATGATTCTTAGAGAGTTGTATAGGAAGGAAAGCTAGTTCAAACTAAATTAGAAAAAGTGGGTTGATGTTATTGGACTAGTTCTCCAAACGGCAAGAGTTATTTTGGACCTTGGTTCCTTGATGACAAAGAGAGCAAAGTAAAATGGATTGTGAGTTACATCTCCATTTGAAAGTATACATATGTTGAGTAAAAAATCTGTATTTTTATTTAGAAGTACATATTCGAGGGAAAAAAGCGATAAAAAAGTTATGTTTGTTTTTAAAAGTGTTTGGGGGAGTGGGAAAAAAGTTCTAAGATAGATATCACTTTGTGGCAAAGGGGTGGTAGAAGAAAAAAAAAATTAGGGTTAGAGATTTAAGAACACCATAGAGATTAAAAAAACACATTTTCAATTATGTATTTTAAAAGAAAAATCACGTTGAATAGTTTGTTTTTTTAGAAAATAAGAGGGTTTAAGCCCAGAAAAAGAAACTATAAAAGAATAAATTAAAAGATAGAGACCCCTCTACGGTCACTAGAATCATAAATTGTCCAAATAGCATTGTCACATGTATGATGCTTGAATCACTTTGACCACGACCTTGAAATCAACACACAATTCCACATAACCTAATCCCTTAGCCTTAGCAAGCTGCAACCCTTCTATTTAGTATAAATATTTTTTCACATTTCTACCTTTATCGTCCCCCTCTTTATGCTGCATGGAAAAATTTAATTGGTGCAGAAAACTTAATTGGATTTATTCTCCACCATATCCATAATTTGAATTAGTTGTTTGTCCTAACACATGTTAATTTAGCTGGTAAAGTCGGTAAAATTTTGACTGAGTTTCAACGCATTTTGTTTGGAGATGGGTTCAAATCTTGCTACCTTGTTATTTTTGTATGCGTTGTGAATTTTAAATATATTTGTGCCTAAAAATATTAATGTGACAATGCAGTATCATTTAGGTATTTGGAAGTGAAGGATTTCACCATTAAAATTTAAAACCCATTGATGAGCCCCTCTTAAAAAATATACTCATGATTTTTCATTGTGAAATCATCACACTTGGCACCATCATGTGAAATCTCTACAAGGGATTCAAATCTATCATTTTGACATGATCCTAAACAATATAAGAAGTTAACTAAACAGCAGAGAGCATCAGAGCAAATGTAACATATCCAAATATAATTTTTCTTTTCTATCATTGTAATGTAAGTATATGTAAGACAAGTATTCAATATGAGCCAGATTTTTAAAAAAAATGACCTTCAGCTGAGTAAACTAAGATAAGAAAAAGTTAACTTCAACGAGGAAGTAACAAGGAAATCTAGTTTATTAACAAAAGTAATTAGGTATTTTTTAACCTTGCTCACTATTATGAACTTTCTCATTATCTACCGTTTCATGCTCCTCAGGCCAATATGTATCCACAATATCCACAGCCAAAGTATAAACTTCATCGTTGTCATAGCTCTGCAAACTTATAATCTTTTCCAATCCTCCACACTTATCAACCTTTTCAGCATAAACATTGACGCCACCAGTAATATTCTTGTCATTATCTCCGTCAAGTAAAATGTTATACAGCCCATGTAGACATAATGTCATAAGAGTCGGGTCTGGACAGGTCAAGAGATCACAGAGTGCCTCAATGCACCCTTTACTCACCAAGAACCTAGACCATTAATGTCCATTTAGTCATAAGTTTTCATCATAACAAAAAATGCAAAACGAGTAAACATTATATACACAACCTTTTTTTTGATAAACCATATTTCCAAGTGTGTCTAAAATGCTAAGTATAAAATATTTTCCACAATTCCAGGGACATAAAACTGTACATCTCACTACATGCCATTCTTTTTAAGGTATTTACATCTAGAAGAATGACAATGGTCAGAAAACATCGTGATTTAGGAAAATAAAATGTAATGGTAAAACATACCGAATCTGCTCAGGAGTTCCATAAGCGCAATTGGAAATAGCACAAGCAACTTCCTTCTTGATGACAAATTCAGCCTTTGTAAGATGAACAAGAGGACTAATAAGATCAACATCGATGATATCCTACAACAATGATCATAATGATATTAGTTGTGACAATATATGTTATGTTTAAAAGGTTTAGCTAGTCTTATATAGACTAATTTTCAGATATAGTGTTGGCCTGTGATATCTTCCTGCATAAAATATTTAAGAAAATTACATGTACTCAGTTCTCTCCAAATCTTAGTCCTTCTTTCAAAAATGAACGTGGTTCACATTCAACCTACTTAAAAATGAGTCCGACTCTGGAGTAGCATTTTTCAACAAACAATCAATTTTGAAACTTGCAAGCAAATAACTTGTTATGAACTTCTAATAAGAAACTGCTCAGAAGCAAATGATTACTAAATTAGGCAGAATAAAATCATTGCTTACCTGTATTGGAGCTTTATTCCCGCCAGTGATATTTGAGATTACCCAACAAGCATGTTTGAGGATGATTTTATCATGGGTTGAAAGAAGTAGTTTAACACAAGTGAGAACTCCGTTGTCAACTAGAACCTGAAAAAGATGTGGCTAATTTAGTATCAATAGGCAGTAAAATAAATCAATTTTGAATGCCAGAAAAAGCAATGTGACAAAAAAATTATACACTCTCAATAGTCATTCGAAACTGGTGCGACATGTTCTACAACCATAATGACCAATATAATTAGAGATTTTCCTGAATCAGTAGATAGTTATACATCTTACTTTTTACCTGAATATGATCCTCGTCACCCATAGCAAGACTTCCTAGAGTCTTCAGTATAGAAACAGTAACTTTTGATTCTGGGGACCTGTAAAAAGGAAATTTATTCCGTCCACCAGAGAAAAAAGAAACATAGATGAGAGTGTTAGAGTTGCTAAAAAAGAAAGACACAAAAGGTATTGCAATCAGTCAAGGACTTACCGTAGTAACTCTACCAGTCGAGGGCAGACATTTGCATCAATGACAGCTTGGATCATTTTACTTGAGGCTTCATTAGTAAGAAAAGAGAGAGCATGGCATGCACTTACTACAACTTCTTCATTAGTCATCAACAAGAGATTTCGAAGGAAAGGCAATGCAGGCTGTATCTGAAAAAGATAACAGAAGAGCATGAGTTGGAGATGAGAAGACGACAAACAGTGAGTAAATTAACTACATTAATTTATATAGAATCTACTAACTTTACTACACATGAAATATTTTGTGAAAATTTACCCAACCTGTTCAAGAAGTGTTGAAGGATGCTTTCCATGGAACAAGTTTGATAAAGTCCATGAACCGATCTTCAAGATAGATGGTTTTACTATAGTTGGATTCCATATCAGACCCAATAGTGGCAAGAGTGCACCATGATTAAGAACATCATCCCTTGTGCTTGGGGAATCACCAGAAATATTACCTAATACCCATAATACCTGTTCAATACACGAGACATGGAAATTGTGTAAGCAAGCAACATATAAATACATGCGTGATGGTTTTCTCAATGCCTTTATGTTATGAGACTGAGGAAGATTTGACCTGCTCTTTCATGTCATCACTACCACAGCACAAAAGGTGAACAAGCAGGGGAATAGCTCCATTATCAACCACAATTTTTGTATGCTCAGACGAGGTGATGCTGGTTAGAGTACATGCTGCCTTGGACTGCAGATATAATGTGCAACATATTGAGTGAGTAAGATCAAAATCTTCACATTCAGGAATCACAAAAGAGAGAACATGATAGAAAAAGATTTATACCTGCAGTTGGGGTATATCATATCTTGCCAAAAACTTCACAAGCTGAGGGATAACACCTGCCCGGATCACCTCCTCAATTAGTAGAGCATTGTGGCCTGAAAAGAGATGTATCAATGAAAGTTAAAATTTGAGAAACAAACAAGAACTTATAAGAGCTACATCATGAGTATAAATATAAGAATTGTATTCACACCCTTTGATAGTAGCTTCCAAATCTCAGTAGTTGCTTCCAGTTGTGAAGCAGGATCGTCGGAAAATAACTCTTGTGTCAATGTCCGAATGTGTTGTATCTGTTAAATAGCATAAAGAGTAAAAGATCAAAAGAATCATTTCTATGCTGCAGTTCAAAATCACACACAAAGATCTATCTCTGGACATGCAGTTTATGCATCTCTAGCTATTAAATGATCATTTATTTCCACAGAATTCTGCTGAAGCCTCTTATTTAAGCAATTGGTAAAATTTTGGCTATGATCTTGACATGGAACAATTATCATTGTCACTAAGCATTCGTTATTATTTTTCAATAATGCACCTAATTGTTGATATCTTAACCTCTCATAGATTAATTAGTTCTTCTACTCCCTCCCCGTCTCATATTAAGGGTCACAATTGAAATATTTGGTTGTCTCATATATTTTTGAAAAAGATGTTTGTTTGTCTCGGATTATTTGTCATTTTAGCATACCAATGAATCATTAATTACTTTTTTCCATTAATATATCTATTTATTATATCTCAATTCACCTAACAACTTCACTAACTAATATATTAATAATAGTACACAGTACTTTAGTAAATAGAACTAATTTTATTATAGAAATTTTGTTGCAATTAAAAGTGTACATAACCTTAAACAACACTTAATATGAAATGAAGTGAATAGCTCACCACTATAATAAGGTTATTCTAATGAAAAAAATATTTTACCTTGAATATTAGAATATCCTGGTCCTGCACGTTCAAATCCAAGCCACCATCAACACCGAAAATATTTTTCCCAATCAATAGTATGGAGATGTCAGAGAAAGGTTGACACATTAGATTATCTCAGCTTTATTACATACAATGTAAACTTCAGAATATGATAAAATAAATAATTCTTTCCAGCCAATGGAAAGAAACATAATATTGATGGAGGCCATACAATAAGTAATAAAAGCCTAAGTCCAGGCTAACTAACTCTGTTAGATAAGAAAATTAATTAGCAATAACTCCATATTTTTTCCAGTGTTGTCAAATAGCCACAATAACACCGCTATAGCGCTATAGCATAGTGGAATTTGAACAACTAGCTACCGTTCCATGCTACGCTATTTAGTACAAAGTGTTGTGAAATAATCGCTAATGTGGCGCAATAGAACAACACTGATTTTATCCTTTGTTCTTGTTTGTGAGTAATGTCTCTTAGAAAAATGTATCTAACTACGCATGAAGTTTTGTTCCATTGAAAACATAAAGCCATCATCATCATTAGAATAAAGTATCTGTTTCACTCTTGCATGCAATTATATTTTAACCACTTTGAGTAAACAAATATACGTACTGTGTTGATGAGGCAGGGAGAAGAAGAAGACGAATCATCTTCCTCTTTTGGTTTCTTTAAGATATTCTCTAGGAGCTTAATCTTCCTTATCTGGACGAAGTCGTTCTGTCCCCTCAGACAACCGTCTCCGGCGTCAACTCCAGTGTTCTTGTTCACTTTCTTCCTCTGAGAAGATGAAGAAGACGAAGGATTAGGTCGCAGAGACATTGTTACTTAGGCAGAAAGAAAGCGTACACTACAAGTTTCAAATGAAGCAAATACTATAACTGAATTAGTTAAATACTACCTCATTCTCAAAAGACTTTATGCCACGTTGGACTATCAAGATTGAAGACTCAACAGGGCGCAATGCGCACCCCCTAAGTTCATCAATAATTTTTGTCTATGTGCATTCCTTTTTTTAATAATAATAATAATAAATGCAATAATTTTATTTTATCAAAAAAATAATAATGAGAAAATTTTCAGGTACAATAGAAAATCGCGTAACCTAGAATTGTTCTCGTTGGAATGGTTTCTACAAGAGATAATGTATACACTTAGCCACTAATCCACTGTCTGAGACGTCGCCGGAGCAGCTGTTCCCACAGCATTGTGCGCTTTTTTCCTTTCGCTTTCATTTTCTTTGTGCCGTTTTCAGCTTTTGTTTAGTTGATATTTCCATCAGTTTTTTTTTATACTTCATTGTTTTGACAGAAAATCTCTTCTACTTATTTTTTTTTACGGAACTATTCTACTTACTAGTGATAGGGTGTTTGAGTTTTATGTTGGGCCAACATGTAGCAGTCTACGGCCCATTCGTTTAAGAAATATTTTAACAAAAAAATACTCATAATATTTCTTTCTGACAAACATAATATAAATAAATTCACATCTATGAAGTATGTGTATGGGTATACATATGTAAAATAAAACAGTGAAATACCTGATGTGTATATATATATATATATAATACATTTGTGTTGTTGTAACTAAACATTTAACACAAATACGATTCGGATATGATCAAGGCGTCTTATTGTATTTAGATGGTCGTCTTAATATTTTTAGAGATTTTGTTTGAATTTAAAAATTGAGTCCTCTTAATCTTTTTTGAAGTCATGTTATAATCAATATAATTTTTCATATATAAGCAATACTATAAAAAAGAATTTAGAGGAGACCCTGATTTGATTTGGGTTGTGTCAATGTTTCTGATTAGATCCTCTAGTTGCACAAAAAATTTGTTCCTCCAACATACACTACACTATGTCAATATGTTAAAATTTTAACTATAAATTTTAAATTTTTTTTCAAATTTTTTTTAGATATTATTTTTTTATAAATTTTCTTATAAATTTTTTTAACTGTACACTACACTATGCCACTCTATGTCCCAACAAAGATCTGCAACGGCATATTTGTATCATTAATTATTTTGAATGTTTCATTAACCATTTTTTAAATATATATTTTATTAATCACTAAAACATGTGACATTAATCACTTCAGAGTATTTATATCTATTAAAAAATCACAATATACTATTAATGAATTATTCATAATATTAATTATATAAATTTGTATGCATCACAAAATATGTTTTAATTATAAAATTAAAAAAATTGAAAAAAAATTAAGAAAAAAATAGTTGAACAAAAATAATATTATTCGCCCTGAAAATATAGTCAATTATAAATATGGTAGATATATGATAGTCAAATATTGTGTCAAATGTATATTTTTAAATTTCAATTTTTTTATATGATATCGGTACCAGCAGGATATTTTTGTACTTTTTTTTACCTTGTAATAATTGTGTTTCTTTAGTAAAATTTGTAGTTTTCTTTATACTAGTGTATAATAATATGATATTATTTGTATATTTGAATTTTTTATTTTATAACTAAACACATATTTTGAATATTTAAATTTTTATTGCGACATTTGTTGTGAAATTAATAAATTAGCTCTATTATGTTATGTTACTAGTGCAATACATGTGTGATATACAAGTAGAGTTATCAGTTATTGGTTGTCATAACCTCCTATCAATATAAATTGATGATAATTTCTGGTCAATATAAATAGATGTGTATCACCAACCAAAATTTAAACTTGGATTAAATAAAAAATTCAATAGCTTTGTCATACAAAAAAAGGTTCAATAAATTTTTTAGTCCTATAAAATCTCAAAATTTGTTTTTAATTTTTTTAAAAATATTCATCAACTTTTTTTCTTTTAATTTTTCTTTTTTCAGTTTTACTCTCCAATTATCATCTATTCTTTGAATTTTTGAATGACTTTATGCATTAATATTTACAATATTATAAAAAAATCTCAATAAAAATTTAGAATTTTTTAACAAATGATAAATTAAATATGAATTTTTAAGCATCAAAAACTTAAAAATTTATATTTAATTCATTATTTGTTAAAAATTTCTTAATTTTTACAAGGTAGTTATTAAACATGTCCTAAACATTACTCAAAAAAATTATTTAAAAATTTAAAAGACACAGAATTAAAAACAAACTAGTAAAATTTTATAGGAACAAAAACAAAATAGTAAAATTTTATAAGAACTAAAAATTTATTTAACATTAAAAAATAATAAATAAACTAACTGAGTATCTTCCATAAATTGTCTATGTAGAGAAATGATGAAAATGAATTCGAAAAAAGAGAAATCAAAGAGAGAAAATGACTAAGAACAAAGAAAAGAGGCAGTTTAGCGAGTTGACCGATAAAGAGGCCGTTAATTCAATTCGACAATATCTTTAATAAAATATTAATAATATTAATTATTAACATAATACATTAAAAAAAAAGTGGTTTTAGAAGATATAAATATATATAGTTATAATAAACTCACACAATTGAGTTCGAATTCAAAATAAACATACAATCTAATAATATCATCATTTATTTGACTGAACTTAAGGAAAATACATTAAAAATTTAAATATCGTGAAACAGTATTTTTTTTAAATGTATAATTTATTGTGGGACTTTAGACTATTTATTAAATGAGAGCGACACACATTCCTCCGTTTTTATAGGATTTAATTCACATATATATATATATTTTTAGTGTAAATAATATTTATACTGTTGGTCAACTAAAATTGTTACATTATTAGATATGTTTGTTTTTATTATAACTACATTTAAAGCCGTGTTCACAAATGATTATAATATATTGATAGTAAAAAAAAAATTATATTGATAGTACATAACATTCAAACTCTTATTTATATTTATATTTGCCCTTATTTATTTTTAAAAACAAAAGTTATTTCATTTAAGTATGCATCTATATAACATACTGATCAATTTGTCATGACCCAATGTTGAGATCTCATTGCCACACAGAATAATGTTGATTGAAAATTCATTTAGCTTCACAAATCTTAAATAATAAACATGATAGGCTCTTTTTCTAAAAGAGACTATGAAAATCAGAATTCTAATACAAGAAAGGGAAGAACAAGATAAATTAGCTAACAAAATTTAAAAAAATATATTCTCCATCCATTGATTTCTAATTATGTAATCATATAATATTTATATAGACTATTGTATACACATTAAAATAACTATATAAACCACACAATACTAGTGCTACAAATAGACTAATAAAATATGTCTAAAAAATTCTCTTTCGAAATAAAATAAAATAATCATATGATCAGATTATCGTATTTAAACATTATTAGTGAAAGACAAAATGAGTCGGTTAATATATTTCTTCCATTTCAAAATAAATGTTGTGTAAAGTTTTTACACACATTAAAAATGTGATTATTAGAAGAAAAATAATTGTTATTTTAACAAAGTATCCTTATTAATTATTAATTATCGATATACCACATTTATCACATTATTTTCTATTTCTTTCTCTCCAAATGTTAATGGAATGTATCCAAAGTTGATTTTCTATATATTTTTATGCCTAAAAATATTAATGTGACACTGTAGGTGTCATTTTGGGATTCGGAAGTGAAGGATTTCACCAATAAAAGTTAAACCCTTTGATGAGCCACTCTTAAAAAAATATCCACACGATTTTTCATTGTGAAACCATCGCACTTGACACCATCATGTGAAACAAACCAAATCTTTCATTTTGAGATGATCCTAAATAATTAAAAACCTCTTAGATCCATTGAAAATCTTTAAGAAACTAGGACAGATTGTTCACACCCGTGAGCATATATATATATAAAAGAAAGTTAACTAAACAATGTATCCAAATATAATTTTCCTTTTCCTTTTCACTATTATGAACATTCTGATCATCTACCGTTACAAAACATCAGGCCAGTATGTCTCTAAAATATCCACAGCCATACAATAAACATCATCGTTCTCATGGCACTGCAAACTTATAATCTTTTCCAATCCTCCACATGCACCAACCTTTTCAGCATAAACATTGCCCTCGTCGGCACGTAAAATGTAATACAGCCCAAGCAGAACAAATGTCATCATAATTGGGTCTGAACAGATCAAGAGATCACAGAGTGCCTCAATGCACCCTTTTCTCACCAAGAACCTAGACCAAAATCCATTAAGTCATAATTTTTCATTACAACAAAAAATGCAAAAGGAGTAAGAAATAACATTACACACAACCTGTTTTTTAATAAGCCACAATCCCAAGTGTGTCTAGAATGCAAAGTATCAAATATTTTCCACAATTCCAGGAACACAAAACTATACATCTCACTACATGCCATTATTTTTTAATGTTTTACATCTAGAAGAATGAGAATGGTGAAAAAAAATCATGATTTAGGAAAATCAAATGTAATGGTAAAACTTACCGAATCTGCTCAGGAGTTCCATATGCAGCATTGGCAATAGCCCATGCAACTTCCTTCTTGATTTCAAATTCAGCCTTTGAAAGATGAACCAAAGGACTAATAAGATCAACATTAATGACAGCCTACAACAATGATCACAATGATATTAGTTGTGACAATATATGTTATGTTTCAAAGGTTTAGCTAGTCTTATATAAACTAATTTCCAAATATAGTGCTGGCCTGTGATGTCTTTCCACATAAAATATTTAAGAAAATGACATTTACTCAGTTCTCTCCACATCTTAGCCAGCATTTCAAAAATAAATGTGGTTCACATTCAAGCTACTTAAATCTTAAACTCTACGGAACAGAAGAGTTTCTTCGCTCCACAATCACATATGTTTCAATGTCACCATTGGACTGCGATTTCTTACAGAAATGAGTTTAGACTTTAGAGTAGCATTTTTCAACAAACAGTCAATATTAAAACTTGCATGAAAATAACTTGTTATGAACTTCTAATAAGAAACTACTCAGAAGCAAATCATTACAAATTAAGCAGGGCAAAATCATTGCTTACCTGTATTTGAGCTCTAGTCCCACCTGTGATATTTGAGATTACCCAACAAGCATGTTTGATGACATTTTTATCACTCTGCGAAAGAAGTAGTTTAAGACAAGGGAGAGCTCCACTGTCAATTAGAACCTGAAAAAGATGTGGCTAATTTAGTATCAATCTCTGTAGCACCGACCACCTCTAATCGAAGGCGTGTCCCGGTGTCCGACATCAACACGGCATCGACACCTTAATTATGTTCAATTAATTCATTTTTCCAAATTATTATCGGTGTCGACATGTCAATTTTCATGCTTCATAGGTATCAATAGACAGTAAAATAAAACAATTTTAAATGCCAGAAAAAAGCAATGTGACAAAAAAAATTATACTCTCCCAGTAGTCGGTATAACTGTCATTTGAAACAAGTGTGACATGTTCTACAACCAATATGACAATTTAATTAGAGGTTTTCCAAAATCAGTAGATAGATCATAGATATACTTCTTTCTTTTTACCTGAGTAGGAGCCTCATCACCCATAGCAAGATTTCCTAGAGTCACCAGTATAGGCACAGTAACTTTTGATACCGGGGAACTGTAAAAAAGAAATTTATTCAGTCCAAAGAGGAAAAGGAAATATAGATGACAATGTTAGTGTTACTAAAAAAGAAAGACAAACAAAAGGTATTGCAATCAGTCAAGGACTTACCTTAGTAACACTACCAGTCGAGGGCAGACATTGGTATCAATGACAGCTTGGATCATTTCACTTGAGCCCTCATGAGTAAGATAAGCGAGAGTCCAACATGCATTTACTACAATTTCTTCATCAACCAGCATCAAGAGATTCCCAATGAAAGGCAATGCAGACTTTATCTGAAAACGAAACCAGAAGAGCATGAGTTGGAGAAGAGAAGAGAAGAGAAGATAACAATGTGTAAATTAACTATATTTAACTAATTTATATAGGACTTGCTAACTTTACTGCACAAGCAATATTTTGTGGAAGTTTTCCTAACCTGTTCCCGAAGTGTCGAAAAAGGCTTTCCACGGCACAAGTTTGATAAAGTCCATGAAGCAATCTGCAACATAGAACGTTTTACTGTCAACGGATTCCACAACAGACCCAATATTGGCAAGAGTGCACCATAGCCAAGAACACGATCCCTTGTGAGTGGGGAATCACCAGCAATATTACCTAATGCCCATAACGCCTGTTCATACATGAGACATGGAAATTGTGTAAGCAAGCAACGTATAAATACATATGTGATGGTTTTCTCAATGCCTTTATGCTATGAGATTGAGGAAGATTTGACCTGCTCTTTCATGTCAAGATTACCATAGCACAGAAGGTGCACAAGCAGGGGAACAGCTCCATGTTCAACCACAATTCTTGTATGCTCAGATGTCCCCGAGGTGATGTTGGATAGAGTACATGCTGCCATGGACTGCAGATATAATGCACATCGTATTGTGTCAGAGCAAAATCTTCACATTCAGGAATCACAAAAGAGAGAACATGGTAAAAAAAGATTTATACCTGCAGTTGGGGTGCATCAACCCTTGCCAAAAACTTGACAAGGTGACCGACAACACCTGCCCGGATCACCTCGTCAATTAGAGCAATGTGGCCTGAAAAGAGATGTGTCAATGAAAGTTAAAATTTGAGAAACAAACAAAAACTTATAAGAGCTACATCATATGAGTATAAATATAAGAATTGGATTCATACCCTTTGATAGTAGCTTACAAATCTGAGTAGTTGCTTCTAGTTGTGCAGCAGGATCATTGGAAAATAATTCTTGTGTCAATATAGGAACGCGTTGTATCTATTTAATAGAATAAAGATTAAAAAAAATTATTTCTATGCTGCAGTTCAAAATCACACACAAAGCTCTATCACTAGACATGCAGTTGATGTATCTCTAGTTCTCAAATGGTCATGATTTTTCCATAGAATTCTGCTAAAGCCTCATGTTTTAGAAAACGGTATCTATCTTTAATCTTGGCTATGATCTAGACATGGAACAATTACCATTGCCACTAAGCATTAATTATCATTTTTCAATAATGCACCTAATTATTGGAATCTTAAATACCAAAAAAAAAATTACCTTGAATACTACAAGATCCGGGTTCTGTACGTTGAAATCCAAGGCAACACCAAAATATGCAGAGAAAGATTGAAACATTAGATTATCTAAAGTTATATAGAATGTAAAGTACAGAATATGGTAAAGTGAATAATGAATGATTTTGTTTGAGTAAATATGAAAGAAAAGACGTACTGGGTTGATGGGGCAGGGAGAAGAAGTATCATCCTCCTCCTTTCGCTTCTTGAAAAGATTTTCTTGGCGCCTATTCTTCCTTATCTGGATGGTGTCGTCCTGTCTCCTCCTGCGACTTTCTTCGAAGTCAACTCCAGTATTCTTGTACACTTTCTTCCTATGAGAAGTTGAAGAAGCACCAGTATTAGGACGCAGAGACATTGTTACTTTGCAGAATGAAAGCGTACACTTCAAGTTTCACTGCAAATGCAAAATACTAACTATAACAGAATGAATCAATCAATCACTACATGGCTTCTCTTTAAATACTACCACCTCATTCTCGTTAACAAATTACATTTTCTTTATGCCACGTTGGATTATTAAGATTCAACAGGGAGCAGTGCGCACCACCTAACTTCATCAATCATTTTTATCTATCTATCTATCTATATATATATATATATATATATGCATGCATTTCATTTTTTTAAAATAATAATAGTAATGAGACAAAAAATTTAAGATACAAATGGGAAAAGCTATAAACAGAAGTGAAGGTTCAGGAGGTTGAATACAAATAGCGTAACAATGTGAAGCTATAAACAGAAGTGAATTGTTCTCATTGGAATAGGTTTCTACAAGAGAGAATTTATACTCAGCCACTTATCCACCGTCGGAGCTGTCGCCGGAGCAGCTGCTCCCATCGCATCATCCCCATTGCGCGCTTTTTCCCTTTCTCTTTCATTTTCTTCGTCTCGTTTTCTTTACTTATCATAAATTCATGAATATTTATAGAACCATAAATACACATATTGAGTACATACTTCACACGGGAACACCTAAGGTATTTGACAATACTTTCTTTTACCTCATACTTTTTTTTTTCTAAAACACAAAAAAAAAAAATTTATTAAGATTGAGCCAGATCTAACAAAAGGAAATTCTTAAATCATAGTTGGTATGAATTAGTACGGTCGTAATAGACTATTATGTAATTAGTTGTTCAATTACCCTCTCATTTTATAAAAGAAATCTCTACCACATTCAAATAACCTAATTTGTTGCAATGTTTCTAGCTACCCTCCCTAATACGTATGAGGATACACTTTCTTTCTCAAAACTTCCATCAATACCTAACACTCAAATTCAAAAACCGCCGTGTCAATTCTATTTTTGTGAACAAGTTCAACAATGAGAAGTAACACATGTGCAACATAAGTTTAAGGCATATATTTTTTAAAAATTTAAGTAATATATTAAGAGAAAAAAAATTATTATCATCGGTGTAAACTAGTTATTTTACACTTACATCTAATAACAATAGAGTATTTGATAGTTATTTTTAAAAGATAGTTATTAAATAAGCATACATAGTAAAATAGTGAGTCATTATTGAACGATAATATAAAATTATTTTACACCATCAATATATATAGTATTTAAACTCATATATTAATAGAAAAAATAATTAGTTTCTACAAGTGAAAAATTAAGCCCGAGAACATTACACAATACATTTTGATTTCTCAAATCTATTCTCAATTAGGTTATTAATAAACACCCAATTGAAGATGTATTGTTTGAGCTTTAACATATTAGCTCGAGTGAATAGAGGTTTTAGAGCAAATAGATTCATTAGTGGTGTAATTGTGTGAATATGCATCATACGGAGATGTATTCATAAAAATGGTATGGTAATATCTCATAAATTTTGAGCAAATAGATGTAGTATATCACCGACCAAAATTTAAATTTGGGGGAACAAAAATTTCAATAACTTTGTAATAAAAAAAATACCAACAAAATATTTTCAATAAATTTAATCTTAAAATGTTGACAAGGAAAATAATCATTACTTGTGATTTGAAATGAAAGAAAATTTATAAAAAATTGAAAAAAAATGTATTAATTAAATGATACAATTGATATTAATATTATATTAAAAATAAAA
>JBBPBP010000003.1:57528546-57538610 GCA_037974735.1 Cicer chorassanicum | reverse complement strand
CATAGAGACTATTTATTAAACTCAAGTGACACACATGCCTCCCTTATTTGTTATTTAAAATTAAAGTTATTTCATTTAAGTATGATTTATGTAACATGTTAATCTGAGTAAGAAAAAAAAACATAACACAGTAATCAATTTGTCATGATCGATGTTGGGAACTCACTGGTACACAAAATAATATTGACTAATGACAAATTGAAAATCTGTTGTTTAGTAAAAGGCAAAGTGTTAGACTTTTATCTACGGCCACTTACTGTCTAAAAACTATTACGATTAAATAAATTTATTTATTTGTATTAATGTTATGAATTCTAGTATAGAATTCAAAGTATACCATATAAAAAATGCATAGTATATTTTAAATAAAAGTATTGCTAACAGATGCTCTAAGAATATTGTTTAAGAATTCTAAATAACTTAATTATTTATTGAAAAAAAATCAAATATTTCAATTTTTAATAAAAACTTACTATTTTAATATGTTAAACAAGAGTTTGTATTTGCTCAATTTATTCTTCAATTTTTTGTCAAGTTCTTTTTTTAAATATGTGATACTTGTAAACTAATATTTTAACAGTTAGGATTAAAAAGTCGATCTGCTAATTTTATATTGTCAACAAAAGTATTTTCCTTCTTTTTCACACTCGTCGGACCTCATTACGGCTCTAACTTTTTTCAAAAGTAAAATACTTAATGTTACAATGATTTTTCTATACTTATTTCTACTGATTGAGAAACATATTTCAATTACACTTATATTCTTATGATGTAATCTAAATTTTATAGTGCACAAGTTATGTTAACATTTATAATTGAAATTACTACTACTTTAAGCCATGGGATATTTGAGTTTTGTATTGTTGTGAGTTATACGACTGTGAGTTTTGAACAAAAATTATACTATGTGATTAAGTTGCATAATTAATCGCATATGAGAATGGTGCATTAAAATGATTTTCAAACTCTATGTGAAGTCTTGTTTGTGGAAACTTGTATATCGTCTCTCCATTGGTTACAAATAGAAGGTAAATATATTGAGTGAAAATATTATGATGGAAGTTAGAGAAGTGTTGAGAGGTAGTGAAAGTCTATATCAGACAAGAATAGGAGGAGAAAATGAGTAGGAACTTGTGTTTGGAATGAAAAGGAACTCAGCTATTAATATTTTCGGTTTGAGAAAATTAAAAAAATAAAGGCCCATAACTTCTATTACGTAGAAGACACAAATTCTATCTACATCACTTACACTCCTCCACATGGTTTATTGTAAGTTCAATAATCACTTTTATGATTGTCCTATTACATACAATTGTTGATGGCATTAATGTTTACAACTCTTCAAGTAGAGATCGTAGTAGCTTCAAGTCGAAGGGCTACTCACTATGGTCGCATGAGAATTGCTAATGAAATTTACACAATAATTATGTAACATTCTCATGGTGGGTCAATACAATATAAATATTACTCCTAATCTTTATATCCATGTGAAGACTTAATATCTCATATTTATAACTCGTGAGACTCTATTGAATATTAGAACATCAAGTGTGACTTGATCGTGAGACTCTATTGAACATTAGAACACTATTCTTAAAGTATCTTTAGTCAAAGTATTATTGTTAATTAGAACGACAATAATACATTGAGACTATTATGTGAGTAGACTCATGACCACATCTCACGAGTATATTTACACAGTAATTATGTAGCATTCTCATGGTGGGTCAATACAATATAAATATTACTCCTAATCTTTATATCCATGTGAAGACTTAATATCTCATATTTACACCAACATTATGATGTTAACAAAAAATCTTACAGGCAACGATTGCACTATTTTTTTTAATAGATTTTTTCTTTTTTGTGAGTATCATTTTCTCTTTCTAGCCATTTTTTCAACCCAAGATATAAGTCGTTTTTACTCTGATGTGAACAATTTCGCTTCTTTATGCCTTTTGCCCCATCAATAGTGTCCAAGTTGCTGTTAGTTTCATCATTTGCAATTGATATGGATATATGAACAACTCCACTTGATTCTCCATCCACATATTTTTTTTGGCTAGTATATCATCAATTAGTTTGTTGGACGATCTTAATAAACCTTAGACAAAAATGTGTAAGTTTCATGAAATTTTGAAGTTATGTTGGTCAATTTAATCATTTAAAGATATAACTAATTGTATCACTTTATGAAATGAGTTTTTACATCCAAGTTGACATGTCTCCCTTCCCAACCTTGCATCGCTTGTCTACCGCTTTAATATATAGTATTGGAGAATTAACTTAATATTTATGACATCTAAAACTTTCAAAGCATGATTACATAAAATGTCATGTATCTCAAATTTATGACAATCACATAAAACTTTTTGATGAATAGAATTTCTCATTTTTGTCTTTTCTTTTATATTATCATAATTTGTAACAATATACAATCTTTATTTCAAATCTTTTATGCAAGTGGAATTCGATTGGAGGTGTAGATTATCACGAGAACTCGGGATGAAAGAGATTACTTTTATGCAAATAAAACCATTTTACTTCTTTGTGCACAAAAAAAAAACTAATTACAATTTTTCGTATATATTTTTTTTTGTATAAGATCGATGATATGGTAAAATAGAAAAATTTATAAAAATAATTAAATGATTGAACTCATAAAATAATTTTTGGTTGAAGCTTACTTAAAATAAAAACTAAAATAATTTTCAATGGACCGCCATTAAACTCTTGTGAATTTTTTATGTAATGGAAATTATGGATTTATGTATCCAGAGGGACACTAAAAATATATATGGGTAGATCATTAAGTGGATTACAGATTGACAGGCCCCAAAACTATTCTTAAAGGATGTTACAAGACAAAATTATTGTTTGATGTTGTTGATTGAGCGCCAAGCTCTTGGTGTATGTCCACATTAACTTGTGAGCCAAAACACTAAAGCTTTAAAGCTCTTATATTAATTTTAGAAACTTCAGGAGTTTATCATTTAGTACTTTACATTTATTATTTATGGCCATCAACATATAAGAAAACGTTATTATAGGAGACCACTTATGGAAAGGGAGCAACTCAAAGAGGCAAGTGGCACCCCTTAGATAGTGGGTTTAATGTGCCATTGTGCTAAAAATAGCACTAGTAATGTTGACAATATTCTATGTGTAACAACAATAATTCAATTAAGCAGGTGATTGATTACACTAAAAATTTAAGTACCAAATTTATATATAGTTTGCTTGGCAAGTGTCATTGCAAACTTCAATCACTATAGCCAATACTAGTTATTCTCGTGAGTGTAAGATCTCTTTCATGAATAATATATTAGTGTTGTTTTGGAATTTTATCTAATTTTAGTGAATATAAGAACCCAACTTACCTAAATCATTTCATATTAAAAAGAGATTAATTGTGATACGCTATCTTGTAAAAGTTTAATATTATTGGTACATCATAAATTATTTATGAGCATTATTTTAGAGTTAATTAAATAAAAATCGAATATTTTGAAGGATTTAACAGTTATGATTGACCGATAATGTAAAAATATTTTATACTAAATTTTTTTAATCCTATACCCCACACTTATACTCCTATTCCACATTTTATACAAACTACATATTTTCCTCTTTTTTTTTCCAAAATATTTTTTTTTTCTATCCCATTATTGAACTTGGATTTTGGAAATTTAAGAAAAAAGTTTTCTGAAACTGATGTGCTTAAAAAAATTTAAAATCTGTATACCAAAAAAAAGTTTTCCAATACAAAGTTCAAATTTTTTGACAAAACATGTGTGCTCTAAATTTTTTTTAAAAGCTTTTCATAACTCAAATTAAATTTAATGGGCAAAAAAATTATTTTTTATAAAAAAGTAATAAAATACATAATTTGTATAAAATGTAAGATAAAAGTATAAGCGTGAGAGTATATGATAAAATTTTCTTATACTAACAATATATTTGAATTAAATCCTATAAAAAGTATTATACTTTACATGTTAAAGAATTTAAAAGTAAAAATTTTATATTAAAAAAATAACGTTTGAACTTTTAAAAAGTTAAATACACAAATTTTAAAATTAATATTTTACATTTCAACCCATTTATTTTGAGAAATATAAAACTCTATTTAGAAGGGAGGTGGACACAAAATTTAAAATAATTTATGTATATGAACTATGGAGCCCCTTGTTTCTTTTAAGAAATGGATAGTGGAGACCAGCCAATGAAAAATCGATATACTTCGCATTTACAAGATAGCAAAAAAAGACGTGTCATCAAATGAGAACTATAAGGACTATTTTACATTTCACCAAAATTAAAATAAGGACCATTTAACATTTTTATAACCAAATAGAATTTATTATATAGTTTTAAAGCATAAAGACTATATTAATTCTTTAGCAAATATGTCAGAAAAATCATTAACATAGTTTAAAATTAATATAGTATTATCAGCTGCAGTTATTATAGATAGTTGAATTATATTTAAGTTTGAAATTTTGTAATTGATAAATTATACTAAATTTCAATTTAAATCTTCAATGAGATTGGTGAATCGTAGGGATGTGTCGGTTCTAAATTATAATATAGTCATGTCATGGAAAACTAAGCATGTGTTTAGAAATACGGTGACTTATCAATTATTATGTTTCAATGCAGTTTTCATCGGGAAAAGTAGAAGTTTCAATTTGTAGTTTTAATGTCACCGTAATTTTCCACCAAAAATCTTTTGTTGCAAATTTATCCGTCATTGTCACATTGGATATGTTATAAATAGGCCACATTCTTGGGCTAGTGTAATCAAGAGACAAAATCCATGTATCCTTGGAATTGGATAAAATTAAAGATGATAATCCTTATACTCTTTGTACTAATGACTGGTCTTAGTTCACTATCTCCCCTCAGTGATTGTTCAAATTGTGGTGACTTTGCAGTTCCATACCCACTTAGCACTAATGATGACTGTGGTGACAAAAGGTACAAAATTTACTGCAATAATGATAGCTTAGAGTTCTTGTCAGTAACAGGGACTTACTATAAGATCCTTAAAATTGACCCAAGTGCCAACAAACTTGTTATTAAACCACCCATCATACTTAAAAACACTTGTTATTCTTCTGATCTCACTGGTGGAGGCTTACAACTTGATGAAAGCTCTCCCTTTAATATATCTACACTCAACACTGTCATGCTTCTAAATTGCTCTAATAACATCCTTCAGTCTCCTCTTAACTGTTCTTCAAACAGCATCTGTAGGCAGTTTGAGGAGAAAGTGGAGGAGGGAAGTGGGTGTATGGGAACCCTTTGTTGTCATTTCTTAAAAGATTCAGCCATGAATTCCCATAAGATCAGACTCAAGGTTGGAAGTTGTACTGCTTACACTAGTATATAATTTTCCTTTTCTTCTCATTGTAATGTATGTATATGTCAGACAACTATTCAATATTAACAAAAGTAATTAGGTATTATTTAATCTTGCTCACTACCACTCTCGGGCCAATATGTCTCCAAAATATCTATAGCCATAGTACAAACGCCATTGTTGTCATGGCTCTGCAAAATTTCAATCTTTTCCAATCCTCCACACTTATCAACCTTTTCAGCATAAACATTGACCCAAACAATATTACTCCTGAATGTTTCTCCTTCAAGTAAAATGTTATACAGCCCAGACAGACATGCTGTCATAGTAGCTGGGTCTGGACAGGTCAAGAGATCACAGAGTGCCTCAATGCACCCTTTACTCGCCAAGAACCTACACCATTAATGCAAAAGGAGTAAGAAATAACATTATTATACACAACCTTTTTTTTTTTTTTTAATCATAAAACATACTGAATCTGCTGAGGAGTTCCATCTGCGGCATTGACAATAGCCTGTGCAACCTCCTTCTTGATGTCAAATTCAGCCTTTGTAAGACAAACAAGAGGACTAATAAGATCAGCATCAATGACGGCCTACAACAATGATCATAATGGTATTAGTCATGACAATACATGTTATGTTTAAAAGGTTTAGTCAGAAATTCAGATATATTCAAAAATGAATGTGGTTCACATTCAACCAACTTAAATCAACTCTACAGAAAAGAAGAGTTTCTTCGCTCCTCAATCACATATGTTTCAATGTCACTAGTGGATTGTGATTTCTTACAGAAATGAGTAAAGACTTTAGAGTAGCATTTTTCAACAAACAATCAATACTGAAACTTGCAAGCAAATAACTTGTTATGAACTTCTAATAAGAAACTGCTCAGAAGCAAATCATTACTAAATTAAGCAGAAAAAATCACTGATTACCTGTATTTGAATTCTATTCCCGCGCGTGATATTTGAGATTATCGAACAAGCATGTCTGAGGACGATCTTATCACAGCTTGAAAGAAGTGGTTTAAGACAAGGGAGAACTCCGTTGTCGATTAGAACCTGAAAAAGATGTGGCTAATTTAGTATCAATAGGCAGTAAAATAAATCAATTTTTAATGCCAGAATAGAGAAATGTGACATAAAAAATAATACTCTATCAGTAGTCTATATAACTGTCATTTTACACTAGTGAGACACATTCTACTACCATAATGACAATAAAATTATAGATTTTCTGGATTCAGTAGATAGTTATACATTTTTCTTTGTACCTGAGTTTGAGCCTCGTCACCACGAGTAAGATTCCTTAGAGTCACCAGTATAGGTGCAGTAACGTTTGATTCTAATGACCTGTAAAACAGATATTTATTCAGTCCACAAGAGAAAAAGGAAAGGTAAATGAAAGTGTTAGTGTTACTAAAAAAGAAAGACACAAAAGGTATTGCAATCAGTCAAGGACTTACCGTAGTAACTCTACCAGTCGAGGGCAGACATTGGCATCAATGACAGCTTGGATCATTTTACTTGAGGCTTCATAAGTAAGATAAGAGAGAGTCCGACATGCATTTACTACAACTTCTTCATCAGCCATCAACAAGAGATTCTGAACGAAAGGCAATGCAGGCTGTATCTGAAAAAAGATAACAAAAGAGCATGAGTTGGAGAAGTGAAGATAACAAACAATGAGTAAATTAACAATATTAATTTATATAGGATCTGCTAATTTTACTACACATGAAATATTCTGTGAAAATTTACCCAACCTGTTGAAGAAGTTCGGAAGGAGGCTTTCCATGGAACAAGTTTGATAAAGTCCATGAACCGGTCTTCAAGATAGATGGTTTTACTATAGTTGGATTCCACAACAGACCAAATAATGGCAAGAGTGCACCATGACTAAGAACATCATCCCTTGTGCTTTGGGAATCACCAGCAATATTACCTAATACTCTTAATGCCTGTTCAATACACAAGACATGGAAATTGTGTAAGCAAATAATACATATATACATACAAGATGGTATTTATGCAATGAGACTGAGGAAGCTTTGACCTGCTCTTTGATGTCATCATTACCACGGTACAGAAGGTTCACAAGCAGGGGAACAGCACCATGTTTAATCACAGTTCTTGTATGCTCAGACTCAGACATTCCCGAAGTGATGTTGGTTAGAGTACACGCTGCCTTGGACTGCAGAAGATATAATGTACAACATATTGTTCAAAATCTTCACATTCATGAATCAAAAAATAGAGAACATGATAGAAAAGATTTATACCTGCAGTTGGGGCATATCATATCTTGCCAAAAACCTCACAAGCTGAGGGACAACACCTGCTCGGATCGCTTGATCAATTAGAGCAATGTGGCCTGAACAGAAATGTGTCGATCAATGTTAAAATTTGAGTGACACCTTTATATATTATATACAGTGTCTAACATCTCATTTTATTTAAAGTAAATTAAAACCGAGGACACTACACAATGGCATCATATAATCTAGGCATAACAGAAGAAATGAGTATTCCATCGCAAATTAAATATAATAATTGTATTCATACCCTTTGATAGTAGCTTACAAATCTCAGTAGTTGCTTCCAGTTGTGAAGCAGGATCATCAGACGATAATGATTGTGTCAATGTACGAATGTGTTGTATCTGTAAAGGATAAAAAAATAATTTCTATGCTGCAATTCAAAATCACACACAAAGCTCTATCTCTGGACATGCATTATATGTATCTCTCTAGCTGTGAAATGATCATTTTTTTTTTCCACATAATTCTTCTAAAGCCTCTTATTTTAGCAACTGGTATCTCTCTTTAATCTTGGCTATGTTCTTGACATGGTACAATTAGTCAATTATCACTAAGCATTAATTATAATTTTTCAATAATGCACCTAATTATCGGTATCTTAATTCTTAACATGCAAACAGCCTAATGGATTAGCCGCTACCCTTTTGTTTCTTATTCAATGATAAATCCTTCTTTCTTGTTTGTGAGTAATGTCTCTTAGAATTAATCTAAGAACGCACGAAGATTTGTTCTCTGTTGCATGCATGTAGTTCAAAATTTGGTTTCTTGATTTTGTTTGAGTAAATATGAATGTTTTGTTTTGAAAGAAAACATGTATAATATACGTACTATGTTGATGAGGCAGGGAGGGGAAGGAGAAGAAGGAGTATCCCCGTCTTCTTCCATTCGCTTCTTGAAGATACAGTCTTGGCGCTTATTCTTCCTTATCTGGATGGCGTCGTCCTGTCTCCTCCTGCGACTGTCTTCTGCGTCAACTCCAGTATTCTTGTACACTTTCTTCCTACGACAAGATGAAGAAGACCCAGTATTAGCTCGCAGAGACATTCTTCTTTCTTTTTTCTTCTTTCTTCTTTCTTCTTTCTTCTTAAGCAGAAAGAAAACGTACACTCCAAGTTTCAGTGCAGCAAGTAGTATATAACAGAAGGAATGATTCTCGTTAACAAATACTAAAAATTGAAGGATTTAATTTATATACACTAAAAGTGTAAAGGTTCGGTTAATCTCAGTCTTCGAATCATTAGAAGCAATTGTTAACTATGAATGGTTGTGATATGCTTACAGCCTAAAGACATGGATATTCCAATCATTTTAATTTTATCAAATTTGTAATTAATTTTCTATTTTATTGAGTGATATAAGTTTGTTTGTTGATTATTTTTTTTCTTCATTTTTAGCAAATTTATATATATATTTTGTTATTGATAAATATAATTTTTAATTTGAATGAGTATTGCTTTTAATAAAAATAAAAAACATCTTTTCAAGAAACTGGGAAGAAACAACATTCCAAGAGCAGAACGCAGAAGTAGTTAACAAAACGGATCTAGATCTTTCGTAAAGTGGGACCCGTTGAGCGAGAACAATGGGAATAGAAGGGGAAAAACCTTGCTACAGACACCAACTAGTAAACGAGCGGTTACAAGATTTAAGGTTCTACGTGGATCTAATGGATAGAGTGCGCAGGTTAGGGACCGTAAGATCACAGTGTCTGTTACAGGCATTCCAGTGAATAATTATATTTTATAATCACAATCTGCAGCTTCAATAAAGAGAATATTCAACACCTTGAAAATACAGGGAGGGAAAAAACTGGTTGGAGTTTTATTTGGACGTGAGGGGCATGTAAAGTATCATGCATGGAACCAGAAGAGGTACTACTAAGAAACTACCAGAAAAAACAACAAAAAATAATACAATTAATACAATATTAATATAATATATTAAAATAAACTATAAAATATTACGTTGACATATTCTTATACGAAAGGTAATATTAATTTTGACATACCGGTTAATAGTAAGACGTGACATTTATAGAATTCATTCATCTTTTTCTTTATTCTATTAATTTTTTTTGTCTATATTTCTATAATTAAAAAACCAACAATAAAAAATATAATTCTCATTAGAAACTTGATTTAATTATCATTTACGTCTATTGTATATAAATACATCACAATATTTTAATCACATTTTATAATTAAAATGTGTCGACCATAAATTACCACAAAATATATAAAAACATAATCCTCACATATTAAAAATCAATAATTAAACTTATGACCAAACAATCCAATGAAGTTTAATTTAAAATAAATAAAAAAATATTGAAATACACTCATTTAAATTAGTAAGTCTTTAAAAAAACAACAAA
>JBBPBP010000003.1:57512458-57526818 GCA_037974735.1 Cicer chorassanicum | reverse complement strand
TAAGAGATAAATGTATCATCGTTTTTTTTTTTAAAAAAAAAACTAATTATACTAAATACTTGCTTTACACGTTATTTAAAATATATTTTCATAACAATATTTTATTTTTAAGATTAATATATTTTCATAACAATATTTCTTTTGAGATATTTTTATTTTGAAAAAGATTTATCTTTTAAGATTAGATGAGATTTTAGAGCGAAAAAATAGATTAGATAAGAAATTAAATTTTAAAAACGAAAAATACGTTGTTAGTTAAGATATATTTGCCATTAATTCGTATCTTAGACATATAAAAGGAAATTGATTCCTTTTCTTTTTAGTATCATTAGTTCAAATCAAGTATATATCTTAAATATCTCTTCTTTCCCGTAGTTGTTGTTGCTTGCATATTATTCTTCATTCATGGCTTCATCAGATATTCAACCTCGTAAGAGATTGATAATAAAACTTTCTTATCCAAAACGTGGATCACTTGAAGATGATCGAGGTGATAATAAGCGAATGAAAATGGAACATCCTCAAAAGCCAAAGCCAATTGTTACATGTTACTGGCTTGATGCCAAACATTCGACCAATGTTTCTCAACCGAAGCAAAATGTTTTGGTTGATAACAACCAAAACAACAACATGGAAGTTTCTTCAAAGGACAATATTGTCGAAAAAAACATCAAGAAATCTTTTGGTAAAGATAACAAAAAGATTTCTACAAAAGAGTCAAAGGATAAAGATGCTAATTTTGGTTCCAAGAATAATGATCAAGAATGTTGTTTGAAGAATGATGGTGAAAAAGAGTTTATCAAGAAAGTGATGAAGAAAAAGAAACCAATGGAACATTGCAAGAAGATGCAATGTTGGGTGATCTTGAAGAGGATGTTGGTAGGAAGAGATAGTTGGACTTTGAAACACCCTCTTGATTTCAAGAGTTTAGAAAAGATAGTTGGACTTTGCTCAGGACATGAGACTTGTTTTTTCTCAAGCAGTGATGTTATACCCTCCAAGAAATGAGATTCATAGAACTGCAGTGAGATTTAGTGAGACCTTTGAAAACAAATGGAAATCTTTGAATAAAGAATGGGCACTTGAAAACAAGCAAGATTCACATAATTGCAGTGAGGTTTAGTGAGACTTTTGTCATTGACAAAGGTCGTATAGTTTGTATGAAGAAAATTATGTACTAATTTTTCCTTTATCGAGGTTTTATCTCATTAGATTTTCTTAGTACAATTGTTCATTGTTAATCGATTGTATTCTTGGGTTTTGGTCTAGTTCCCCAAATTTTTATCTTTCATTTGTATATTCAATGAACTAATGCTATTTCACCTCTTTAATCTTTTATCTCAATATTAAGTTTCATTCATCTTGTTTAACCATGTCCAAGCAAACAAATTTGTTGTATATAATATTGTTAATGTGTTGTCTGGATGTTTAGTGTATCGAGTTTTTAAAACTTATTATATTCCTGGATACTTGATGCTTCCATGTTTATTGTCATTCATTGTTCTCATTATAAATGTTGTTTCCACTTTCCAATTATCACATAAATTAATAATGTAGTTTGGTTTGGTTTCTATTCTGCTTAGAGTTTATTCATTGCACTTGCAGGCTATACTGAATTCAAATTATTCATGATATAAAGCATTACTAGTTTAATTTAATTTAACAGCTGTTTGCACTCGTGACAATTTTGATTCATATGACCAAATTTACCTAGTAAAGTTCCTTGCTTAGGGTGAGGGAGGGGAGTCAACAGGGATCACAGAATCCTGGTCTTCAGACGTTGTTTTAGACTTCCATGATCCATCAGCAAATTTGGAAGATACAGATTCGACTGTACTGTACCATTGAAACTCTCAAAAGGGAGAGGTAACCATAGCTTCAGTTTACTTACAAATATCAGCCGTTAGCTTTTAGCACAAATCACCTATCTACTAGACACCATTTTGTTCTATAAGTCAGTCCAACAGCTGAGCACAAGCCAGAATCAAACTTGAAATAACTTTCAAAACACTTAGTCGCTTACTAGACCTATCTTAACCTCATTTCTTGCACATCTATGACAATCACCCCCAAAAATGTAAATCAAGCATGCTCATACTGCCAGAGAAAATTATACAAATATTTACTATGAAACCATAATATTATATCATTACTGTGCTGTAACAGTAGGTCTACTGGGCCTCTTTCCTTCCATGGCATCTTTTTTCTTCCGACAGTTAGTGCAGAGAAATGGGCCTTCCCATGGCTTAGATGCTGGAGAAAAGAAAGGTCCAGAGTTCACTGATAGACCATTGCCAGGGGGTTGATCCACTTGGCAAATCGCACAGCGAAAAATCTCAGAATTCTTATTAAATGGAAAATCCTTACCAAGCCTGCAGTTTTAAGAAAAATAGAAGACTTAAGAATTGTAAGCGCATATACACCCAAATGGAAAAAGAAATTATTTCATTCCAATCACTAGCCGGTTAAGATAAGTTGCTAAACCACCACTTCAAGATATAACATGCAAATGTGAATTTAGCTGGGTTTCGTAACTTACCTTTCTATAAGCATTGCAGAACCCTCTTCAAATAACTCCTCTACAACACCAACTGCAGAAAGCTTGCTGGTAGCTTTGTTTGAAGAGTTGTCAGATTTCTTTCCAAACAGAAGTGTGGTTAGCATATTTTGTTTCTTTCTTGGAGTTGGTGGTAATACAGGGAGGTCAGAAGGAATAATATCTACAACAAGGCAGGTTGTATCATCCTTCAGGCCTCTAGATCTTAGAGCTTCCTGGGAGAAAAGAAAAGAACAAAGCATTTGGTAAATAAGATAACCAGACATTCATTCCTGAATGTGAGAAGAATGCCAGAATCAATCATCACCTCACCTTAACAACTAGCTTTGCAGCAAGCTCTGCAGGTAGACCCCGACATGACATGGCGGCCATATCATTAGATAAAGTGTCCCAAATGCCATCAGAGGCTATAATAAGCCTTCCACCTGCATTTGAAAGCTGAGGAAACAACAGACAGGTGTTTGTGAGAATTGTAACTTGGAACTGAATGCTTCCATAGATAAGAGTTGCTAAACAAAGAACGTAATTATGAAAACAGCTCACTTTCACTTGCTTAACATGTGGTATTGGCACAATATATTCTCCCACATCTGTGTCTCCTATTGATCTCGATAGGCA
The DNA here is from genome assembly GCA_037974735.1 of Cicer chorassanicum. NCBI lineage: Eukaryota > Viridiplantae > Streptophyta > Magnoliopsida > Fabales > Fabaceae > Cicer > Cicer chorassanicum. The sequence goes on along the minus strand of JBBPBP010000003.1, from coordinate 57,523,643 downwards.
CAACCCCCCAGGCCAGCAGCGAAGAGGCCCTACCTACAAACATATTTGCCAACCAAAATCAGTCGAGTTTAAGTAACTGTTACTGGAAGGGAAAAAATGACTACATACCGCATTGCCCCCAAATACATTGAGTCTTCCTACTTCACCACCACTGGCAGTAACACGCTCCCTCTCTTCTTCATTCTCTTCCAGTCTGTGATCAACTGTCAGGAGAGAAACTACACCTCCCTGAGTATTTAATATGCAACGGGAATCCCCAACAGATGCAACAGTGACAGTCCATCCATCAACCAGAACAATTGTAGCTGTTGTTCCAGAAGTTTCCCCTGCAGATGAAATTAAGATGTTAGCAACAGAGTGCACAGAAGACCCATGAAGCAAGCAAACAAGGTTTTATAAGTACCCTTCTGCTGAAACTCCGTGTCAGTCTTCACAAAACCAACAACTAGAGCACGAGGAAGGGCCTGCAGCCATGCATCCCTGCTGATATCTTGCGGTATTGCACTCAAAACATTATTTAGCAAGTTTTCCTTCGCATAAATAGCAGCTGATATACCGTTATGCCCATCAAAAATCTGCCAATCAAAAATTACTTGTGGATATCACAACCATTGCTTATAAATGTGAAGAAAAGAGAAATAATATGCTTCAATTCCCATTTTGTATCTACTAACCCCAAGTAACAAAGTTCTCTTCACTACATTCAATGATTCAATTCCAAAGATTTCTTCCTTCAATTTAGCTAAAGCCTAAAAACGTGCTTGGATAAGCTTATTTGAGCTTATCTACTGGCATAAGCATTTGAGAGGCTATTTGGGAGAGTTTATGAAAGCAGGTTATGACATGTTCATACGATGTTTTCAACTTATTTTCATAAGCAAGCACTCCAAGATAACTTATAAATACAGCTCATAGCTTATATAAAAAGTTGTTTGACTTTATTTTATCTTTTGCTATAGAGTAGCTTATACATAAGTGGTTACATATAAGCGCTTAATAGTTGTTTATCCAAACAAGACCTAAAACTAAATTGCTCAACTCAAATAAATACAGGAAGTAAACCAGAAAATAAATAATACCGCAAAGACAGAAAATGCAGTTGATGGATCCCCAGCAACCCTGTGGCAATCTGTTTTGATCAGAAAATAATCTTCTCCTTTCTTAGCCAATCCAGCTTGTCCATACTTTACGAAAGGTTTTTCAACTTTCTTGTTTCGAAGCTCACGGCCAATCAGAGTGGCCAATGGAACTGGCGGCGACTTCATCCTTGACAATTCACGCTTACTCATCTAAATCTTACTTCAGAATTCAACATTTCTACAACCACATTGAAAACCAGTACCTAATCATCCAAATGAATTCCAACATATATGAAAAAACCAAAAATCCAAGAGACTTTACCTATTTTTCAAATTAAAGATCTATTCACGGAGAAATAAGCATAGAACGGATCGTGGAAGCATAATTAATAATGTGCATTACAGAGAAGAAAAACAAAACAAAAAAAATCCTAAGTATCACGAAAACCGAGAAAATGAACCAAAGTTTATTGTATTAAAAAACTAAAAACTGTGGAAGTAAAAATTCAAAATCTAATAAATTAACACCATCAATTATGCGAAAAAGATATACTAACAGATGGAAAATGCGGTAGATCGGGGATGCAGATTCAAGTGCATTGTACATCGGCAAAAGACATAGGTCGTAGAGCTTCGATTGTAGAAGTTTGGGAGAGGAAATTTGGAGGAAGAGATGGTGAGATGGAATGGCGATAAACCCTAGAAAGGGAGAGTTAGAGTGGGATTCAACGATTTAGAGAAGAAGAGAGCTTTTGTGTGTTGTGACTGTAATTTGATTGGTACAAAAAAGACGCTCTCTCATACAAACACAAAGGGTGCCCAAAAAGGGATCCTTTTGGTTTTGGGTACAGGAATCTTCATAATTTCACTTTTATCCTAATCGTTGTTGAAAAATAAATTTTTAGGGATTTCTAATTTGTAAAGAATAAATGAAATTTTTACCCTAAAAATTAATGAAATTAAAATATATATTATTTTTGTTCTTCTATTCTACAAATAAAATTCCTACCAAAGTAAAATATGGCAAGAAATTACAGTCAGATTTTAGGTAAGTAAAATATAGCAAGAAATTAAAGTCAGATTCTAGATAAGTAAAATATGGAAAGAAAGTAAACTTAAATTTTCATGAACGGTTTCTTTTTAATTAGAGTTTATTAATTATTTGTATTCAATCATTTTATTGTCAATTGATCTATTTACATAAATTAATTAGAGCTCATTTATTACGATTTTTTTCTAAAGTAATCATTTTTGGAAGATTTCATTTGTTTATTATCATTTAAAAATCTCAAAATCTAATTAATTTTAAAATACTTAGTGAAGGATAAATTAGACTTTGACAACGGAATTTAGAGAACGGTTGAACTCTGAGAGAAATAACTAAAACTAAAATTTGGTCATTTTTTACTCCAACTATCTAGTTAATTTTAAAATACTTTAGTCATTAATAATAAAAAACAAAAAGTTCTAGCAAAAAAATAGAAAATAACACGGAGTACTATGGATTGTATAAGACAGCATAATCACAACTCTTGTTTTACTCATACATTATAACGTAATTTAGCATTGTAAATCAACTTTAATTTTATTTATACTACCGTACTATTAGTATTTTGGATCGTATATATTTATAGAGTTTAATTACTATGCACGGATAATGTTAAAAAAAAATTACACTACAACTTTTAATATTAGTTATGATAAAAATCAAAGATTTATAATGATTATACGATTGATATTGACTAAAAGTGTAAACGACTTTTACACGGTCATGTATACAAATTAAATCTATATTTATATAATTAAAATCCTTGTTTTTTATAATTGATGACGGTTGTTGTGTGTATATACTAAGTTGAAACTAATTTGTGGTTATTGTGTGTATATACTAAGTTGAAACTAATTTGTGATTTGTTCATGGTAACTTTGATTTGTTTACCATAGTTCAATCTTTTAGATTTATCATACTAAATGAATTTCAAGTCCAGCCATGGGCACATACATACACACAAATATATATCTAATTTTCCTTTTTCACACTATTTTATAAACTTCCTTACAAATGAACTTCACGTAATGTTGCAAATGAATACAATATCTTACAAGTAAAAATTATAGTAATAGGAGCACTCACATGACTACAAACAGGGTGCCAATATCATGTCACAACAACCAACAAGGTTCAACCAAACAGTTTTACAATAGGTTGATTTTTTAGCTTTACATTGTACTCACTTTAAAGAATACAAAAAGAGAAAATCATTATCCAACTCTAACTTTTGTCCTTCCGGCATACACCTTACATCGATTTGTTCTTTTGAAAATTCATGACATTAAAAGGACTTTTCATTGATCAATTTGAATTATTTAAATGTCATCTCAAATTGCTTAAATTTAGTGTCATAAATCTTCAAAGAAGCAAATTAATGTTTTAAGTGAATTAAAATCATCAAAATTGTAGTTTAGCCGGAAAAAATAAAACCATTAAAAGCACCAGATGAAGAAAATAAAGCCTTTTTGTCTCTCACTTTGCATTCCCAGTCCTCCTCTTTACTTCAATAGATCCTGGAAGCTTTCTTGCTTGAATAACTGGGGTGGGTTGTTTCTTTGATGGAGTTGGAATTAATGATGGAATCATACTCCTATTTCCATAGAATGGACAATGTTAACACCTTTGGCAAACGCATATATATGCAACATAAAGTTTGATTGTGCAATGAGTTTGAAAATCATTCATTTACGTTGTAAAACTTTTTACACAATCATGCCATCGGATTAGATGAATCATCTTAAAACTATCATAGTGAGATCTGATTAGATTACGGTGTAAAAAGAACTATGTTATTTTGACACAAAAAGTGACAGCAGTATAGATGGTTAATGCAGTTCAAATACATGGTTGATTATCTTCGGTGGATGGTTAATGGCTATAACAAAGTGTCGTAACTCATTAACCATCAATTGAACACAATTAACAACGATTTTAAACGTCATTAACTGCGATTTTCATGTCTATATTTGAACGCAAATCGTAGTTAATAGATATCATATATATTTGAAGACCTGAAAACTATGGTTAATCATGTTTTGTGGATGATTAATGAATTGCTACCACCTTGTTATATTCATTAACCATTCACTAAACGTTATTAATCACATATTTAAACTCCAATAACCATTCAAATTTTATTGTCAAATTTGTGTCAAAATATCATTTTTCGTTAAAAATGTTTTACATCTAAGTCCATAGTCTTTAAACTTTTGTGTAATTAACATGAATTAATTACCTGACTTCTGGGATCTTTGTTGTTCTGGGATTAATAGTTTTCTTTGCTTTAGAGCCTAATCCATTTGAAAGTGAGGTTGGTTTAGGTGCCTGTATTAACCAATTCATGTCTGATTCAGAAGAATCACTGGTTGCAATTTCAAGTTCATCAGATTCATCTGTGGTCATGGTGGTAATCTCAAACCCGGGTTCCAAACCTAACTTTGAATTTTCTGAAAGAGAACTTGGACTTAGCAATGGAGAGAACTGTTTACTTTCTGCTTCCCATTGTCCAACTAAGCTATCATCACTAGTTAAACTGTCATTCCTGTTCATTCTAATCTTACCAGCCCATTCACCAGAAACTGATTCTTTATCATCCTCTTTTCCATTTACTCCATTATTGTTGTTAACTTGTGGCCATGGTGGTGAATTCCTATACATGTCATGAAGATCTAGGCTTCTTCTTTTCAGCTTTGATGCACCCTTTTTCTGGCCCTACATACAAAATTATTGACAAAACTTTACATATGTTTGGATAAACAGTTTAATTAAATACTTATAGTAAAAGCAGTTACCATATAAGTGCTTATGTATAAGCTATTTCTGTAACAAAGGATAAAATAAAGTCAAAATGTTTTCATATACAATTATAAGCTGTTGTAGAGAACTTATGAAAATAAGTTATAAATGGCTTATGAACATGATATATAAGTTGTTTACATAAGTTCTCCCAAATAGTCTCATAAGTGTTTAGACAAGTAAATAAGCTCAAATTAAGTAACAATCCGAACAGACACGAGTATCTCATTACTTCACTCACATTATCACATAATATCATGTTTTTGGCATGTCATTAAATAAAATTCTTGGACTAAGGAGCTATAAAGAATAACATGTTTACCATCATGCTACTAGAATCATCTTTTGGCTGCTTACGGCCTCCAGAAGATGTCAAACTACGTTGTATGGGAGGTGAAGGTGCATAGGATTTCAACTTTGGCAATTCATGGCCACTATTGGTAGATGGTTGAAAGTGTTCTGCTTCTCCATCCTTCCTTGCTAAGGCTGCCTTCAGACTAGCAATCTGACAAGCCATAGATAACATTATAAAAACTCTAACACAAAAATTGCATGACATGAGCATGCAAAGAGTTTCAATCATATTGTAATGTATTTTCACTTAGTAGCACTATTACATTACATTTTAAAATAGTCAAATATGATTAAAAGTGTCAAGTGTAGTGTAGTTAGTTATTAAACTAAGGACTAAGTATTGAAAAGGGGATTCATGGTTTGATCTCTGCTGCTAACAAATTCCTCCTTCTTCTGACAAGCTAACCACTAACATTTGCTTATAAAAGAAAAGGTTAGAACCTGTTCTTTAAGATCTTTCACTTCTGTGTTATCTTTATTCATTCGTGCAGCCCCGAGTTCAACAGTGGAGACTCGTTCGGCGAATTTAAGTGTACTAAGTGTTTCTCCAAGAGCATCGGGTTCCGGACTAATATGAACAAACATGAGGGTCTTGGCCTGCCCTCCTGATATAAATACATAAAGAAAGAAGTTCCTTAACAGCTAACAAAGGTGACAAATCCTAATGCAATCAAAGAAATATTGCTAAGAGGAAAATCATACCAAGTGCATCTTGAAGTAGCTGAGTAAGTTTGCTGTTCCTATATGGAACATGTGCATTCTTCTGTGCAAGGGAAGAAATTACATCTCCTAATGCAGAAAGTGACTTGTTGATATGTTGAGCCTCCTTAAGTCTATCTCCAGTGGCCTCAGTTTTATCAGCCCTCTCACTTCCTGCAAGATCAACAAGATGCATACTACCTCGAATCGTGCTTCCTGATATCAAGTTCTTTCCATGAATATGAACTGTCAAACAGCTGCAATTATATACAAATCATTACAAGGGTCAGTGTGTGTTAGCCAAGGCGAAATAAATGTGATCACTACACACAAAATTATTTAAAAAGTACTTAACAATAAACCTAACAACGTCGTTGTTATTACCTGTGAGAACGACTGCTACGATCGTTCATGGCAGTAGAGCCAACAGCGCGATTCTTATGTCCCAAGTTCATCAATGTTATGACATCGGAAGTGGTTGAAACTGGAACAAGGTGTGCGTCTGGCACGTTGATGCCATTATGGGAACTATTGCGGATTTCTAATGTGTGTATGTGTTAAGGATTACATCAAGGAATAAATGAAACAATAATTCAGCATGGCATTCACATAGTATAGTAATAATATTATAGTATTGATAGATTAGAGAAGGATATCTTTTGGTAGAACCCTCTGGAGCTAGTAGGTCTCTGACTTGCTCATTGTAAATCTCAAGCATCTGAACAGAGATTTCATAGCTAATGGTGTCTTTCCTCTGATCTGAGAGAAAGAAAAGATCTCCCAATGCACGGTAGTTCACACCTATGGTATCGTCATCAAGATGGTCTGGTCCTGACTGCGTCAATTCATATCAAATAACAATGAAGTTATTATGAATCTCACAAGTCAAAACAAAGAGGAGCAGCAAGGTGTTTGATTATTTAATTAATCTATTATGTAGATTGACATTAATCTTATATCTGGTAGATTTTGATTTTGGTTTTATGGGGCTTATAAAATTCAAACACAATATTGCCTTACCCAAACCACTTACCATAGTGTAAGTTTTTCCTGATCCTGTCTGGCCATATGCAAATATACAAACATTGTAACCGTCGAGAACAGAACGAATCAGAGGCTGTGTATCTGAGAAAACTTCCGCTGCAAGAAAACCATAAACAACAGTGATGCTGAAAACATACCTATTAGCAACAGTTTTAGTGGGAAAAAAATATCCAAACTAAGACCAACCTTGTGTTGAAGAAGAACCAAACGCTTTATTGAAGTTAAATGTCTTCTTTCCCTCTTTACCCAATTTGGAATTGGGAGGTATCATGATTGATAAACTTCCTCCCTCCACGCTGCTGACAACGCTAGGGTGACTTGGTTGTGCACCCAAGAACGGTCGAACTCGGCAGTACACCCTAATATTTCCTACCAACATGAAAAAAGTTTGTCCATTCACTCTCATTTGAAACATGAACAACCTATCAGCAAAATTATACATAGACTGTTGATTCTTCACCACTAGAGTTTACCTTTCAGATCCTGCACTTGATTGTATAACTTGCGGTTTTCTTCAAGAACCTTATGATATCCTGAAGCAGCAGAAGCTAGACTATGGATGTGCTTGCCTATTAAGGATAGCTAACAAGTGATTGAATAGACAAATGATATTCCTTTAAAAACTGGTAGATTATTTTGTGTCACTATACTTACTTAGGTTGATCATATCCTTCTGATATTCGTTTTGCAGATACTGCATTCCCGATTTCGTTTGATGGACAATATTTTTCACTTCCTAAAGAATGATAATATCAAATTCTTCACCTTAACTCATCATTTCCCAAACATCGATATCAAGTTCCAGATATATTATTACTATGAGTTACCTGGATACTTTTAGTTTGCTGTTGTACTAAACTTTGCTGCTTCAAATTTACGCTGCTTGATTTTTCAACGTCACCATTGCATTCCTCATCATAGCACTCCTCTTGTTGGTCTTGCAAGTGTTGTTGTCCATCTTCATCTTCCTCTTGTTTGTCTTGCAATTGTTGCTGTCCATCTTCATTTTCTTCCATCTTTATAATCCTCATACAAAAAAAAATAAAGCGGTTGAGATTGTTGATAGTGGCCAATCTAAACATTTTCATTTGCACTTGCAAGATAAGTAGTATTTCTGGAATGTGAAATTTTACCCCATCATCAACAGAAGCATCTTTTGAAATCGGTTGTTCAGTTTCAGACGCTGCCTTATCTTCTTGAGTTGTTTTAAACTGAAATTATTAAAATTTTATCATTAAGTTCAGAAAATTTCATTACTTTTCTCTCCGGATGAAAGCATTAGATTCAACAAAACTAAAAGAGATAGAGATGCAAACCGTTTCTTGTTGAGTTTGCATGCGACGCTCGAACTCTTCCATAACTTTGGTAAGAAGAGACTCCACTACCTGTTGCAGAAAAATATGTCATGTCTTTAATATAGGACTTACAAAGCCAAAGAGATATGAAAAGTCTCAAATAAGTTCAAAGAAGCTTCTGAATCTATTAAAGAAGAAATACTCCTTACAATGGGAATTTCCTCTGGCTTCTTGTCAGACAAATATTGGCGAACTAATGAATTTAAGTAACCCTGCAAATATCAATTCATGAAGCTTAATTAGACAGATGATTTTTACCATCTAGACAAAAAAAATATATTATAAACAATAAAGCTCTCTCTAACCCCTTCAGGTCTATCATGTCCAGGATCATTGTATGAAGAGTTATCACTCATGTAACCATCTTTGTCGCATAATAATGACATACTCCATAAAGATTTCATGAATGGTTCTGAGTTTTTCCTCAAAATTGGTTTCCCAGAAGTAGGTGGCTTTGGACCAAATTTGAATGATCCACTTCTTACTCCAAGTTTCCCTTCAGCAAAGGACTTAAGTGCCAAAACACAATTCACTATTCTTGAAGATTTTCCTCCCTTACAACATGTGGAAAAAAGAACAAATGTTAAAGCAAAATCACAAATTGATCTATAATAAATTATTAATAATATTGATAAACAAACATTGATTTCAATCTACTAAGTTCATAACTTAAGTGTTTAATGTGTTTCAGTTAAAGACAAATCAATCAGAAGTATCCAAGTTTGAACCTTGACCAGAACAGTCATTGGCCAGCTTTACTTACCTTCTGGCTGAACTCGAATTACCAAGGTCCCTTTCCCCTAATAACCGGAGGGTTAAGACAAAAAGAATCTAGTAAATCCATCCCATGAAACCAAAGTACTTAACAAAATATTTCAAGTTTGGTTAATAAGCAATCACCTGTTCCAAATCAGAAGCTTCAAAGGTAGGAAGCCCCATTTCTACCACAGCTACAAGAAAATTCCTTACATTTTCGAAGTATTGAAAAGCAGACAATGCTGCTCCATCAGGAATAAGAACAGAATCAGAAGGACCTTCAACCACCTAAAAACATAAATATAGGTTCATAGTTCAATATATAATTGTCATAGAACATATATATATATATATATAGAGAGAGAGAGAGTCATATATTTTTGTGAAATGAGAAGCATACCTTAGCCACTGCTCCAGGTTGAATTTTGTTGAGAGCATTGCAGAGAATAATCCCACTACGCAAACCAATTCTGAAATCTTCTTCAGAAGGTTCAGCTGGTAAATCTTTCCCTCCAACAACTCCAACCGTTTTTCGCAACCAACCAGCAGCTTCATACCTTCTCAAAGCTACGATAAAAATACAAATTCTATCTCAGTTATGTATGGATCCTCTACAACCAATGCATTGTGCAACATACCACAGAGCAATGAATCGTGACACAAACATCAGACCAGACACAGGCACCGATAATAATTTGAAAAAATTAATTAATTAAATGTAATCAATATTCAAACACCGGACACACCTTCGATCAGACGAGTCGTGTGCTATGGAGCCATTTGATTCAGAGAAAACTCAATAGGACACAAATTTCAATAAATAAAAAATTGACAAAAATATCATAAAATTCACAAAAACTTGAACTGATCACACAATGATAAATATCATGAAATTAAAAACAAAAATCTCGATGAAAAAAATAATAATAATAATAATAGAAAAGGGACATATACATACAAGTTTCTTCGGCTTTTCTGGAAGCAAATTTGACTTCGCTCAACCGTGCACCTTGTTGTTGTTGTTGTTGAAGAACATCTTCAACGACAGAAACAACCGAGAATGGTAACAATGGTTCGGTTGACATAATTTATGTCTTAAGAACTAACAAACGACCCAGAATCGAATTCAAATTCCTAATTATGTTCCAAAATGAAAAAACCCAAGTCTCCTATAAAAAGATTTAATCGTTGGGAAAATGGCATAGAATTCTTAGCTATAACAATGGAAGAAAAAAAAATTATATTTATATAGACAGAGTGTAATTTTTTTTTTCAATGAAGAGCTTAAAGATGAAGAAGGTGCAGAAATGAAGAAAGCAAAGAGAAAGAAAAAGGCTTTGAAAATTTTCTGGTTCTTTCCCTCGCTTTCCTTCGGTTTTCTGGTTTTTTTTTGTTTTGTTATGTGTATAATATTGGCTTAGCAAAAGCTAACACCGAACCTGCTTCCGAGCCTCTCGCTATGTCATCACTTGATGGTTTATATTTAGTTTAATGGGTGATCAAGGTAATACTATATCTTCTTCTATTTATTGTTCTTCCAATTTTAATTTACTGTAATGTAATGTAATCATGATGGTATACAATATACAAATTACAGACTAGATGAAGTGAAAATATTAATTATACTTTTGAAAAATTATTGAATATTGGCTTATGATTTAATTTGTTTTATTGAATATGGTTTTATTCAATGGATTTTAAGTGTTTAAAAGTCATTGGAACAAGTATAAGTCAACCCCTCTCAATTTTTATTAATTGCTATTGAATTGATGTTAATTCTTTAAAAATAAAAAAAATAAATATATATTTTAAAATTTAATTCATTAAACTAAAATTAATTAGATCATTGTTTTAATAATAAAAACAATGAGAGTTGTTGATTGATATTTTTAAAAAATATTATTTATCATCGATAGAATTTTAAGTAATTTTTAAATAATAACTTACATTTTTACTTAGAATTTGCCTTATTGGTATGCAAAGATAATATAAAAAAGTTTTGCACATAATTCGATTATATAGTATCTCGATGTCATGGTTTCTAAAAATTA
>JBBPBP010000003.1:57485733-57495810 GCA_037974735.1 Cicer chorassanicum | reverse complement strand
CACACAATAAATATAAAATTGAAATAATAACTTATCATATCTTATTGATTTATCAGATATTAAATTAAGATACATTAAGGTAACTTATGCACTATCGCATATCTTATCATGACCATTTAATGGACCTTGATGGTATTACTTGCTATTTAACTTACGTTTTTAATACAAAATTTGAATATTACACACAAGTGCATTTTATTAATCTCTTGAATTGTCTTAACAAAAATCTCTCTAAATTAGATAGGAAAGATCAAATTACAAAAGAATAATTAATTGATTTTTTTTTCAAATTAAAAACTCATTTGCGATCATGTAGATTAAATGAATAATTAAACTTAAAAGTAATAACGAAAATAAAAACAATATACATAATACTCATAAACAAGAATTTTTTACAAGACAAGAAAAATAAAAAATTACATTGTCCAAAAAAAATCTTACATCGTCCATATAAAAAAAAGATAAGCAAAATGAAACACCGCAAATTACGTCGTCGACGGGGGTATTTTAGTAATTCGGAGCGTGTCATACCCAAAGGTCGCACGGTTGCAGAAGCCATTTGAACGTTCTCTCCGAAGAAATGAAAAACAAAAACCTATTTCTCTCTCTCAAATGTCAAGCAAATTAAAATTCCATATTTAAATATTATTATTTAAACAACTGAAAAAGAAACTGTTCAAAGAAACGTTTTTTCTGCAATTTGGATCCTTTGTGCTTCGCTTTCTTCTTCCTCTCTCTCAGGTATCAAATCAAATCCTCTTTCTTTATAAGATTCTCATCTTAATTGCGTTTAATCTCCTCTTTACAATTTCGATTTCGAAATTGATTTCTCTCGGCTTTTCAAATTCAAGTTTTTTCCATTTTCTTTTTTTCCCCAATTTCTATACGATTGATCGGTGCTGTCACAATCCCTTGTAATTTATGACCAAACTAATTACGGAATCTCTGTTATTATTTCATTGTTTCCTGTTATTATTATATGCTAATTGCTGAATCAGATCTTTGGTCTCTATTAGGTAAATTTGATAACTTTGTTGCTTCGTTTGTGTTGGGCTTAAAAGGGGATATTGGATGGAAGGGTAACGACATGAATATGATTTAATTTTTGATAAATTGGGATTTTGATAAATTGGTGTTTTGGTATCTGTTTGTGTGTGTGAGAACAGATGGTAAAGGGAGGAAAGGTTAGTAGCAAACGCAATTTAAGAAAAAGGGTTCGGTCAAAGGGGGGTGGTTCTGATGATTCTGATGAGGATTATGTGGTTTCGGATGATGCTGGGAATGTATCTGATTGTCCAGAGGATGAGTGTTTCTCTTTGGATGGATGTGCACCTGAGGATAGTTTTGATGATTTTATAGAAGATGAGGATGTGGAAGAGGAGGAGATTCAACGGGTGACGAAATTCAAGAGATCGAAGGCCAAAAAGGGTGCAAGGTCTCAGCAGAAGAATGCAAGTAAAACCTTGCGGAAGAGAAGAAGGATTACATGTGCAGAACAGCTAGAAGAACAAGAAGAAGAACAATATGAAGAAGATGATGATGAAGAAGAAGAAGATGATGATGACGATGATGAAGAACAATACGAAGAACAAGATGAAGAAGAAGATAACGAAGAAGAAGAAGAAGAAGAGTTAGAAGACGAAGATGAAGAAGTTGAAGAAGAAGAAGAAGAAGAAGAGGCAGATGGCAATGACAAGGATGAGGATTTCAAATATGAAGAGGAGGATTTCAAATATGACGATGAAGAATTTGTTCCGGAGGAAGAAGATTACACAGATGAGGAGGAAGAAGAAACAAGGGGCAGAAAGAAGAAAAGTAATGGCATGAAAGTGGGCAAGAAGCCTTTGCGGAAAAGGGTTTCTGTGACCAAAAGCAAAGGTCGAAAGAGGAGTGGTTCTAGAGTTTCAAAGAAGCCCATGAGAAAGAGAAGACGAAAGAATGGAGGATCGAGGGGGAAAGTACAGTGTGATGATGCAGATGATTTTTTAGATAATGGTCCAACCATCAGAACAAATTGCAGAAAGAAATCAGGCCAGAAAAGGAGAAGGATTCTCATTGAAGATGCCAATTCTGGTTCAGATTATGAGTCTAGACCATCTGATTATGAGTTTACTATCTCTGAAGAAGAAAAAGAACAGGTGAAAGAAGCCATGGAGTTGTGTGGGAATTTGAGAAGGAACTTGAGGAGAGCTTCTCTTCGAATGAAAAATGAAGTGGTTGGAGTACACGAAGAAGATCTACATCAGCAACAGAAGCCTTCAGGACGGAAGGGTAAGGAAAAGATAGAGGAATCAAAAGGAAAGAAGGGGAAGGAAAAAGTAGAGGACTCAAAAAGTGAGGTGGGAAAGCAGGTGTGTGGAATTTGTCTGTCTGAGGAAAATAAAAGAAGAGTAAGGGGAGTACTAAACAGTTGCACTCACTATTTTTGCTTCGCCTGCATTATGGAGTGGTCAAAGGTTGAATCTCGATGCCCTTTGTGTAAGCAGAGATTCAAAACAATCAGTAAGCCTGCACGACCGACAACAGCAGTTGATTTGAGAGAAGTGGTGATACAAGTGCCCGAACGTGATCAGGTATTTGAATTTTACTTCTTAAGATGTTGACTTTTTGCTTATGGTTTTGCAATTCAATTGGTTAATCTTGATGAAAATGTTTTGATTTTACATTGCAGGTTTATCAGCCCACTGAAGAAGAACTCAGGAGCTATATTGATCCATACGAGGCGGTTATGTGTTCAGAGTGCCATCAAGGCGGGGACGATGGTCTCATGCTACTTTGTGATATATGTGATTCCCCTGCACATACTTATTGTGTTGGTTTGGGGAGAGAAGTACCGGAAGGTAATTGGTACTGTGATGGTTGTAGACCAGTTGCTTTGGCATCTTCAAACTCCCAAGTTCAAGAATGTGTTGCTGAATTAATAGTCGGAACCCAAAGCCTGCCTTCTAGACCATCACCTGTTCCTATACGAGAAAGTATAGACCTCAACTCGACGTCTTCAACTCATACATCTTTTAGTCAAGGGTTTGGGTTTGGATTCGGGAATCTTTCATCTTCTAGATTTTCTGGCAGAAGTGCCGAAGGAGCTTCTCCAATGTCTGGAGGCGGGGCACCGACTTTATCAGAGAGACGCTGGATACACCGACATATTCAGCAGCTACGTTCAATCGATAGAATGACTTCTACAACTGGCAGAATTAATGGTGTTCCAGCTACCGGTTCATTAAGCAACATGCATAGCTCTGAAATTGATCAAAGTAGGGAACCAACTTGTCAACATACAATGACACAGGACATAGGAACATCCTATCACACATTTTTTGAGGAGGGATTAAGCAACAACATTTCTCCATTAATGCAGAATAGAGATCCCTTCTCCATAAGAGTAAACGATTCAGGAAGGCCCGTGGTTCAGGATTCAACTATGTTTTCCAACAGGCCTGTGAATGGGGTTATATGGCCTGGACTTTTGGAGACACGCACCTTACCAGATTATGAACCAATCCACCCGTTCAGCAGCAGATCTAACACTGTCAACGTAGCTAGTGTGGCGGACCCTACTACCAAAGAAGAAAGTAACTTGCACATTGTGAAGGAGCAGTTGCAGTCAATGGTTAAAAGTCATCTGAAGAACCTGTCTCGAGACACTGAATTGGGTAATTTTTCTTCTATCATTTATTTATTATGATTTGTCATCATTCATTAAATCATAAGGCTGGGACCATTACATGAAATTTGGAATGGCTTTTCCGGTCATATGAAAAGAATCTTCATTGAGGCACCTAAATTGTGTTTCAATTGTTTTGCTTTTTGTTGGTCTTATAATAAGATTCTTATTAAATTCTTTAGAATGTCATTTATGTATTCATTCAGGTTATAGTACTTTCAAGGACATTGCAAGGAGTTCTACGCATACTATACTCGCCGCATGTGGTCTCGAGCACAAGAAGAGTGAAGTTTGCATTGTGCCTCCACTACCCGTCTGTCCCCACATTGAATTAATAGCTGGTGGACAAACGAGTATGATTAAAGATTGCTGCTCCTCTTGTTTTGATTCTTTTGTTGGAGATGTGGTTAAAAGTATTTTGGACACCAGAATGTCTTCACAGTGGTTACGATTAGGACTTTAGGCAAAATATTCTTACAATGTGTCCAATGACACACCTTTTTCTTAGGAGTTAAGTTAGGACAAGAATTTCTTATTTACCTGTTGATGCATACATTGATATGATTTACTAACATTTAACAGAAAGACTGCCCATGTGTTCATTCTAAACTTTAATTTGTTAAATTTTGCACTTTTACTCGTACAGAAGATCATCAAGAATATGCCTTACCCTGGTTGAAACGATTTAATTAAAAGGAAATAGGAGAAATGGTGTCTCAGTCCAATAACATAATATAATTTGAAAATTAAGTTTTATTCCAAATCATATATATTTTTCATTCTTTTTGTAGATGTATTGGTGTGAACGAATTATCTATTAGTATTGCCGTTATTAATCTCTGCAGGAGAGAATTTGATCCATTATCTTTAATGGAGTATCCCTCTTAAAACTCAACCACGTTTTTCTTATGGATAAGACTCTATAGACTTTATTTAAGGAATCTGAGACCAACATAATGTTGGTTAAAATTATTACGGTTGGGAGATTTCGCAGGAGAAACAAGTCTATCATGCTATCTCGAAACAATGTGACAATGGTTTCCATTGTTGTAAGTAACTTTCTTGCCGGAGAACTTACTATTTCTTACATTAGGATTAAAGTTAATAAATCAATCCTTGAATTTAGTTAGCACTGTTCAGAATATAGTATTTTTTTCTACTCAAAATGGATGAATCCAATTCCAATTCATGTTTAACTTTAGCCATGAAGAGAAAATTCATGTTCAACTTTATGCAAGCCCTCTAGTTAAGCGTAAATAACAAACCAATACTTCTATTAATATATCATTAAAATTCTCTTCTGACGCCAACAGTTTTTAAATGTGAAATGGTCATGGTAAACTCTCAAACCCAACTCACATAAATTTTGTGCTAACAAAACAAATATTCATCTATATGTTTATATAATAATACTAAAGATTAGCACATAGTTGAGACGAAGGTAGAGACTCCTCTAACAGCAAACACACCCCATCTGACCGACAGTGGGATACCTATACAACACAGAATACTATCAGCTCTATGTCAGTACAAGAGAAATGTTTTTGACAGTTCCATTGTGTCCATCTTGCGTCGGTTGACAGCAGCTTATCTACACCAGTTCAGTTATTCGATCAGTTTGATACTGCTCCTACAGAGCCCCACTACTGTCATTTATCAAGTAATCGTGGGATTTGGATTCCCTACATTCATCTATCTCTTTCTCTCCCCACCTTGCATTTTTTTTTTCTGAACAAAATAAATTAAGGGCCATGATTTGAGTGATTGATACATCCAATGGTTCACACATATGTGAGTAAATCCAAATTCATAATCATGCCCAGTTTCTTTCCTTACACCACCTCTAGTCCTTTCCCTTATTGCTGCTGTTCATCATGTATAACATTTACCCTCATCAGCGTAACCCAACACTCTCCCGAAGTTTATGTGAAGTTGGGGTAGCGTGTCTTTTCCAATGAATATCACAAAATAATACGAAGACAAATGTGAACGTCATGTATAGTAGGAAAGTAACTACATCTATTTTCATTCAACATTTATAAACTGAAATTAAAGGATAAAATAAAACATTAAATCTGGAAACTTCAGTTCACATACAGCATAAATTACATTCATTTTCCACATCTTATTTCACTACGATCAGATACATGCACAACTTCAGGCATACCATAGGTGTAGGGATCGCAAGTGATTGAAGAAGCCCGCAACTGCAGCAACCAGCAGTCATCAGAGGTGAATTTCGTTCATGAAATGTCGTCAAGGAAGGTGGACAGCAATAGCCCTTGAACAAACTCACATCTTTTTTCCCTTTCTTCCTTATCCTTGACTGACAACGTAGGTGTCTCCACATTTCTGAACAGAAACAATAGACGTGTTAAAAACTAGAAGATCCCATTGGCAAGGAACAACAACTCATTCATTTGCAACAACGCACTTAGACTTAGTTATTGGAACATAAGGTTAAAACTGTTATTGAAACATCACAGAGATGACATTTTGTTAATGGCATAAAAACTCATTTAAAGCAAGTAGATAAATTATCCAATTGCATGTCAGAAGCCATAAATAATCAAAATGCTCTATGAAAACAACATAAGGATGGAAAGTATTGTCATTACTCACTTCCCTCTCTCTGAAAACAAACAATTAATCCAGTAAAAAAAACGTGAACAATGCTCATCCTTTTAAGCTAAAAGCAGCCCCCCACCCCCCAACAATAAAAAGCTAGTCATAGATGTGGGTGTGGGTGAGAGGGAACAGGATAAGTTGGAAGAATACCATTTCAGGAAATTTCATCTGGCAAAATGTACTGTTAAAAGGAGTAAAAGCATAGGTTTCTTTTTTTTGAAAAACAGTAAGAGCATAGGTGGTTACTCTCCATCCAACCTCATCTCTCTCATAAATTCAAATTCTCTCTCTTGCATTTTTTCTTATCTCTTTCTCTCTTTTGGACTTAAAAGCATGTATTTGGATCCTCTACAGCGTTGCACATGCCACCGCTGTCGCTGCAAAACCGTTGGATCCAACACTGCACCTAAATCTGAAGACTCTGCAGTGGCTGTAAAACCACCCATTTTATTTGGGACAGGTGAAGGAGACAGTAAAAGTTTACCAAAATGGTCAATTTAACATATTTGTCTACAATGCACAGCAACTACTCAACATGTTTTAGTTTATCTGCTACAATGCATGATTTTCTTGACTTTTCATTTAGACTTTCAAAGACATTTATAACAAACAACCTACCTCAGCATACCACAAAGATATAAAAAGTTAACCTTTCGGGAAGTAGGCAAAATGTATATGTACTACAAGTCCAAACTTTCATATGTTCAGGGTCAGTGGTCATGTAATATTCTAGTCTGTCTTCATTTTGGAGGCACAGGAGCCATGGCAAGACATAAAATTTACGGACAAATCTCACAATATAATTATAAGTAATCATAGTGATCATGACATTGTATGCAAAGGTATAAATCATTAGGCACTCATAAGTTAGTCAATTAGTGTGCTCATAATCTCAACTAAACACAATAAAGCCATGCTACCTAAATTTGCAATATTTGAGTTTGAATAATACCATTTCTTCAACATAAAACATGAGTCAAAATTATCAAAAGCAATATTGCATGAAAATCGAAAAACAGCACAAGGGAACAATGTGACATCACTACCACATTCAGGAATACTAGCAAAAATAAGCATATTTCATTGAAGAGGTAGTAGCAACTTTTTTAATTAAAACAAAAACAAAAAAGGAAATTGACAAATGAAATAGACATACTGTTTTGGTAGAGTCTCATTTGAGCTTTTTCTGGATTGCCTTGTCCCAGTAAGGAAGTTAGGTTGACTCTGAGAACTGGAAAATTCATCAGCTACAGGCGATATAAATGATAACAACAGTGGATCAGGTGCTACACTAGACGATGGCACTATACATGAAGACCCGCCCAAAAGGGATTGCAAACTTCCTTCTCGCATCTCCTTCTTCAATAAAGATAGTGTTGAATAAGATCCACCTTTCCGTGATTTCCTCTTGCGCTGCATGTATTGAATAGTTAAAGAATCCAATTTATCATTTACAACGTACCACTCTGATGTTAATATCAACATAACACAATAATGCAATAACAAAAGGATTCTAAGATATTATTAAACTGGAAAAAACTTCTAATGTCAGTGTTATGACGCCGCCGCCACTAGTTACACAACTTATATCTTTTTATACATAAATAATCATGTATATCCGACAAGTACAACAACAACAAAGGGTAGAATATATATAATTATAACCACACATTAGAAGTGCATAACTGGATTATGCAGATATCTTAAACCAGTAATCCATTTAGAAGACCTTATACTTGTCCAGCAAGTAAGAGGGTTGGGTTAAAGAGTTTTGATTAACCTTAACAAAAGTGAGAAAAAAAAGGCATAGAAGAAGATAAATCACTTTCATTTTATGCTAAATTAATGAACCGGGATTAACTTGAAACTTGAAAGACATGATAGTATTCGAGATCATTTAAGAGTTGGCAGAAACAAATATTAACTAAAAGAGAAAAGGATATCTTAAGTATGCTTCCATGTTGTAGGGCAATGTGTGCAACCATATCAACCCCTACCCTCAATGAACAAACGGGACAAACCTGTAAAAAAATATATCAAAATTATATAGAATTGAACTTCCTCTGATTTTGAATATTTTATATAGAATTGAATTTTCCTAATAAAGCGGAAAAGGAGTAAAAATTATTGATAATTTTACTGATGTAGAACATCAACCAAAAGTGTTCCTTGTAGGTATGGTACTCCACTAACAAATAAACCTAGAGCACTTCCGTGACTGGGTTTTAGACCCTCTCCAAAGGAAATGAAATATGAATAGTTAATTGCACAAGCAGTCTGTTTATAGACCCAAAACAGCCACACCCTGATGAGATATTGAGATAACCTACACAATGTATTTAAAAAATTGATGTTATCCTATTTCATTTCATTCCATTCTATTTCCTCCTATACCACCAATACATACATATCCTTAGTTTTTAAATGAAAATGTTAACAATGTACATCGCCTAGTAGTCCTAATTCCTGAAGATATATAAAAACATCCCGCCACACAAATCAACTAAAACCTGACCCCAAAGCTAAACCCTCAACACAAGATTCTACGCGAGACACCGAGGACAAAGTGACGAACTAACAAGCACTTCTAATTTTAAAAGACCAACCAAAAACCCTAATTAAACAATATCTAGATATCAACAAGAAAAAACTGAAATGTGGAAACCTAATCCCTTGTGAAAAATTGATACCCCATTTTTGGCTTCAACAGGATGCTCGTCATCAATGTGGCAGCACAAACCAACAATATCAAAATACTCAGAACAAAATGGACATAGAAACTCCTCTTTCACATCATCATCATCAACGTCGTTTTCATCAAAAGCATTCATGAACATATCTAGATTAAAACAGAAAATCAATAATCAGCGTAACAGTAATAAGAGTGTTGTTGAGTGGAAGTAAAAGGAGTAGAGGGAGTGAGGTTTGGGGGGGAAATGGAAAAAAGAGAAAAACCTGATCGAGATTGAAGAGCGGAGAGGTATGATTTGGAGGAAGTGAGGGTGGCATAAGAGTGAGGAGCGTTCCAAGAAGAAGAAGAAGAAGAAGAATTATCAGCGTCCATAGATGTAATTGGATAGGGTTTCTTCGATCTCAATCTCAATCTCAACTAAGAGTGATGAAGGAAAACAAAGTGAAGATTGAAGATTATGATTATGATGTGCGTATGAATGATATGATATAATATATGTGTGTATGTATTAATCAACGAAATGAAATCAAATGATATGAGATTTTAGATGATGAGGTGCTGTGGCTTCTTTAACAAACTAATTTTCCACACAGCGACCCAAAAACACGTTCATTTCCCTTCTCCTTCTTTATAGCCGACCACTTTTTCATACTAGTTTTTTTTTCTCTCTCTAAATCTCCTCTTTTTTTAAAAAAACAAAAACAAAAAAATAATAATAATTTTTTTTAAAGAAAAATAAACAATTAAATATATCTTCTTTTGAATAAAATCTACGTTATCAGAATGTAAAATAAAATATTGATGTAACTAATCTAAAGTTTATATTAAGTATATCAAAAATTTTAAATTTTTTTTCTTCGTATTATTCGAGATTCATATTATCCGAGACACGTTAAATATTAAATGTGAATATTTTTTAATAAAGTTTAAACTAAAATTTATTAGTCGTAAAATTCAAATCATTTTGTTAGACCGACTCTATTGGGTAATCTTTCATATACATTTATTTTATTTATGGAGTATTTTAATCTATTTTGACAAACAAACATGTGGTACTAGTTTGATTACTAGCCAGAATATTAGTATAAAT
>JBBPBP010000003.1:57461198-57479869 GCA_037974735.1 Cicer chorassanicum | reverse complement strand
CATCTATTTTTATAAAACATAAAAGACCTCACAGGTATTTTGCCTACTTTTTTTTTTATTGATTTTATATGCCAAATTCTTTTTGTTATAGTTTAGATTTTTTTTATTTATTTGTCACGGCTTCTATTTTTAAAAGTCCCAGGCCCAAACTATACAGTACTTTTTTTTGGTACAAAGCATGGGCTAGGCCTCAAAAGAACAAACATACATTTTGACTTTGAGAAAGGGAATTGTTAAACAAATGATACTATATACTTATTACATTTCTTTTTCCTGGACAAGAATACTCTTACTGTGAATTTAAAATTTACCCTAAACAAAAATGCATACTGTAAACTAACCTTAAAGTTTAGTATATACACTTTTTTTAAAAAGTTTGTGACGGAAAAATTAACTAAAAAAAACAATGTAATTTGTAGGGTATATTTAGCAAATCTCTTTGAGAAAATGTCATGGACCATCAAATTGACTTCATGCCATAGCCCAATGTCAATCTCACCATAGCAAAGCCTCGAAGCTTCGCCTGCGTAATCAAGGTCTTAGGAAATTTTGCGCTGTACTCCATTGTTATACTTATACCTCCACAATATTTTAAAAATGTCAATTTTATCATTGAAATTTTTTATTAATTTTATAAACTCAAATTCACCTTTTTCTTAGCCATTCAAATATTTTCGGACTAATCAATCCAAGTTTTTTAGTACGTGAAAGATTTCCGGAAACTACTAGAAAACTTTTTATAAGGTTTTCGATACAAAAGGTTGAAACTGAAAATCTTAAAAAAAAAGTTTTCTGGTACAGAAGGTTGAAAATGTGTGTACCGCAAACCTTAAAAAACAAATTTGATGTAGAAGATTGAAAATATAAACTACTGGAAAACATTTCACAAGTTTTTCAATAAACTCTTCTATACCAAAAAATTTGTGAAATTTTTTTCCGATTCACACATTTATTTTTTTATTTTTAAAAAATATTTTATTTATTTATATAAATTTTAATAGATATGGATAAAACACTGCTATTATGTGATAAAACATGCGTCGATACTACCAACGTTTTTGACACAGATCAGACATGAATAATTATAATTAATACTGTAAAAACATATTCTTGTGATTAATTATTATAATTTATTTGATATTTTATTCCAGATATTTGATACACGAAAGTTGTTGTGAATTGGACTAGGGAAATTAGTATCACTAACAAAATGACAGTTATCATGACTAAATCAGATAAAGAGACAGGAGAGAGAGAGGGAGGAGGAATAAATTAATATTAGATTGTGACAAAGGAGGAAAATATAAACGTGTTGATAGTTAACCTCGAAGTTCAACAAAAAAGTGTGGTTGTCATTTCAAGCTTAGATCAAAATCATTAAAAGATGGTCTAAGATGGACAATTAAAGTAATTTTTCGAGTTCACAACCATGAATTATCTGATATTTTGGAGGGACGTGCATTTGTTGGATGTTTAGATGAAGAAGAGAAAAAACAAGTTCATGACTTAACAAAATATAATGTTGCACCGAGACACATATTACTCTCATTACAAGACCGAAATAAGAACAATGTTACTTATATCTCACAAATATATAAACAAATGAGTAGGATTCAATTGCAAGTGAGAGGTCCTATGATAGATATGTAACATTTATTCAAGTTAATTGAAGATATAAAATATTTGTGTTGAAATAGAAAGCGGGAAGATTCAAATGTTATTAGAGATATTTGTTGGGGCCATTCAGATTCAGTGAAGTTGTTGAACTTATTACCTATCGTGTTGTTTCCTATTACTTTGTCGATTTCATATCGACAAAAATGTTGGAGAAAAATGCAAGCAATATGTCTTAAAGGATAAATAAGAGTTAGTATTGAATATGTGAAAAGACATTATGTATTGCAGTGATGAAAAAGAGTATATCACGCGCTTGCACATCTTTGAGCAATCATGTGTTGATAATAAAGTGTTTGTTCAATATGTGAAAGAAACTTGATTGACTCCTCGTAATTTGTTGAAGCATGGCTTAATCGATTGATGTATTTGGGAACACAACGATTAATAGATATGTCATGTCACTATAAAACTTTGAATTTTTAATTTCATTATATATTATTAGATTGCTCCATGGTGACAATTTATATGTAATGATAAGGTTGAGTCTGCTCATTGAAAAATAAAGTTAATGTTGGAACACAACATGAGTGACTTGTGTAAATGTTGGGAGGCTATGAACAACATGATAAGATTGCAACTTAAAAAAATAAGAGGCGCATTTCAGAAAAATTTCTATGATAAAAAACATGAACACATCAATCCATTTTATTAGACATTGAGTACATTTGTATCTAGAGAAGCTCAAAGACGCATTGCTGAAAAATACGAGAAAATTGAGTGGGTGAGTACCGACAAATCTGTATGTGGATACTCACTCATAAGAACATACGAGTTACCTTGTGCTTGTAAATTGACACAATATAAATTGACAGACGAACCAATTCCTCTTGATTTCATGCATATTTAATTTAGGAAATTAAGCATGGAATGTGAAGTCACCTAAGATACAAAAGATGGATCAAAGTTGGATATGTCTATTGAGATGAGTGCATTATGGGAAAAAGAGTGTTGAAGAGTAGGGTGCGTGAACTTGTTTTTTCAACTACAAGTTCAATGTGTCTACCACCTGAAAAGGTTAAAATCAAAGGACGGGTGAAGAAGAGTACGTGTAAGAAGCCAGAGGGATATGATGTATATCGAGACCCTTCTTACTTTAAGCATGTTAATGCAACATATTGTGAAGAATAGACCTGCAAAACAGGCTACCCGGTCCATTTAGGGTTGACCCTAACGAGTTGCAGGCTTCTTCAGACCGGGCTAAAAAGCCCTGTTTTAGTATGGGCTGTTAAAATACTACCCGAGCCTATCCTTAGACAGGCTGCGGGCTGGGCGGGTAGCCCGCATATTTTTTTAATTATATTTTTAGTTTTCTTGCGACTCTTTTAATTTAAAATTTTTCTTCATGCCCATTGAAAAACAAATTTGTTCTACATGCCTATTTAAAAACAACTTATATGATATTTCTAGATCATTAAAAATACACAATAAAATAACACACAAACTAAGTTCGAATTTCAGATTTTCCAATTAACACAAACTCGATTCAAACAACACATTATCCAAACAACACACAAATTAAAATAAGTTCAAATTGCCAAAAACAACTTAGATTTGTGTAGCATAGCACAAATGAAAAACTTAAATCAAATTTAAATAGAGTGCTAAATAGTTCTAATGTGACTTTGAAATAAATCTTTTTAGACTCCTTGAGCAATGTTCACATTTTTCAAATTGTTGGATGATTGTCCACTTTGATCATTTTGATTCGTATCATTGTCATATTCTATAAAATAAAAAAATTGTTTGTTAAAAATTCAAATATATATATATATAAAAATTCAAAAATAAAAAAATTGTTTGTTAAAAAATTGTTTGTTAAAGATAATATATATATATATATATATATATATATATATATATATATATATATATATAACCAAGTAAAGATAATATAAAACTTGAAAAACTTACCTTCAAGACCATATAACCAACTACATGTGCACAAGAGAGTTTGAATTGTATCATCTTTCAATTAACTTCTATACTTGTTCAAAACTCGGGAGCCAATACTAAAAGCAGATTCAGATGCCACTGTGGTTATTGGAATACTCAATACATCGCAAGCCATCCTTGCAAGATTAGGACATCTACGACTTCCTTTGCTCATCTAAATAAGAATCAAGTTCAGATTTTCCAGTATTAGAATTTGTTTGGCTTTCACGTTCTTCAAATTCCTATAAGTTATTTAATCAAGTTACAAATTATTCAAACAAACAATGACAATTTTCTAAAAATTAATTAATCAAAAGAAAGAAAGAACAAATGACCTTACCTCACATATATATAATGATGTATCTATCTTTTCTCTTCCAAAAGTAGGTTGCATTTGTGAGCCACTTTGATTAGAATGAATCCCATGTTTGACAAACTCGGTGTAGATATTATGCAAGCTCTTCTCGACCCTTTCAACCTTCGTCTTACTAGTGAGTGGATTAAGTTTATGATACGCAAATTTCAAAAAATTGAGCTTTTTGGTTGGATCAAAAATAGCCCCAAATGCCAAGATCACACTATACTCACTCCAATACTTGTCAAATTTCTCTCTCATTTTTATAGCCATTTCTTCAATAACTTGATCTTCATTTTTCAAATAAACATTTAAAAGACACTCTATCTTCCATATTTCTCAAAAGTACAAATTTGATGTAGGATAAGAAGATCCAGAGATCAAGTTTGTAATATTATAAAATGGCTTTAAAAGCTCACACATTATTTCAACTCGTCTCCATTCATCACTTGAAGGACAACACTTAAAATTTGTATCACACAAACTTAAGCTATAAAAGGCACGGCGATAGTTAATCGCACTCTTAATCATTATAAAAGTGGAGTTTCATCTAGTAACACAATCCGATCTCAACCCTATTGTTGTATCAATCCCACCAACATTATTAACACATTCAAAAAATTGTAGTGTTCTACTTTCTATTACCCTTACATAAGTCACACTTTGCCTAATTTGATACAATGCATACTAACTGTCTTCAATTCATCTTGCACAATGAGATTCAAGATATGAGCACAACATCTTATATGAAAGAACTATCCATTAAACAACAAGATATTTGACAATCCTAAGTGTTCTTTCAAAAAGTTTTGCATACTATCATTTGCAGAAGCATTATCCAAAGTGATGGAAAAAACATTTTTTTTCTATGCTCCAATCACATTTTTTTCAAACACCTTTAATGTTAATTCTCGCCCTGTATGTGGGGGTTCCATGTGAGCAAATGCTAGAATCTTATTTTGCAACTTCCAGTTTACATCTACATAATGAGCAGTTAAAGAAATAAAACCTTCATTGGTGCATACAGTCCAACAATCAGAAGTCAAACAAACTCTCCCAAGAATTTGAGTTAATTGTGATTTTAGCTTTTGTTTTTCATCCTCGTAAATTTTCAAAACATCTTTGAAAGAAGTATTTCTTGAAACAAAAGGAAAATCATCATTCAAAAATTTCTGATATTTTCTGAAAACCCTCCACTCAACCATATTAAATGGTGTACCATGTGTGATCATCATTTCAGCTAAGATTTCACGATTAACCTTAGAGCCATTTTTTCCTTTTCAATTTTCCTTCAGTGCCAACAAACATATCACCCACATCATGATACTTATAGATCATTTTACAATTATCAACATGACGACATAAATGAGAAGTTTCATTAGCTGAAACACAACTCAATAATTTTCCACACCCCTTACATCTACATCTTTCTTTTCCATCTATAACACCAACTTTTACAAGATATTTTCAAACTGCAGATGTTAGTGTCTTACTTTTTTTGGGTTGTAGTTCAGAAGACACTTCATGATTAGTGTCATCATCAATAGCAATTACCTTAGGTTGAGTTTGAGCTGACAGTGGTATTGTTTGAGGTTCCTTAGCTTTATTAGCCTCATTATCAAGTATTTCAACACTACCACTACTATTTTCCATATTGCAAGCAGATACAAACTATAATCCCTAAAAATCATAAACTTAAATTAGAACAAACAAACAACATGAAGATAGTAAATCAAAATAAACAAACAACATGAACTACTTCATAGATCCATGATAACAGATTTCATAAAGAACAAATACACATATACACATTAAAAAGATAAATTAATTATAGGTAGGTTACAAAAAAAGTAATTAACGTTGTTAAAAAAAAGTCTTTTACAAAGTTAAAAAAGAAATTTCTCAAGAGATAGAATTAGAATTTGACAATTTTTATATTCCTACTAAATTTGCAATAGAGTATCTCACATTGATCGTATTTAGAAGAGTGAAGTAGTAACTTGTATCAAATTGTTGGCAATTTTTCTTTTCGTTTATTACCCTCAACATGATTCTTTCAAATTATTAGTGATGATCACATATAATTTTTTCCAATCATATTTAAGAAGAAATTTTTTTGTCAATTGTGTTTGAGGAATGCAGCAGAGTAAGAAAGCAAGAAGTAGAAATTGCAATTAATAAAAATGAAATTGAAAGGTCACATGAGGTAGCAAACATAGGCATTTGATTCTGATAGAAACAAGCTGAATAAAAAAATAAATTACAAGAGAAATAAAATGGGTGATGATCATAGTGATACTTGGAAACGAGCTGAAATAGAGTATAACAAAGAGAAAGTTGAAACAACACAATCATAGCAATAACACAATCGCAAGGAGAAAAATTTTACATAGCAACAACACAATCAAATGGAGAAAGTTGAAACAGAGTATAACAAAAAGAACCTGAGTAGTAGTAACGATGAGATCGACGTATGGCGTATGCCGTATGCCGTGTGCCCGTGGAGTGAGATGAGTGAGACCGTGAGTTTGTATGTGAGAGTGCCGTCACATTCCATTCAAAATAGAGTTTGTACTTTGTTGTGTCTTTGTGAATTTAAAAAAAAAATTGAAACGACCAAATTTAATTTTTGTTTATTCGATCCTTTTTTTTTTAAGACCAATTTTACTCTTTTTATTTTTTTAAAATTGATTACGCGGGTTGCGGGCTACTCGGTACCCATACGGGCTAACTCTAATGGGTAATAAGTTTATTCGGACCGGGCTCAAAAGCCCTGAAAAAATTTGGGCTGAAATTTTTAAGCCCAAGCCCTATGTTTTAACAGGTTGGGGCGGGCTGGCCCATTCGGACTAGCCCATTTTGACAGTTCTAGTGAAGAACCTGGTTCCCAACCATCTCAATAATCAAAGAATAGACATTCTCATTAATAAAAAAAACAATAATCTCAATCATCAATGAAGCAATCTTCTCAATGCTCAATACATTTGTTCTTGAGACAATTTCGTGATGTTGTTCAATCATATATTGATGACATAATTAATGTGATAACAGATAAAAATTGTGGCTAACGCACTATTGCATCATTGCTTGGACATGATGAAGAGTCTTAGTCTTTGGTTCACCATACTTGAATTTAAACTAATTATTGGGTCAAATAAGAGTCACTGCTTAGTGGTTTATTAATGTAGATAGATACTAGTGTCAAACTAATTAAATTCAAATAGTTAATAGGCTTTAGTTAAAAATAAATCGTTCAAAAAATTTAAATTTTTGATTAAAATTTATTTACATTTTAATTGATTTTTAGATTATTAAAACTTCTTCTCTTTAAAAAAATGACACGGTTAATAACAAATATTACACTACTAAAATTTAAGCCGTTCCTATATTTATGTTTTAAAAATTATAATATTTTAATAGAATTAAAAATAATAACATTTTAATAGAAACAAAATTTTTATATTCACAAAACAAAAACTAAATTTTCTATTTTATGTATCCTTTATTCCCTTTCATATTCTCCGCGTCCATACTACCGTGTATATAGTTTTCAGTTATACTTTTCTCTCTTCGTAATGTTTTGATATTTAATATAAATTTGATATTTAATATAAAGGATCACAACGAAGTATTATTTACTCTATTATAAGAGTATTTAAAATATGTACTTAAACCGAATAATAAGTAATTTCCAATAAAAATAACAATTCTTAAAAAAAAACTTGAATCAACTTTCATTTCAAAAATTTATTATAAAGAAAAATTAACAAGTACCCTTTGAAAAAAATATATTAAAATTTATGTATTTCATTCTTAAAAACTGTAAAAAGTATTATTTTTTATTATTATATTTTCTTAAAAATTGAGAGCACTTAGCACAACCCTTAAGTAAAAACTAACAAAATCTTAGTAAAAACTAACAAAATATTCTTGCGTATTAATACCCTTGCAAAATGTTATTTTCCTCTGAAAATTTGGACCAATTCAATTATCATGGTATAATTACTCTAGTGATTGAACAACAAAAACCATGGAGTCTAAAAAGCATAGAAACAATGAAAAATAATAATGATAATTACCCGTACATAAATCTGAAATACTTACATTAAAATAACTAACTGAGCTGAACATATTATAAACAGAAGAAACAAAAAAGAAAAGCCAATCCTTTCCATATATTGGCCACTTCATTCCCCAGTCCCTAACTAGATTGGACCCAAGTGAATTACATACCCCTTTTATCCTAAACAAGGTATATAAATATCACTTTACAATGTCCCAAAGTAAAAGAGAAAAAAAAGTTAGCTATTTGACAGCAAAATGGTTTGTGGAATCCTAATTAATCTGCATTTTAAAATGTTAATGTTGATGGTAACAACTAAGGAATTATGTTCCTTCACATTTCAAGCAAAAACAAAGCCACAGGAAATTGCCATCAAACACACAGCAGCCTGTTCCTCTTCCCCTAATTTGATCATCCTTTGTTTCTTCATAACCGAATTCAACAAAACCTCTTCACCCAACGCCACTAACTTCATTTTCAAACACACTCTCAAATCATCGTTACCACCAACACCATTTTCTGCTCTCTCTCTCTTCCTTTCCTTTTCTTGTCCTTTCTTATTACAACAACCCCTTCTTTTCCTGTACCTAATTCCGCAAGCGTTGCACAACGTCTACATCACCCAAAAAACAAAAAGATTAAAGAATTTTATAAATAGTAAAAAGAAAATCCCTTTTTTAGATTGAAAAAAAAAAAAACATTTCATCAAAGTGATCCTTTAAACAAATTGACACATCAATTGGTCTAAAAGGGTAGAACAGAAAGTGCAAAATAAATATGACAACCAAAAAGATAAATAAAATAAAACAATCATAGAGCAAAAAGACTAAGAGAGAAAAGTTGAAACAGTATCAAGATGGTGGTTGGTTGAAAGGGAAAAAATGGAAATTAACAAGTAGAAGTAACAAAATTGATGAAATAGATTACAAATTTGAAATGGGTAAATAAAATACCTTGGGGCCATTTGGTCCTCCTCTCCAAAGTGGAGTCTTGGTGGTTTTGCAATCAGAACAACACTTCTTGATCACACTCATTTCCTCATATGAACAACATTCCTATTATTTTTAAACAATAAAAAAAAACATGTTTACCATTTCATTTCAACAACGCAAGTAGAAGAAGCTAGCTAATGATAATTTAAAAATACTTCAAATATACCTTATCCATTTGATCCGTGATTCCCATTGACTCAAAACAGCTCAAAATTGATCCACAACACCCTAAAAAATAGGTTAAATATCAACGAAACGGTAGTAACCGAATCACCGAAACGGAATTTGTAGTATTAGAACGAAGAGTGAGAAAAATGGATAAAAATGAAGGTACAATAAACAACCGACTATGTGGAAATACCCAAAAGAATCCTAGGGTGCCCTTTACAATGACCGAAATACCCTTCTTTGTTTCTCCTAGAATATAGTGGCTACCTTTTAAGTTTCGGACTTCATTATGCCACGTGTCCATGTGACGTGTATGCATTTCCTATCCACATGGTAATAGTGGGAATGGAAATTTCAAGATCCCTCTAACGATACTTTTTTATAAGATTAGCTTAACTAATCTATCTCATTGGTGGAATAGATTTCATTAACGCAGTGCGAAATTAAGTCAGACCACATCTTAAAGATGAGGTTTAGCTTTTTGTCTCAATAAATACGAAAGGATGAACTAAGGTATAGAATGATTATGTTGGATTCATGAACCATAAATGAGAGAAGGGATGGGACGGTAGAATGTAATTATTTATTATCATTAACTTTATTTTATTTGCTATTGTTATTGTTATAATTAATATCTATCCGGTTTGGCATGGCATGAAAATAGAGGCAAAATGGTATACACATGGAAAATGCGTGGTTGTATTAAAGTAGCTAGACACGGTGGTAGTATGATAATGGTACTCACGGCATAATAATGTTCGGTATAATAATTTGGATACCCCAAAAAATTCCTATTTGATTTGGTTCGAGAATATCTGTTTCCTAAGAAATACATCACATTGTTCACATTAGTCATCAAAAAAATTTCAAGGTTGTAATAACAAAATTATACAAAATTAAAAACTTATTGATCACAATGAACAACCGGTTGGAAGAACCATAGAGGCAATAATTTAATTGATGAAAATATACAAATGTGACTAATAAAGGTCAAAAAATCACAAACCATAGTGATTTTACCCATCTAAACTTGAACAAAATTAACTAATAAAGGTCATGCATGCTCTCCTCTACTGAAAATAAATAAATTCAATAAACGATCGTTTTAAGATTAAAATGCTTTCAAGGATTAAAATAAATAAGGCTTTGAATGAATTGTTTTTTATGTTATTTCAAAATAAAGTAAAAAATAGTTTGATTATTATTCACCAACAGTATAAACGTAAACAATCATCTACAAAAAACATGTATAGGATGGGTAGACTGTCCATGCATATTATGGAGCTCTATTTTGAAAAGTGTAATTGCACATACA
The DNA here is from genome assembly GCA_037974735.1 of Cicer chorassanicum. Taxonomy (NCBI): domain Eukaryota; kingdom Viridiplantae; phylum Streptophyta; class Magnoliopsida; order Fabales; family Fabaceae; genus Cicer; species Cicer chorassanicum. The sequence goes on along the minus strand of JBBPBP010000003.1, from coordinate 57,469,367 downwards.
TATGATTAAGTTTTTTTTTAGATATTAAATGACAAAAACTAATTTTGAAATAAATAAACTTGTAAGATGTAATATGGCTAAATAATAAGTTGAAGGTAAACTAATTTATATTTAAATACATTCATTTAAAAGTGGGCTATATAAAAATTCAACACTAAAATCAACTATGAAGCCAGGTCTATAAAAATTGTCGCTTGAGACTAAAATCAATTATAGAAGAAAAATCAGAATCAAAATTAACGATACACTTCTAAAACTAATTTAACTAATTTTGACTCCACTAAAAGTGAAACAAAAATACACTAAAAAAAAAATATACTCAAAAAACCCTGACAGACAGAAAAGTTTACCTGGCGCGCTACTAGTATTTAAATAAACACAACCCCAAGCAATCTCATAAAACCAATAAAATTACTGAAATGAAAAACTATGCAGACCAATGCCACCTCTAATAATGGAGTAGAGAGCGCAATGGTAGAGTGCCAACAGAAAATAGAGTGAAGGAAACCCACGGAGCAATAATTTATAATTTTTGTTTGAATACAAAAATTGCTGCACGCTATTTTTGGTAAGACTTGCCCAAACCAGATTTGTAACACATATTGAACCTGAACCGGGCGGGGCCAAGAAAGCCTAATGAATAATTAAACTTTAGGGTAAACTTCAACGAAAACACCGGAACAGGGTAAAAGAAAAACTCCGAAGTTCCTTGCACAACTATAATGAAGAAAGAATAGTATCATCATGTAATATTTGCCAAAATACCCAGAATCATAAGTGGTACTTGCTGACTCCAATCTATCTATGCAGGAAAAATAACAAAACTTGACACAAAATGAAATTATATAAAAGAGCCAAATCACGTGAAATGATCACTTGGCCGAAAGCAAACTCAAATATTTAACTCTGAAGTGGCAAGAAACAAGCCACAACCCAACTGTCCCCCTGATGTATGTAAAAAACCAGCCATTTCAAAAACCTAAGCCGGTCAGGTATCGGCCTATTTACCAAAGCTGAACCTTATAGAACCTAAGGATAATGAAACGACGCTGACTTCCCCCACCGTTGAACTGCCACACCGGAGGATTTCACAGATAGACCAGCCAAAAATCCTGCAGTTTAAGAAATTCAACATTCAACATCATGTCTACCCATTAAAGGAAAAACACGAGAAGGATATAAACAGCCAAAACTTACTTTGCTAGTTGCAATGAAGAGTTTGCAGAAAACCATAACAAATCCAAATATAACATTAGATTCCTCTAATAAAACATGAATACCTTCTAGTTGAAGTTGAATCCACCAGTGGGCACAGAAGGAACTTCAGAGCCACCAAAGTTGAACCCTGATTGAGAAGCATCCCCTGGAGGCATAGTCTCATCCTCATCCTCCAACCAGTATGTCTCAAGAATCTTCACGGCCTTTTCATAAATTTCAGTGTTGTCATGACTCTGGAGGTTCTCAATTTTCTCCAACCCCTCAGCATCGTCAATCATTTGGGCATACAGATTCACACCATCAGTGTTGCTAACATTTTTATCAGCTTCGCCTACCTTCAAAATGTTTTCAAGCCCTTCCAGACAAACTGTCACAATCCTAGGATCAGGACATATGAGAAGATCACACAAGGGCTTAATACACCCTTGACTTACCAGGTATCTGTCGATCAAAGAAAAATAATTTATCACATCTTGAAACAAAAATGCTATAAAACTAACAAAATCCCTGGGGAACATTGCAAATATATGGAACTCTCCTTACTTTAATTGTTCATGAGAACCACCTGATGTAGCATTTGAGATGGCCCAGGCAGCTTCCTTCTTGATATCAAACTCAGCATTTTGAAGCAAGTGGACCAAAGGACCAAATATATTAGCATCAATCACAGCCTGTATATTATCAAGAGTCAAAAGGGAATTAATTATAAAATAAGTTCTCCAAATGCAAACAGAACACGACAAATTTTAAATATTTCGAAGACACAAACCTGAATCTGTTGTTTATTCCCAGCTGTGATGTTCGATATTGTCCAACATGCTTCCTTCTTGATGCTTTTTTTATAATTATTAGTCAAGAGATTCAGAAGACTGGGAAGAACTTGATGGTTGATGATAACCTAGGCAGAAAAGCACCATGTTAACAAAAACCAAAATGATACAGATACAATTAGATCTTCCTAACAGAAACAAAGTTTGAACATTACAATGGAGTTTATAAACAAGAGAAATAAAGATAACAGGGCCGTTAATTTGCACTTGGAAGAGGTCCATATTCTATATTGCTAACCATGTAACCTGTAAACCCAGTTTGACAAAAGGGCATGAGGTTGGCAATAAGAAATTACTTTTTGCACTCAATACATTTTAAGAGTTTGTTTCTAAAAAAAGTGACCTTAACAAAAAATAGGATGCATTATTTTTTAGATATTTCTATGCAGATCAAAACTAGGAGGAAGAGACATGGAAGAGTGCGGAATGTACGAGTGGCTGTAAGGTATTAAAGGGGAGACTTGTGCAATGGGATAACAAAGAAACGGTGAAGGAGGAGATGGTGGGAAAAAGTGACAAGGAAAATCATAATGAGTAAATTGATGGCATAGACCAATGGGGGCAGAATCGGTATGTCGGCTCTGATTGGTATCTCTTACTACTTCTGCATTTTCTATATTATTTTACTAGTTGAACAGTTTTTCCCTCTTGTACTGGAGATTTCCTACATGAATTTGATTTTATTTTCAGAATGAATATCAGTTCCTAGGTGTATTACTACTTGCCGTAGCACAGAATCGCTTAGTGGCATCGATAGGATAATGGGCCAGGGTCTAAGCTGAATAAACCTGATATCCTATCAAACACACCGATTATAAGAATAAGAGAACAAAGTACTATACTGTGAGAAATTCTTGAACTTAGTACCTGTGTCTGCATGTCGTCTCCTGTGACAATATTTCCAACTGTTCGAAGAGCAGGAATAAGAACAGAAGGAGATGGGTGCCTGAACAAGAGCAGAATAGTAATTAGAATAACAAAAGGAACCACCTTTCAACAGCCAAGTTTGATATTCAGAATACTCACAGTAGAAGCTCAACAAGCCGGCTACAGACACCAGCATCAATTACACCTTGAATTTTGTCATTAGTACCGTCAGAAAGATATGAAAGTGCCCAACAGGCATCAGTTAAGACTTCTTCATCATTTGAATGAATGAGACTGGCAAGTGCAGGAAGTGCAGGTTTAACCTGTAGAATCAGTTATTGTTATTATTATTATTACACATTAAAACCACATGTCAGCAAAATAAAAACTGGAAAAAACAATGATGATGCAAACAAATAGCTCTGCTAGTTTTCTTTTCAGTGGATGCACAAATTACAAATATGAAATACTTGTTCAATATTGTGGCTTTCACATACAACGCATTAATTTTAATTTTTAAGAACTATAATTACAATATATGCCACTGAAGAAAAACTTAGCTGCAATGGTCACATTGCAGCTTCATATTTTTCAATATAAACATTAAGAACTAATGAATTATCTTATTTCTTATCAAAATGATGAAAAGGCTGATAGGTGCTATTCAAATAAAAACATTAGCAATTATGCCGGTGTTGATGCAAACAGATATTAGACAACAAGAAAATTCATATGAAGCGGCCAAAACTTCTTGTCATTCAAGGTATTGCCCATAAGCCCATTTGTTTGTGTGTGTGTGTGTGTGTGTATAAATAGCCTTGTAATAATTGATCTCTAATTATTACATAACATACCTAGAAATGAGTGATTGCAAAGCTATATACATATGCACAAATGGACTTCTGGGCCCAATACCTATAAACACTTCTATTAGAAATATTATGCATAACAATACTATGATAACTTCATACCTGTTCAAAAGCAGGCTGTGGCTTCCCCCTGCAGAAGTTTGAAAGTGTCCACGTAGCGTTTCTGAGCATAGAAAGCTTGGCGTGCTCATTCAATTGTGCCAACAGAGGAAGCAAAGCTCCATGACTGAGAACAAGATCACGGCACCTAGGTGAATCTCCAGCAACATTTCCTAATGCCCACACAGCCTGACATTTAACAGGACAAAAGAAAGATGTTATATTCCAGTTAAGACATATCACACTACACGGTTCAATACAACTACAAAGCACTGCCATCATTCATAAGCATAGCTTTGGCAACAAGCTAAGAAATAATAAAACTCAAAGCACATGCATTCGGCTCAACCTCACTTGCATGCACAACACATGCAAACATCACACCTAGAATCTAGAAACAGCGACATACCATCTAAATCTAAAATCAAAGTGAACAAGTAAGTTGTTTGGTCAAGCAAATCAATCTTCTGCTTAACTTCTTAAACAAAAATGAATGGAAACTCCCAATAACAAGTAAGAAAGCATATAATTAAATTGATAGACAAACACAAAAGCACAATATAGCATATAAACATACCTGTTCACGGACATCATCGCTAGGAGAAGCAAGGAGCTGTACAAAAATAGGGACAGCACCGTGATCAATAACTACCTTAGTGTTTTCAGATGTTCCAGAAGCTATATTTGTCAAAGCCCAAGCAGCCTCAAACTACAACATAAAGTAAACAAAGTCAACGCAATGTACAGGAAGTATAGATTTATTAATTGCATTAAATAAAACACTTAAAATAGTAACCTGCAGCTGTGGGAAATCTTCCCTCATCAAAAATTCAACAAAGCGCGGAACGACACCAGCTTGTATAACCTCCTCAATTGGTGGGCTACGTTCTGGTAAGAGATAGAAGTTGTTAACCACATGTCCCTTTACAATTAGCAAACAAAAAAAATTAAAAAAAATAGTTACATAGTACAATATCTAACCGATTGAAAGCAGCTTCCGAAACTGAGTAGTTGCCTCGAACTGCATGTTATTATCATCAGTCCAAATACCTGTAACCAAGGATGGTAGGTGTTCCAACTGCAGCAAGATACACATTGAACTACAACAATTCAGTAGACTTCAAAAAGTTAAGTTCATTCAAGTCTAAATAAAATTAATCAAACCTTGTAGCTAGGTTGTCACAACACGTAACCGGTGAATACCGTGAATGGGTTTATATCATAATGATAGTATAATCCTTAAAATAAACAAACTCTATAATTAACCTAATCACTTGTCCAACATAGCGGAGTGAGATTGAGAATTTATTTAATTAAAATTCCAACTTAGAAGATGAATAAAAGCTATGAATATAATGGTATTTGATAAATTAAGCAATCGAGCAAAAAAGAAAATAAACGTTGAAGGGAAATGAGTAATCATAGTATAAACCCTAAAAACAAACAATGAGAAATCTGAAATAAAAAAAGAAACAAAAACAGCATAAATAGTGAAAGTGAAAAATCACAGTAACAATTGGCCAATTAACCTAATCACTAGTCCTATATAGAAGTTTTAATTTCAATTGAACGAATCAAAAATCAAAGCAATCAATTGATGAATGAATAAGATAATCGAAACTCAACAAGTAAAGTAGTGAGATCACGATTCACAAGAATTTTCACCTTTTTCTCTATTAGCGAAGATTGAGCTGATGCAGGTATCTGCTGAGCAAGTCCCTCGCGTCTCTTCTTCTGCAAGCTCTCTTCCCTACGGTTCTTTCGGATCTCAACCATAGTATCCTCTCTCCGTCTGCGACCTTCTTCGGCATCAACGGCAACTTTGTACCGATTGCGACGAACCTCGGTCCTCGCGTTTGCAGTTGGTCGATACGACATCGTTCTAGAATCGGAGGAATCAACGGCTAATCGGATTTGAATTGAATAATTGAACCGAACCGACCTGAAGCGGAGGGAATTGCAGTTGCAGAGACAAAATTGAGAGTGCGAAGTAAAAAAAGGAGTGAGAGAGGGTTTTGGTTTGAAGAGTTTGAAAAAGAGGAATGATGGAGGGGGTTTATATAGGATGGTTGAAGTGTGGAATTTGGAGCAGAAAGTGGACCTGGATCGGATGAGAATTGCGGAAATGCCACTGGTTTGAATTTGAAGATGAGGGAAAAAGTTACTTTGATTGGAGGAAAGGTTACTCTATAATCGGGGGACTCGGACTCGGACTGGGACTGAGTAAGACCTCGTTTTTTTTTGGTAGATTTTTTTCATTGACTGGGACGCATTTGAACGTTGTCATTTCTATTTTAGAACCAAATTCTAATGGCATGGTTGTCTAGGCCATTGGGCCAAGGCCCATTATTAACACGACTTTAAAATGCATGAGATCGTTTTTTCCATCTCCGAAATTATTTTGGGACCACACATAAAAAATATAGTTGTGTTCACGTGTACTTCTGAATAAAAAAGTAATTTATAATTTACACTTTATATTTAAAGTAAACTTTCAAAAATGATTATGATTTTTTAAAAATGTAGGGTGCATAAAATTATGAAATTAAATTATATGTACTACCAATATAAAGTTATTTTATATTAACAATCAATTACTACATGTCAACACATTAGATAAAATTAAAAATAGCAGTGGCACAATTGTTTGATGTGTCCATTTGTCTACTTTCTTTCATAAACTAAATATAGTCTTTGAGTTGTTGTACTCTTAAAGCTACGGGCGAATCTACAACCTCTATTAAATAAGAAGACTTAAATATATATCATTTAAGCGTTGTAGAGTTTAGAGTTTAACGTATACACTAGTGTAAATTTTTTACGTGTGTTTAATTATTTTACCACATCTTTTAATTAGTATAACAAATTATATATTCTTTAATTCTTAGACAAAATGCATTATACAATTTCCAAAGTTATCTAATTGCATCGAATCAATTCTCTAAATATTATTTTAAATAGTTATTGTATTATGCAAACATTCAAGCACTTTTGATTACAATTAAGGTGTGTTGGGAAGTCGAAGACTAAGGTCGGTCCAACATATTATGAGGCCTAAAGCAAAATTATCAGACGAGACTTTTTTAAAGTTAATAAATAAATTATTAACATTTTTATTTAACACAAGTTGCATCATTAAGTAAATTATTAACCTTCTAAATGTTAGAAGAAATGTTGCATCGTTGAATAACACAAGTGTTCGTAATACTAGACGTCCCCTAATTTTTTTTTATAAATGATAATGATAAGTCATTGAAATAATAGTGATAAGTTACTAAAATATTCCTTAAACTTTTAGAGTTTGAAGAAACCTATTCACTATTGCATCCATTATTCCCCTTTCTTCCTTTCTCTGCAATTGCCAACCGGCCTCCATGCGACGCGACTCTCTATCGTCTCTCCCTCTTAGCCATATCTTGTCTTCCATGTGACACTCGTCTCTCTCCGCCTCTTCTATGCAACCAGCGCCACCGCCTGCCCACTTTCTCCACTTTTCCATCTCATTTCGCAATCTCGAATTATCTCAATTGCTTCTTATATTTTGCAGGTTCTTACTCAGTTACTCTTTTTCTTCCCTACTATTTGTTAATTGTGAATTGTTTATATCTAGGATTGTGAACTAGTAATAGTGTGTGAATTGTATTTGTAACTTTATGAATTGTGAACGGTTCTAGTGTTGAAATTGGAATTGTGAATTTTAATGTATGAATTGTAACTTTGTGATTGTGAATTGTGATTTTATTTTTTATTAGTGCGTGTGGATGTGAGATTGAGAATTTGTAAACTCTTTTACTTTGTGAATATGAGTTGTGACTTTGAAAATTATGAACTTTTTATCTGAATGTGTTTGTGATTCAGTTTTTTTTTTTTAATTACTAAATTAGTGTTGTGTAATTAATTCATTTTTCAAGAAGAAAACTTTTGACAAAGATGAAAATTGTAAAACTTTAACACACATTTAAAAGACATCATTCTGGTGATCAACGAGTTAAATCGAATACTATATCTATAGCTTCATCACTTTCAGACTTAACAATCTATCAATCTCATTTCTTCTCTATTGTTGTGTTTGTAATTTTTTGTGCACTTAAATTACAAATTTATAATACATACATATAATATAATATTTATTAATTAAAATTATAAAATTTAGCAGCCTCCAAATATTTTATTAAGATCCACCGATGACTACATATTATACTTCAATTATAGTTGCTGGAGCTAGTCTTCTACTCTTTTTAACAAAATAATTCCCTTGCACTTATATGAAATATGAAAGGAAAAAA
>JBBPBP010000003.1:57428960-57453808 GCA_037974735.1 Cicer chorassanicum | reverse complement strand
CTCTATTTAGGAGATTTAATTTTAATTTAGTCTTCCATAAAAAATTAAAATGCTAATTGAGTCCTCTACAAAATAGAAAATTTTAATTTCATTTTTTAAGAATTCTACTAACTAGATACTTCACGTTTGAAAAAGAAAATGAAAATAAAACAAAATAAACATTATTCAAATTTTATTGATTTTTTTATAAGTTTGGAGACTAAATTATCCCTAAAAATTCGAAGGGACCTAAATGTCTCTTGATTTTTATTTAGAATATATGTAAACCACTATATGATAATTGAGTATCACATAATCCAATCACAATCTAAAAACAAATAAAAAATCAAATTCAAAAAATATTTAATAATAAATATTTAAATTATTGAATATCAAAATTAATTTTATAATCAATATCAAATATGTTCAACTATTTTTAAGAAAATTTTAATAAAAATACTTAAAAAATATAAAGTTAAAAAATAAATGTTTTAATCTATAACAAATGACTTTTTACCATAGTAGAGCAGGCACAAGGAATGGTGAATATTTCACACTTGACACCTGTGAAATCTCCACACAAGAGATCCAAATCTGTCATTTTAACATGATCCTAAATAAATTACAAGCCCATCTCTTAAACCCATCGAATATCTTCATTAGGCTGTGATGGATTGTTCATACCATTTAATAGATACAAGTGGCAACAATCATTACTCCATTACTCCATGAAATACAAGTGGCAACGAAACAGCAGAGGGCACTAGAGCAGTGTCAATTATAACATATCCGAAGATAATTTTTCTTCTCTCTCATTGTAATGTTAGTATATGTAATGTAAAACAACTATTCAATATAAGCCAAATTAAAAAAAATCTTGATCTTCAACTGAGTATTCAGAGATAGAAAAAAAGTTCACTTCAAAGAGGAAATAACGAGTATACAGAGATAAAAAAAAAGTTCACTTAAAAGAGGAAATAACAAGGAACATAGTTTTTTTTAACAAAAGTAGTAAGGTATTTTTTCTTTTCTTTTCTGAGAAATTATAACCAGATATGTTGGCTTGAACCCGAAAGCATAATTAACCTTGATCACAGATTCTCAATATCTTATTGTAAATGCTCCCCAGGCCAATACGTCTCCAAAATCACCACAACTTTATTATAAATGTCGTTGTTGTCATAGCTCTGCAAACTTACAAATCTTTCAACTCCTCCACAATCATCAACCCTTTGAGCATAAATACTTAACCCCATAGGACCATCGTTGTAAGGTTCTCCAGCAAGTAAAATGTTATGCAGCCCATCCAGACAGACCATAATAATAGTTGGGTCTGAACTGTTCAAGAGATCACATAGTGCCTCGATGCACCCTTTATCCACCAAGAACCTATAGCAATTTCCATAATACACGTAAGTCACAAGTTTTCATCACATACATAAAATACAAAAAGAGTAAACAATAACATTATTATACACAACCAATTTATCAATAAACCACAATCCCAAGTGTGTCCAAATCGCAAAGTATAAAATATTTTCCACTACATGCCCCATTCTTTGAAAGGGTATTTATTTATTATTTATGCTGATTTTTCTTAATTTCCTTCTTTTTCTTACATCTAGAAGAATGAAAATGGTGGGGGAGAACAATAATGAAATAAATAGGAAAATAAAATGTAATAGTAAAACTTACTGAACTTGCTGAACGGATCCATACGTGGCATTGGAAATAGCCCATGCAATCTCCTCCTTAATGTCAAAATCAGTCATCGCAAGACGAACAAGAGGACTAATAAGATTAACATCAATAACAGCCTACAACAATGATCATAATGATATTAGTTATGACGATATATGTTATGTTTAAAAGGTTTAGCTAGTCTAATATAAATTAAATTCTAGAAATATCTTGCCCACGATATATTTTCTCATAAAATGCATTTCATTTATAATATTGAAGAAAAAGTCATTTTCTCAGTTCTCTCCACATCTTAGTCGGCATTCCAAAAATAAACGTGATTCATATTCAACCAACTTAAATCTTAAACTCCATGGAAAAACAAATAAATTATTCACTCCTCAATCACACGTTTCACCATCACTAGTGGACTGTGATTCCTTCAAGAAATGAGTTTTGAGTTGGCATTTTCAACAAACAACCAATATTGCAACTTGCAAGCAAATAACTTGTTATGAACGTCCAATAAGAAATAGCTCAGAATTAAATCATTACTAAATAAAGCAAGGTCAAATAATTGATTACTTGTATATGAATTCTATTCCTTGTGATAGATGAGATTGCACAACAAAATTCTTTGAGGATGATATTTTTACGTTGTGTATAAAGTTGTTTAAGACAAGGAAGAACACCGTTGTTAATTAGTTCCTGAAAAAGATGTGACTAATTTAGTAGAAATAAGCTGTAAAATAAATCAATTTTGAATACCAGAAAAGAGCAATGCAACAAAAAAAAAAAAAAATTATACACAACCTAGTCTATGTAACTATCATTTGACATTGGCGTGATATGTTCCACAACCATAATGATAATATAATTTGAGATTCCTAGAATCAGTATACACTTCTCTTTTTACCTTAGTGTGAGCAGCCTCATCACTAGAAGCAATCTTATTTATAGTCTTCAGAGCAGGCACAATAACTCTTGATTCTGGAGACCTGTAAAAAGGAAATTTAGTCCGTCTACAAGAGAAAAAGTAAACAAAGATTAAGTCACCAATGAGAATCTTAGTGTTACACTGTTACTAAAAAAGAAACACATTTAATGCAACTTACCTTAGTAACTTTATAAGTGGTGGACAAACATTTGCTTCGATGACAGCTTGGATCATTTCCCTTGAGCCCTCGTGAGTAAGCAAAAAGAGCGACCGACAAACATTTAATGCAACTTCTTCATCAGTCATCAACAAGAGTTTCCCAAGGATAGGCAATGCAGGTTGAATCTGAAAAAGATATCACAAAAGCATGCAGTTGGAGAAGAAAAGATACCAAATAATGTGTAAATTAATTATATTTTATTAATTTATATAGGATCTTCTAACTTTACTGCACAAGCAATATTTTGAGCAAATTTTCCCAACCTGTTCGAGTTTTGGAGGGGGCTTTCCACGGCACAAATTAAATATAGTCCATGACGCGATCTTCAAGATAGATATTTTTACTATAGATGGATTCAACAACAGATCCACTATTGCCAAGAGTGTACCACGACTGAGAACAAGATCCCTTGTGCTCAGGCAGTCACCAGCAATATTACCTAATGCCCACATCGCCTGTTCAATACATGATGGGACATGGAAATTGTGTGAGCAAGCAACACATACATGCAAAAATGACGGTTTTCTCAATGTCATTATGCCGTGAGATTGAGGTAGATTTGACCTGTTCTTTGCAATTGTCAGCACTACTAGAGCACAAAAGATGCACAAGCAAGGGAACAGCACAATGTTCGATCAAAATTCTTGTATGCTCAGACGTTCCCGACGCTATGTTGGTCAGAGTCCATGCTGCCATGAACTGCAAATATAATGTACTACTTATTGTGTAAGTGAGATCAAAATCTTCACATTCAGGAATCACAAAAGAGAGAACACAATAGAAACAGATTTATACCTGCAGTGGGGGTATGTCATTCCTAACCAAAAACTTCACAAGCTGCGGGACAACACCTGCCCGAATCACCTCATCAATTAGAGCAATTTGGCCTGAAAAGAGATGTGTCAATGAAAGTTAAAATTTGAGTAACAAACAAGAACTTATAAGAGCTACATCATGAGTATAAATATAAGAATTGTATCCATACCCTTCAATAGTAGCTTACAAATCTGAGCAGTTGCTTCCAGTTGTGAAGCAAGATCGCCAGACAATAATCTTTGTGTCATTTTAGGAATGCATTGCATCTGTTAAATGACATAAAAATTAAAAGAATTTTTTTTTTATTTCTATGCCACAATTGAAAAACGCACACAAAGCTCTATCTTTAGATATACATACAAGTATCTCTAGCTCTTAAATAGTCATTTTTTCCTGCAGAATTCTGCTACGTCTCTCTTATTTTAGCAATTGGTAGGTAGCTCTTTATTTATTTATTTTTATCTTAGAAGAGATGGTAAATTCCACTGTAATTAACTTGAGGTCCCGGGTTCGAATCCGGGACAAAACGTCAAACCTAACAATATTGACATTTGTTAGTTGAGCTAGGGCTTAAGGACGTGGCTATACTTTAGACATGGAACAATTATCATTGTCACTAAGTACGTTTTCAATAATACACCTAATTATCAGTACCTTAACCTTCTTCTACTCTCTACGTCTCATATTACGCATTAACTACTTTTACTCATTAATATATCTATTTATTATATCTCAACATCTGACTACTTCACTAACTATTATATTAATATGAGTACTTTAGTCAATAAAACTTGTTTAATTAAAGAAATTGGTAAAATCAATGTTTTTCCCTGTAAGTACGCATAACTTTAAACGACACTTAATATGAGAAGGATTGGGTCCCTCACTACTATAATAAGGTTATTCTAATGAAGAGAAAAAGGAAGAATTTTACCTGGTCCTGCACATTCAAATCCAAGCCACCAGCAACACCAAAAAGATTTATTCCCAATTGTATGGAAATGTCAGAGAAAGCAAGAAACATTAGATTATCTCAACTTCATTGTATACAATGCAAACTTAATAAATCATTCTTCCCGGCAAATGGAGAGAAACATAATATTGATGAATGGCATACAATAATAAGTAATTAAAGCCTAAGCTGCAGGCTAACTAACTCTGTTAGATGAGGTAATTAATTAGCAATAACTTCACTTTTTTCAACCAAATCCAGTTCTTATGTCCTTAGATCAGAATAATGTCTCTATTTTTCTCTTGCATTCATGTTGTGTTTTGACTTCTTTAAAATTTATGTTTCTTGATTTTCTTTGAGAAAATTTATATATTTGTTTTATAAGAAAACATAATATACTTACAATGTTGATGAGGCAGGGAGGGGCAGCATCAGCAATGCTAGGGAAAGGAGTTTGGCCATGAAACTCTTTTGGCTGCTTGAAGATATTTTCTTGGCGCTTATTCTTCCTTATCTGGACGACAATTTCCTCTCTCCTCCGAGGACCGCCTTCCCCCTCAAGTGGCTGAGACATTATTTCTTATGCAGAAAGAAAAACGTATACTTCAAGTCTCAGTGCCGCAAATAGTATAACAGAATGAATGAATGCCTTCTCTTTAAATACCTACTTCTCAATCAATTCTAAGTTTTTATTTTATATTTCATTCGGTTAATATATTTGTTTTATTTTATATTTGAACCTATAACTAATGATATCAAAATAACTTAGATACTAATATAACCCAGCCAACATTAATGACCGTAGCAGGAAACATTTAGTATTATGATAACCAGTTAATTATAGTTTCATTATGTTGATAGCTTATCTGATAAAGGGCTTATTTTAACTGCCTATATTGGTTAACTTGTTTTAACTGCATATATCAGTTAGTTAGTTTGTTAAGTTAGTTATTATCTTTGAGTTTTCGTCTTTATTTAGTGATGGTGTTATGTTCACTATAAGTATCATGACTTCCTCCTTAATATTTGAATTGCAAGTAAACATTCTATTTAAAAGCAACATGATTGTGTAAAAGGGGAAGCAACAACAAAAAGTATGTGATACCACTCAGCTTTAGCTGTTTTTATCTTCTTCAAAAGATTGCATCAAGATGAGCTTTGCACACAACAATTTCCGTGTCTTCAAATTCGTCTCTGACTTGATAAATCCCAAGCTCGAATTCTTCCACATATTTCCAGAAATTGTGCTCTAAAATACACCAATCCGAAACAGAAACATTATGAGTATCAAATACGCAGAAAAAAGCAATTTGAGTAATTATAGAAAATAGAAAGTCTGTATAAATTTTGTAATCTACAAAATGTGTAAAGTACCTGGCAATAATTAAAACACATGTTGTGCAATGAATCTGTAAAAATGATTGGAAAGTAAAAGTCAAAATAATTGGCAGAGTATAAGAAACTGTTTGGAAAGTAATGAAGCAAATAAAAAAGATGAATGAAATTGAAAGCAGAATTTGGAAAACAATTTTAGAAAATAAGAAGGAAGATTGAGATTTGGAAAAGAGCGCGCACATCTGAAAGCAGAGTTGAGTTGTAGAAGAAGGTGGAAAGCTTTGTAGGAGAAGTTTGAAGAAACAACAAAGAGAGGGTAATGGAGTTTGAGCGAACAAACTTGTGCCCTTAATTCACATTTTTGAGCGGGAATCGTAACGAGCCACGCGCACAAACTTGTGCCCTTAATTCATATTTACGATAACGCCTTTAATTCATATTGAAATTATTAGAAAGTATTTGATTCAACACAATATATATATATATATATATATATATATATATATATATATATATATATAACAAAAAATAATTTATATATTATAGTGTAACAAAAAATAATTTATTTACCAAATTACTAGTATTATTTTATTGTTTCCTTTTTTTTTAATTAAAACTTGCTTTATGATAATACAAATTAATTAATTTTAAAATATTTAGTTGAATTTTGTTTATTTTTGTAAGTCCAAATAAAGTATAATCTGATTTGAAGAGGCTTAAAGTATGAAACGAAATATTTGATGTGTATCTCTGTTGTGTTTTAAAATCAAATAATAAAAATATATTTAAGAAAACTAGATAGATAAGAAAATACTCAACTAACCTAATTTAATTAGTTGACATGTGTGCAAAGTCAAATTTATTATTTATCAAAATTTTATTTAAGAAAACTAGATATATAAGAAAATACTCGACTAACCTAGTTTAATTAGTTGAGGTGTGTGCAAAGTCAAAGTTATTTATTTCTTAATTTTTACTGTTGAATCATGTTGTACTTCATCGCCCTGTCACTCTCATGAGCAACTGATACAACAAAGCTAACCATCTTCATTTATATTTAACTTGGAACACCACCAAATATCAATTTTTTACTCAAAAAACGACAATAAAAAAACATGCATATCAAGCCAATGCATTTCCATATACACATAATTACTAGACTTATAGCCTGAAGCATATCCAGCATTTTATACTGAGGGTGGATTATGCCTTTTCACAGGTACGAAGAGGGGTCTTATGGAACCAAACTCAATGCAAGTACTAAAAATCTAGCCTACTTTCATTGAACTGATGTTGAGTTTTTCTTTCATAAAAAACAAGTTCCTTATTTTTGCAAGAGCTTTTTATGAAATGTGTTTTATCCAACTTGTCCTTGAAAGGAGAAGATAAGCTCATAAGTAGCTGGGCCAAACAGTACCTTATATTTTCCTAATTACTAAACTTTTTTCTCTTTCAATACCAACAACTTTTGACACTTGGTAATATTCAAAATTTCATGCAGTGATGAAACTTTTGCTTCAACAAAAATTTCTATACAATATTCATCTTATACAGAAATATTAATCAATACTTTTATTCTATATATTTGTCTAAATATGAATTTGTATAATTTACATGTAATTATTTGTTATTATGATAGATCTTATCATAAAATCTGATTCAGCTGACCATTTTCCAGCAAAAATGTGTCACAGTGAGATTTATTCTTAATACTCAATAAAGAATAGGGATGATGACTGCTGAGGAAGCCTTTTGAAATAATATAAACCGACTGGCACTGTGCCTTGTTGTTGCACCGATACTATGCATTTGTTAGCGAGGCTTAATTTGGGAAATGCATTTGACTGTCTTATCTTAATATCATCCTTGAGCTACCAAACAAGGTTGTTCCATCCAGTTGCTTTGCTTGCTGTGTGAGGGCCTAACATATTTGCTCACAACAAATGCATAAAACCATCACCATCCTATTTGGTCCATAAGTTTGACAAGAACAAATAATTCGTAACCAGGTAAGAACAAAAAATATTTGCTGAAATAAACCTGGTTCAGCGTGCTATGGGGCAATAGGCTGCAGTAAGTTGCTAGTCGAACTTTTGGGTTTCACAAAATGGGCAAGAGTGACGTCTGCTTGGGCAGTGTTAAAAACTCCGTCTTGGAAGGGGACCTCAAACAGCAAGGATTGGTATAAGCAAACCTCATCTTCCTTGCAATAGTAAATCTGCAAAGAGTGAAAATATTGTTTATATATTTCACTGAGGCTACTTCCTATATCAGAATCAACAAAGGCTAAAGCAGCTATAGATATTTCTGACATTGATTAACACTTCTTTACTCGTGTTCCCGAAGCAATAGCTAGTGATTTGGCTAAGGGACAACGAAAAAGTTATATGTAGGAGGTTTAGCGTTCAATCCATGCAACTAACATTTCCCCCTCCCCTAACATGTATAATATTACTAACTACACTTCTTTGCTTGTTTTCATTGAAGGAGCGGACTATTTACTTTAATGAGGCATACCTTGCAATTAATTCTTCCGATTGAAGCAGAGTTAGAGGATCTCTTAAAGTGAAGCGTTGTAGATCCTTCTGGACTAAGGAGTCCATCCAGAGGATTGATATTCACAGCATCTTCAGGTTCAATATCAACACTGAATCTACTACGAGCTTCCTGCAGTGGAATTTTAAGGGCGGTAGTCAATGAAATATAGTCTCGTGTATATGTAAGGAATTGAACTACAGTGAGTGGTTGAAAGAGAGGACAATGATGAGAACCTTTGAGAAATGATACCCATTTGGTAATGATATTTTAATAGACAAGTTTCCTTCCTCTGATGAAATGGGGTCATTAATAATTGGCACCGTGTCAGCTGTTGGCCGTCTCTTGAGACGTTTAAAAGATCTTGATTTTGGTTTGGGAGGCTGAAATCCTTTAAGCTCCAAGGTACAGAGTTCAAATTCATTAGTGTTCAAATCCAAATATCGGATTAGGCTGTTGTTTGTATCGGCTATGAATAGTCTCCCTGTAAAAAGAATAAATAATAATTCTAAGACTGAGACTATTTCAAGGAATCAACATTCATAAATTCTATGGATAAGATGTATACGTGCAAGACAAAAGTTAGTTTGTGAATATTGTATTCATGCATAATGAGATAACAATTATATCAAGAAGAGCATTAGTAACATACTCTTTCAAACACACTCCTTATTGGTTGAAATACAAACAAGTCTTACATAAATTTGGCAGAACCCATATGAATTCTTACCAATAGAAGAGAGCATGTTGCTAGCATTATTCTTATATCAATTGCAGTTGATGTATGTATGATTGTAATTAGGGGTGTTCACATCCAAACCGATTCAAATTATAAGGTATTTTCTTAATGTGTGCGTGCATGCGTGAGTGTATATATGTACCAATACACACACACACACGGTCTAAAGTAATGAGTATGCAGACACGAATGTAGTATTTGTGTGATCCTCTTAGATTCATTAAGATTAATGTATGAAAACATTTAAAAGAATAATGAAATAGATTGCAGTAAAAAGAGCATTACCATTGCTCCCTTCAACAATTCCTGCTGGTTCAGAGAGCTGCAAAACATTGATAAATATGTTTTAACATATATCCATGGCTATTAGGTAAGCAAGACTTCATATGTTTTGATTTGTTATGTTGATATTAATTTGCACGAGCATTTACATTAAGAGCATAAGAAACATCTTTTCAAATGTGCAATTTACAATCTATATAAAAAAAGAAATACGACTGTCAGATTTACAATCTTCAAAAGCGTATATTAACTAAAATTCCTACTTTCACAACTTGAATATGATTTTGGTACCAACCTGAGCTGTTGCAGCAATTCCATCACTGAAACCAGCTTTCCCTGTTCCTGCAATGGTGCTAACTCTTTTACTGGTAGGATCTAACTTCTTGATCTGAAATATTTAAAACAAATGAGAAAAAGAGTAGGAAATTCAGTTACTGCGAGTATTGGGGCTAAGGCATGTATGTCCAATTTACTTTCTAAGTCGGTTGTATCATGCATGCTTCCAAACATTCATTAGATAAGTTTGATGACAAAAATCTAAATGTTCTAGAATTTTCCAGTACAAGTCCTAAGCAGGTAAATGGGAGAAGAATTAGACAAGACACCTTTGCAAGATTTCAAAGCAAAAGGGTAATTGGTATCTGATATATACAGAAGTTTAAACCACGTCGCTTGCACATGAAATATTAATTACTAATAGAAACTTGCAGGCTGACCGGTCAATCTTAGTGTCACAAGAACCATACATAAATAAGAATGAGGGGAGAATTTTCAGAAACTTCAGCAAAGACAGAATTTGGAAAATGCACATAAAGACAAAAGGAACATATAAAATATCATAACATATATTCCCCTTTGAAGTATTACACACACACACAAATACAATCAATTGAATTTCTCTCTAAAGATACACAGCAGGCCAGGGCTATAATGATTGCAAAAGTAATTTGGTCTGATCTACCTTGTGATTGTAGCTATCCGTGATATAAATTATGCCATCATTTCCACACACAACCCCCAGCGGATGTTGAAGAAGTACTTCAGAGCCTGTTCCATCTTGATCACCAAACTGCAGAAGTTTGAGAACATAGAAGTAGGTTATCAGGAAAAAGGAATTCTTAAGAGAAAGGTTATAAATATATGACAAATTGTTAACAATCGATGAGTAGTTACACAAGATAAAATAGGCTATTAACGACAAAATTGGGGTAACACCCATTGTTAAAAAGATGATTGAATCCTGCCTTAAGTGGTTATGGCAGCATGTATGGAGAAGACTTGTAAGAGCACCGGCAAAGAGGTTGACCAAATACCAATAGTTAGAGGTAGATGGAGACCAAAGAAAGCTCAAACCATTAAGAGAGATTTATTATGGACCTAATACATAACAAGACTTAAAAGTACCAATTGAGCCATGCACTCAGCCCCCACTCAACTCCACCTAGTAAAAAGCGGTTTGCTTGTTGTTGACAATGATAAAGAAATTTAATTATAGAAGAAAAATTAGTACTGCAAGGCGCAAGCTGATGAAAAAAACTACATAAAAGGCTTCACAAATTGTATTAGAACTACCTTAAACAAATTGTCTGAGAAGAGAGGATCACCACCAGCTAGCAAACGAGATCCTCCTGTTTTCAGATCAACAGCTCGAATTGAACTACTCTCACTATCAGCGATGTATATTTCCCTTAGATCTTATCATGCAAAATCATTGAATCATTTATTAGTATTAATAACAATTGGTTTATGTAAAAATATGTTTTGTGTTTCTTGTGTGTTAATAACATATTTTTACAGTTTAAATCAAAGTTCAAGAGAATTGTGACCATGTGTTACCTTGAGACAGTGAAAGACCAGAAGGTTGTGCAAAGGATGTGCTTGTAGAACTATCTCAAATAAAAATTAAATAATCAGAAGATTTTCAGAGTTTCTATTTGAAAAATTACCAAATAAAACACATGGAATAAACGGGACTTCTATTTCAAAACCATAGTTCAACCAAACACAAATACACACATTTTTTTGTCTTAGAAAATGAAACTATTTAATTCACATCATTAACTGCTGTATATAAGATCAGCAAAAGCAATTTCTTAAAATGACAGTTTCAAACTCTCAAGTTACTGAAAGTGCTTCAAGAAAAGAGGTATACCAAGCCAATATCCCCATCATATTAGGCAACAATCAAATTAAACTCCAGAGCAAATTAATTATGACATTGTCAGCATAGATAACCATGACACAATCTCTTAGATTCATTCCAAATACCTTCATAAAATAATGAATGACCGTGACAGATAAACATCATGCAATCACAGCGAAATATGTTGAACGACCAGCATCAATAGCCAAGAGAAGAGATAAACACAGAAGCATGCGAGAAGCAATCAAAGAGAATACAAGATAAGATGGAATGTGAAAGAAAAAAAAGGAACACGAGCAACACATTCTTTTTGACGCACTCTACGATTAGGTCATTTTTTATCGCTTTTAAAAAAAGTATTGACTTTTTAACGAATGAATAATCATAAAGTGTGTCTTCAATAATACATCAAAGAGTGTATTGATGGCATTCCTCAGTTTGAATACTATGAGTTCAATTTCAAATCTATTGGTGTTGGTATATAGCATTAAAGATATACATAATGATTGTACAATTGTAAGATAAATCCTGAGCAACATGGTAATCAAAGGCCGCTCAATACAGTCCACAAAAGAACACTTGAAATGTAAATGAAGTTCAACATCAGTCGGGTGTATCTTCAGTTGAAGAAATGATACCTTGATCCATTTAAATTTCTTTCATAGCCATCACCACTAAATGCTCTGGTAATTCCACTCAATATATTGTGCTCCCAAATCTGATGTTGGCCAGCCATGGCAATATAAATCTTTTCTTCAAATGGATGAAAACAGACATCCCAAGGAGAATTTAGGAGCTGGAAAAGGGAGAAAATTGAGGAGTCAAACTTTGTGGTTTCATTAAGGAGCCTAACAAGATCATATATAATGAAAAGATCATGTTTAAAAAAATTATGAGGTCCATCTTGGAGTTTTAGCTGTATATTACGTGAATGTCACTCATCCTCAAAATTTACAAATTAATTTAATTACCTGAGTGTCTCCTTTTCCTCCTCCAATATAATCAGAGCCCTTGGTCCCATTTCCAGCAAGAGTAGACACTTTCTCATTAGCAAAATCAATCTCCCTTTAGAGCAGAAATAAATAGGTTAATAAATTGATCCATTGCTCATATATAGAACAGCTTGTCACACAGTTAATGACTACTGTACCAAAATTCAGCTTTTATCCAATCAAGCAGGAAAATTTCCTGACTTTGTACGGATAAAATCGCATTCCAATAATTAATTTTGATTAGCAGACATGTCAGAGATCAGAAAAATAAGGAACTAAAAAATGGTGTATTATTGAAGAAAGACAATGTATTACAACAGATGGAATATGTAATACCCCAGAGCAATGCTCCTTTCCACAACTAACAAAATGCCAAAAACTCACCCCTCCTCCCCCACTACTTTTTTCCCCTATAAAGAATAAACATTGGGATCTCTAGAATCTCACTTCTAATTCCCACTTTTGCCCTTCTATCCCAGCCCTTTCCTATTTCTTCTACTATAGGTCTTCCAAACCCAAAGCCCATAACGAAGTTGGATTGGACCAACTAAATCCCGAAGCCTGACAAGACATGGCATATAGTTCGTGTAAAAGGTTTCTCAACTGTTTTATCTTAAAATCTGGATTTAGGGTCTAACTCATCCCCACGAAACTGACATGTAAAGGGAAGACTGTCCAAACTCTCTTAGAACTACCTAGGCCATAGCTCCAGTTGATGCGAGACTTCAAAATTTTCCATGATTAAATCTACTAATTAAACATCTATTAAGCACAGATACTGTCACATAGATCATGGCAATGAAAATCAGACAACTGATTGAAGCTGTCGTGTACCTCAAAGCATGGTTTTCGGTGTCTGCAACATAAAGGATATTTTTCTTTGCATTATAAGCAAGGCCCTGGAGAACCAAGAACCACAAAGGAGCATGGAGTGTGTTAAAGTGACTGCAATCCTCATATGATGAAATGCTACAAATAAGCAAGAACGAAATACACTAGAAGCTCAAAAAAGATCTTCTTTATATTGTACCTGAGGGCGATTAAAGGTGGCTTCATCAAAGGAACCATCCTGCAAACCTTCCTCCCCACTGCTCCCAATTTGTACAATAAAATCCCCATCAAGGTTCGTGACCACCTGAATACCAAACATGGCCAGAGTAAACAAATGACTTACATTCATAACAACAACAATCAAGCCTTTTCCCACTAAGTAGGGTCGGCTACATGGATCAAACGACACCATAACATTCTATCATATAGCATATGCAACTTACTTTCATAATCCATAGGAAAATAAATTATACATGTATTGTCAAATTGAAGTATGGTCATTTGAAATTAGAGCTATAATACATGGCAACTTGGAATTTAGAGTTAAATTGGTTTTGTTTGAGAATTCAAGTTTTAATTGTCAGTAAAGCTGGAAATTTGGGATTAGTTGTTCAGTTCTTGGAATATCACATCAATTATTGATACTTCTGTGAGGATTTTATTTCATATCGCGGATTAGTATTTACTGTTTGTTATGGTAGTGGTACGTTTCTTAGAGTCATCTAACTTGGATAAGAATATTTAGTTTATTGGTTAATAATTCCTGTATTCTTGTTTCATCCATTATACATAGTTCAAAATGTTGTTCCAGATAGTTCAAATGAGATATAAACCTAGAAACTCCATAGCCTAATTACTTCATTTTTGTACTAGGTAAAACCTGTACAGTTATGCACCATGTGCTCATGGGGAGAGAGAGAGAGAGAGAGAGAGTACACTCACTATGCGATTGTGATTGCTGTCAGAAATAAAAAGCCTGTTGTTGAGGACATCAATTGCTAGCTTTCCAGGAAACTTCAATGGTGATGTCAATAGGCGAGGATCATTATCTTTCTCTAAATTTAATGTAATTGGTGTAGTGTCCAACATGTTCTGTTTTCCATAAAATAGAAGTGCCGCCGCCACAAAATCATCAAGATCCTTTACAAAACAGGAACATTACAAGTCTGGTTTTAATCACCACACTAATTAATGGCTAAAACAAAAATGGGTACATGTATCAATAAACATAATTGGCCGCCTTGCAAAAATCAAATTTTATAATCAATATTAGATAGCAATAATAAAGCAACAAAAATTGTAAATATATTTATTATTCACTTGTCATAATATATTCTATGAAGAACAACTATTTTTAAGTTGACAAAAATCAAAACTTGAATAATCATAAGCACATAGATATAGTTTAGTCCTTTAATATGTCTACGTGAATGGGTAACCGTATTAGGCATCGGAGAATTAGCGATTTTCTGATGCCTAATACGTGAATGGCCTAAGTTTTTCTGTACCAACTGTTCACTGTAATCCGCTATGGAAAATACAGCATAGCTAGAAATTTTTTGCTAATTTTTTTTATCAGAATGGGTTGATATTGTTATTGAATTTTTATTAATGAGTTGTCTGTTCCACCCACAGATTTATCGAATAAACCACCATTGAATCTTGACAAACTCAAGTTAAAAATTTCTGACTGTAGAATTGTACAACCACAAAAACCGGCTGCAACTGTGCAACAGATAGCTATAGGCAGTAGGAACCTAAACAAGACTCTTCAACAAATGGTGTTGAGATTCCCACAATAGATGTGATATGGACTGAAAAAGCACCTACAAATGGGTTAAGTTAAGCTCAACCCAAATTCTAAAATGATATTAGACGTCTATCCAAGATCCCTTGGACACCCACTACCAGGTCATGCTCCAGATATCCAGTCTTGAGCTAAGCGGGGGTGTTGAGAGTCTGACATTGGATGCGATATGCCTGAAAATGTATTTATAAAGAGAAACAAACACCTTTCACCTTACAAATCGATTTTGTGAGGTTAAGGTAAGCTAAACCCAAATTCTAAGATGGTGTTGGGTATTACTATTTGTTGATGACATGGCTTCATGGCCCAAAATCATCACTCCCACAAATGGATTTGAAGGCCTATGAACACTGCACACTTTTAGAACAATTGAAATTTTTAATCATATGGATACGGAACATTTCATTTTCATTCACAACATATCACTAATACCCAGAGCACCAGTGTTGGTTTTAAAATTTTAGGAAATAGTAGTGGCAATGCAAATGCTATAATATGCACGGAATTTAATGCATAAGATCCAAGAGTAATCTTGCATGAATTAATTTTATAATAGCACAATGATTTTTAAAATAAGATAAATGCAGATGAGACTAGAGTTTGTCCTTGTACCTTCTTGTGACCTTCTCCGGCAAGTTGGGCAAGGAGCTTACCGTTGGGGCCAATGATAGCAAATGTTGGCCATGAATTAATGCCCAACTTCCGCCAAAAGTACATGTCTCCATCATTGACAACCTACAAAGAATGCATAAGAGATCTGATGGAGCAGAGGCATAAAAGAGAGCTGATGGGGCAGAGTTTATTAAGCAAGTGTTCAAGAGCCCTAAATCATAAACAAGGTTAAAAGCCAAATCAAAGAACCCAATCAGACAAACAAAATGCCAGAACCATTAGACCTGGGAGATTGCGCAAATATATAAGACAGTTTTATTGATAGCAATTCTGGATTAAACCAGATTTAGAGTTCAGCAACACAAATCACAGGCCTATGCCCAACCAGAGTTCTCTCTCAAACACATAATCATAAAACTACCCACTAATAAAATAACTGACACACATACATATAGAAATTAAAATACATATAACTGTCTTCTTAGCCTAGCTGCCTGATAAAATAACTGTCACAGTGTAACCCATATACATAACTGTCTTCCTAGCCTCACTACAGAATCAAATAACTGCCACCTATTCACACAACTATCCCCTTAGCTTAACTGCCACAAGTAACCCCTTTTCCTTTCCAATATAGACATTCCAAGGCTTGGGCCTTGGAATGACCTATCATAAACTATTTGACAAGAAGAGTATCAGTACTTCAATAACTCAAGAGAAGAAAAACTGACAATATTTATTAATGACACAATTTTCCAGAAAAGGAAAATACATTTTGAAATATTAGTTGAATTGCAGCTTCAGGCTTACCGGGTGAGTGATGTCATAGCGTAGAACCGCATTGCGGATGGCTTCAGAATCTTTTTCATTATCAAACTTTGCAGAATGAACACCCACAACAATGAACTGGAGAGACAAAACTTTCATCAAAATATATATTTAATCCTTTTTGTTGGGGGATACGATATAAACCCCTTAGTTATGTCAAATATTAACTGGACAACTAATTATTTTTCGTACAGAAGAATATCAAATAAACAAGAAAAATATACAAAAAGTTGAAGTTCATTATCATACATTGAAGTACCATCTAATAGGTATAACAAAATTTTATAAAGCAGAGTCGTACATCATGCCACATTCAATAATCAAAATATTCATACATGAAATTACCGGCATATCCTTGTATTTTTTCTCCAAAACATCTAGGTCTGGCAACACATGCATACAATTTATACAACAATAAGTCCAGAAATCAAGCAGAACAACTTTTCCTTTCAGATCCTGCAAAAAGAAAGAATAAAAAATCTAATGAACACCGATATTTTCGTTAGATTATAATTCAAACCGAATACAAGATCAAAGGTACCCTTTGAAACTGAAGCGGAGCTGTATTCAGCCAATCAAGTTTAGACGGGAATTCTGGAACAAGCTGAGCATTTTCCCTTGACAGTGAAAAGGATTTAATCATAGTATATAGTATATTAATAACAATTACAACGTCTTTCTTACAAACTACAATTGTTTCTCTTTCCAAAGAGAAGGTAATACTTATAATTTCACACCCAAGATATTCTCTTTATGCTATATCATTCGATAAAACACGATTAAATATTATAAAATTAGAGTATAAGTTAAACTTAAAATCATCAGAAAATAGTTATAGAGAAAGAAATCTATCGAAGTATTAATTACCTGCTCTCCAGATCAGCTATGTAGTTCTCAAATTGCTGAATCCTATCGGATCTTGAGCTACCTGAGAACAAAAAGCAAAAAGGATATCGCGCTTATTTCATCTTTTAGTATGACCCCAAAAAATTGAGGGAAATAACCGAAGGGCATCAATACCATCATAATTGACCAGAGTCTCAACTTATGCACTAATTATAAGATACAAAAAGTTTCACATGTGCTACCTAGCAGATTAAGCTCTTAGGCTACTTTTTTTGTCATCATGACCCTAAAGTATATCTAACATACTAAAGTTTTGGACTGAGTAGTCCTTTAAGATTCATAATTATGCATTACACCATCAACAGCCATAAGATAGGAAAGTAGATAAATGCTGGAAGTCTATAACAGCAGAGAAGACTCATATCCCAGCACATCATTGGTTTATTACCTGCTTTATATTCCATGGGTGGCTGGGTAACACCAAACAACAGATTCCAAACAGCTTGGGGAGAAGTATATTGCATTGCCTATAGTATAGCAGTTAGCCAGTTACACATGATTGACTTCTAGATTAAAAATTTCAGTTAAGCTTCAACATAAATATGTAGAACATATAATTTGCAGCATGTTCTATACAATACTATTGTACCTTCCAGTTATTTAAGGTGAAGGCTAGGCAAGAGATAGAAATCCCGAGGCTTCCAAATCTCAATATATCTCGCCGTGAACCCTGCAACCTGCCCACAAATTATTTCTGCACCCTCACAATAATAAATCAACAAAAAGCTTTGCTTGTTGCATGGACAAAATATCAAAATGATAAATATTTTTGTGGTATAAAATTACATATATGGGAAAGCAATTATTCTTCGAACAAAAGAATGAAATCAACTAGTAACATCAAAGTAGCTTTTATGGGAATTCTCGAACAGGTAGTTCATGAACCATTTTTTTAACAACATAAATATATATATACATATATATATATAATGTTCATATAACTGACACTTTCCAAACATATTTTGCTCTTTTATATTGCATGTGATATATAAAATAACTTTTATTTTTTATTTTAAAATTCAACTTAAAAATAAAAAGGAAAAACTACACTCACCTCTGCTGAGGTGTGCTTAAATGACAGTGACACATACATACTCCCACTATTTTGTAAAAGATATTGAACTCCCCTCATTTATACATGTTAAAAGTTATTATAATCATAAGTTACTAGGGTTTTGTCTTGATTATGTGGGACCAGCCCAGTTTCTTATGTACTACTCTCTTAACCTAGTAACGTAAATATGAGGGTCACTACACATTGTAGCGTAACCCATTACATTATTCTCATGTAAGTTACTAGGGTTTATTCTTGATTATATGGGTTCGGCCCACTTGTCTTTCTTATGTACTAGAGTTTACATCTCCCCTTCTCCGCTCCAACTGTGTTATGCAACAATCAAAGTGCTGTGTCTCATAGACATAATTATACCTTGTACTCATGGACAAGGCATATGAAGCTTGATTTGTATTTTTTTCATGAGAATGTGCTCAGCAAGACTCTCATCACCACTCGCATTCACTTGATTGAATGGTTGATATCCTTACAGAGCCCTTACCTAATCTGAGGTTTTGTACGATTAGAGGCCAACTCAGGGTGTTAACTATTCAATCTTCCAGAGTTTGAGGGGGGAATGACAGGAGTATGTGATATGTACTCAATCTGCTAGCTCATGACACTGCATTCTGAGTACTCTAAAATGTTCTACTGAGTTAGTCTTAGCTGACAGTCTGATAGGAACCAAGAGGAAGGATTGGATCAACTTAGTCCAGTGGAGAGTATTGGACTCAGCTATCCAATAAGAAGAAAAATGCCAGAGGTGCTGAGCTGGCAAATGAAGGGGGAAATGAATGATATGTGATGTTTTCATAGTCAATCAAGTCCAAGAGCACTGCATTACCCTACTATTCGATGTCAACTTGTTTTCTCTTTCCCAAATAGTGAACCTTAGGCTTTTTATATTTCAGACTTTTATTTATGTTTTTAAATAGGAAAAATATATATTAAAAGCCAGTCCCAGTTCAGTACAGGAACTAAACTCTTAATTGTCTTAACCAATCCCTGTTATTGCATTCAAGGGCAAGGTGAACTGAATTTTCTAAGTAGATTTGATATGACAATATAAAAGAAAAGGACCAAGGTAAACATAAACTCTCAAAAAAGTTAGTTGAACTAATATTGCAACTTTTTGCAATTATGCTTGGATTCTCTACTAGTAGTTATATATGCATTGCCAACACCACTATAGCTGATACCAATGATGCTAAGATTGCTTACCTTACAAACTTGAGTTTCAAGAAAATGTTTAGATTTGAAAAGATAGAATGAAAAGAAAACGGCAGACAACAAAGAAATGTCTTACCCTCCAGTTGAGAGAATTTCCTCGTCAGTACCACTGGTAGTTCTTCCAACTCCATTATCTATTTTTCCTGCAAGCACAGCAGATGAAGACTCAGCAAAATTATTTGGAGTTTTGGAGCCCTGCATCCTCTCATCTGCAATGGCATTTCTAGATAAGACCTCATGCAACATAATATTTGTACTCTTGAGCATTATCAAAAAACAATTGTCAGGAAAAAAACTTTTATGAATAAAAAATACTCTCCCCGGACTCAAATATAAACAAAAATAATCAAATGCACATTAGTTAATGATGTTAGTTAATCTCATCTAATTTTCTTGAGGTAATAGAAAATAATTGTATGCCTCAAACAGCCATTTCTCTTGATTTAATTTACAATGGGAACTTGTTTCATTAGAACATTAAAGGGTATTTTTTAGATGATAAGGTTAAATATGATGAAATTAGTTGGAGTTTGCTTATATTCGAGTCCACCAAACATGATTTGCTTTTTGCTTATATTTGAATCTGGAGGGAGTATATGTTAATAAAAGAATAAAAAATATAATGTGAAGTAATATATCAAGTAAGAAGGCACACATTTTGCAATACAGGAGAAATGTTTGTAATACCTGGAGTACCCATTGCTCAGAGTATTCAATTTATACAACAATATAGGTACCATTTTACATCAAAGACAATAAAGAAAATTTAAAGGAAAATGATAGATTTACAACAAACTCCCAAGACTACATACTAGATCCAACTGAATCACCGTTGAGAATATCATCAAGTGAAACATTTCCTATGTCATCTCGGATAAAAGTAGGGCCAGCAGACTCCAAAGCTTCATCTGATAATGTGGTCCTTACTGCTATGCATCTGCTCACAATGAGATTGACAACATAAGTATTACTTATTTCTATTCTTAAAAGTCCACAAACATAGAGTGATTTTGGAGTCTAAAAGTTAGTCAGGGTTGGTAAGTTCAAGAAGCCGTTATAAATCCTTTTCTTCAACACCAGGAAGACAGAGGACAGTGCTTACCTCATTTGTGCAGCTTTGGCAGCTTGCACTCCAGCTAGTGCGTCTTCTATAACAATACACTGGAAAAACATATATCCATATTACTTTTTGGCATTTAAGAGGAAAAGCAACCATTCTTTTACATACAAAATTCAAACTTGGCATTATATGAATGTAAGTTTTGTATTAAAATTTAATGGATGCAATGTAAAGTCAGTATTTATGAGACTGCCTTTTACTAAACTCAGTCTACCCAATAAGTTACTCCAGAATCCGGATGCATCGTCATAGTGCTACTTAAAGATGCAGAAGTGGTTTTAGGTTAACATGAAAGAAATTCAAGTCAACTTTCTACATAGTAGCACTAGCAAATAGTGAACCTTAGGCTCTTTATATTTCATACTATTATTTAATTTTTTAAGTAGGAAAAATATATATTAAAAGCCAGTCCCGGTTCAGTACAGGAACTAAACTCTTAATTGTCTTAACCAACCCCTGTTATTACATTCAAGAGCAAAGTGAACTGAATTTTCTAATTAGTTTTGATATAACAATATAAAAAAGAAAAGGACCAAGGTAAATATAATAGCATGAAAAAAAACATTATTTATCACCTGAAGGTGAAGTACATTTTCAAAAAAAAAAGAAGGTGAAGTACCAGCCTAGTATTCTTCTATCTTCTAATACATGCTTGTCAATTATCATCTACATATAGCTGTTATCCCAATAATCAACATCAATAAAACATTTCTACTCTACAAAGTCAAACATCCAAAAATAACAACTTAGGACTTTAATCACATGCTCAGTCTAGTATCTAATACCTCACTGGGGGGTACATTCAATATCTTCGACGCAGCTAGGAAAATATCAGGAGCAGGTTTCAAATTCTCAAAAGCATCTGCAGAAACGATTGCATCGAACCTGATAAAACAAACACAACTGCAAAATTACAACAAACTTGATAGACAGCAGGTTACAGTAGAAGTTAATTCGATGAAGTCGGGCATAAAACATAATAGAAAATATATGTTGTATGCACTTCATTTAAATTATTCATATAACAACTTAGTCTTGTATATGCAGCAGACTTACAGCTCATCTTGGATTATTTTGTTTTTAATGTCTCGGTGTGGTTATAATTAATTGAAGAAAGTGCATTAAAAATTTCAAAAAGAAAATAACAATAATATGTACTACATAGTATCAACAACAGCTAAAGGTCAATAGCTCCATGCACATTCAACAAGTCACTCAGAATGTTGACTTACATTGACAATGGTAAACCAGCGGCAGCTAGATTTGCATCAACCTTTATACGATCAGCACTAGATGCAACAGCCACTTTAAGCCCATGGCTTTTACACTGTCAAATGCCAGCATGTCTTGTCTTAGTCGATTCATGAATCAGCAAGGTAATCAAATCATGATTAATCTTACATACCTGAGAAATTAGTTCAAGGGCACCTGGAAATCCTATTCCGGAATCTGGCTTTGCATACTGAGATAAATGACAATACTTTAGGGTTTAAGCAAGAAAGAGTAAAAGAAATAAAAAGTGGCAACAAGCGAAATATACACCTTTTACCTTGTCCAGATATATTTCAAAGAACCTCTTTTTTGCAGCTTCAGGATTGAATCCTTTAACTCCCTTAACAGAGGCAACACCTCCCAAAAAGTTTGCTTCTCCTTTCATGTTTAAAATGAAGCAATGAATATTATAAGCTTAATAATCAAATAAGCAACTCAATAAAACAAATGTTGCTTGTCAAAAGAAAAAAATTAGATAAACGCAAACAAAAAAAGCAGTAAAACTATAACCTACATGGTACAAACACAAGGAGAATATATTCACCCTTCGTGTTACATCCAGTATACCGTTAATGGAATTACATGACAGACATTTTTTTAATTTTCTCTTTTTGCTCTTTTTATCTGGTTGTATGATAGGAGATACTACCGCATTTAATTTAATTGTTTGCTAACTCTGTATAATCTCAAAATTAAATTAAAAAACACGGCATTTTGTTTTCAGTGTGTGATATTGGATGGAAAGTGAAGTGTGAATGTATAACTACAAGTGTACTGTTTGGATAAACAATTTAATCCAAATGTTCTTGTATGAACTATTTTTAATTTTCTATTTGATAAACTAAAATCAAACTGTTTTCATATAAAATATAAGTTGTTTTCATAAGCTATACAAGAATTATAGAACTAAACTGAAAACAGTTCATAGACATGCTATAAGCCGTTTCCATAAGTTTTCTCAATGGTTCTCACAAGTGTTTATGTCAATATATAAACTCAAATAAGTCAATTGAAACGTACTACAAGTATCCTATCATGTAATCTCTAGAGTCTACCAAAATTGGCCTGAGATTTCATCATCCAATTATTAATTAATTACTCTTAACTGCGAAAAGAATATCAAGCGTACCAGTTCCCATGAATGGTACAAAATCATCGACAGTGACTGGAACGCCGATCTCAGCGAACACATCGACACCAGCTCTTCTAGAAGGTTCCTCACTGTTACAGAGCACACCGTCCATATCAAACAACACAGCAGAAACCTTCCCCCATTCTCCTGATATTGCAGCAACGTTCTTCTCTTCAACATTCGTCGCGCAAGCTTTCACCGCAAGTCTCGGCGTCAAAACGAAGCGTTTTGAATGGAAAGGGAAGAATCGAGAAGGTTTGAGATTGGAGGAGGAGAAGAGGAAGTTGGTTGTGGTGAGTACGCGTGATGTTGTTTGAAAGGGCATGGTAGTGGTGGTCATGGACATGGCCATGCTGAATCACTCAACTCAACTTATTCAAAAATATATTTTAATTTTATTATTACAAATTTACAAATTCATGCAATGTTTTTGAATTTCTTGCACGGAATGATGGTATGGTATGGGTGGGAAGCGAACTGTGTCAGGGAAGAAACTTTCGAGGCTGCCTTATCTGTTTCGTGACCACTAACATGTTTTTCATTCATTTTCTTTTTCGACTCCCATTATATAATTTTTATTTTTTTATTTTATTTTTTACTTAAAAACGGCTATATTAATTCACGTTAATCACACATTTTAATTCAAAATACTTAAAATTGAAAATAGGGAATATGTTAATAAATAAATTCATAACATTGATTTTTTATATATTAAAAATATGATAATTTTCATTATAATTAATTTACACTGCTATATAATGATTCGAATTCAGAAGAAGACGTCAAACTTAACAATATTTTTCATATGAAGTAGAATTTAAAACACTCATAATATTGATGTTAATAATATAAAACGGTAAGAATATTTATAAATATGACAATTAAAATATTTAAAATATTCATATTTTTAAATTTATAAGATTGGTTACGTCAAAATTAATATTTTAATTTATAATTAGTAAAAATTAATATATTAATTTAAACCAAAATATGAACACTAAAATTATGTAAAAACTATTTATTTAAATAAAAGGAAATGGGAGTGGTGTGGATAGCTCAACTTAATTAGTTTTCCATCAAATTTACTTGCATATCTGCGAACATTCCTCTATGAATATTAAAACAAACATAATTTTAAAATAGGAAAAAGGAACTTTAGTAAATTCACTTTATTTTTAACGAGTTTGACCAATTTTATTAATACGTGTACGTTGTTTTACTTATAAATAGGTTTGGAGGAAATACTCCTTAATCCATTTATTTGGTATTAAAAAGAGTAATTAATTTAGTTAGTCTAAATTAATTTGTTAATTATGTGTAGTATTGGTTTTCCAAAATTACTCTTATAATTATGGACATCATAATAGTACTAATTGTCAAAATGTAAAGTGAGTCTTATAAAAATGACAAACAAGTATATTATTTAAAAATATTATTATCAATAGT
>JBBPBP010000003.1:57385377-57418586 GCA_037974735.1 Cicer chorassanicum | reverse complement strand
TGATTATTTGAGTTATTAAATGTCAAAAACTATTATTTTAAATTGATATCATAATTAACATAACAATATCAACATTTACTTATTGAACTATGACTCAAAAATAATAAATATGTAATAACCTCGCTCCAAATTTGTGGTATCCAATTTATGGAACAATAAAAAGCAAAATAAATCCAAATTACTTATATATTCCTCTTGAAGTTTTCTATAAGTTAGAATGATCTTCAAAATAACCTATGTAAATCAAATACAAAGTTCCCGTTACTTTTTATTTTCAATATTGGACAAAGGTACGTGTATGAAAATAGTTTTCTTTATAAACTATTTAAAAACTACACTAAACTAAATTTATAAAAACTAGAATAATATTTTGTTCCGACTTCAGTTTGCAACACAACTTTTTGGAGACAAGTTTATTTTAGGCCTTGTATTGTATAAATGTTCATAACTTTATCCTTGGCTAAAAGGAATTAGCTAATGGATAAAGAGTATGAGTGTTCATAAATTATGTTTAAATTTATTTCTCAAGCAATGGAAAACTTTTTAGTATACCATAACTATAACTTTAGCTCTTAGTCAAGGTCAATGGGTTAAAAGACTTATCAGCCATTGTGTGTGGTGTAGGCTCTCAATTTTCACAATCGACACAAATAATATGAGGTAGATTATGAATGGTGGTTGTATGTACTAAAGTGTGATAGAGGACAACTGCTTAGACCTAGTCAACCTTGTGCCAATGCATGTCTTTGGGAATTAAAACTAAGACTATATATTAAAAATAAAAAACTCGAGTCTTTTACTTAATTATATATACTAATACATATATTCAATAAAGCAATTCATTTATATGTATGTGTTATATATAAAATTCAATAGTTCGAGTAGAAAGTTATCATGAAAATCGTTAGATAAATGCGTGAAACTTGGAGGATAAGATTCGAACAAATAACTTGAACTTCAGAACAACAGAAGTTCGAGCAAAATATGAGTTACCAAGACTTCATAGACAAATGAAAAACGCGGGTTTTTAAATGTTGATGCTTGAAATTTTTTCCACATTATAAACTAGGTAAATGAGCTATAAAAACAGTTAAAGAAGTTGAAAGAAAAACACATGTGACATGTTCAACAAGGACTAGCTAGCCGTTGTAACATTTAGCTTATAAATAGGAGTTTTTATTTTCAATTTTAGGGGACAAACAAATCATTCAAAAAATTGTTTAAAAGATGTATGTATCCACCATGTTCAGATTTTCAATCTGTTTGGTTTTTCGAATGCTAATATATGTTCATATTCCACGTTAATTCAAGTATTTCTTTCTTATAACTTTACTTTTCTAGCTTTATTATTTTGCAATTCTTGTTTTGGTTTTTACAACTAGTGAAATGATTCAATAAATCTATAAACTTAGAGTTCGTAAGGATCTAATTTGAATCTTAGATTGATTTTCGAATTTATTTATTGAAGTTTTAAATATTATTGTCAATAGTATTGTTGTAAAAAAATTTACACATACATTCGATTAAATTATATAATATCATGTCATTTTATTATATTAGTTCCTAAAACATTTTTATAAATATATGTATTAAGAGATTTAATATTTTTAAACTAAAAATTTATTAAAAGAAAAGAAAAACAATCGAGAGACATAAAACTAACAAAAACAAATTGTCAAAAAAGTTCAAAAATATAAACTAATTGTTAAAAAAAAATGTAAGAAAGAAAATGCATCTGGACAAAATATAAATGAATTGTACTTATAAATTAAATCTTTTAATAAATTATGAATATTTCAACATACAAAATATTTCTTAAAAACATACAAAATTGTAAGAAGACATAGTTTTCATATCCAAAATAGTTATATTGATATTTTTAAGAATAATAAATCATCAATTTTCATAGTAAAATAATGAGACACATCATTTTAAGCAAAAATAAAAATAAAAATGAGACACGTCATGCCTTTTCAATCTTCTTTTTTCTCAATGAAAACACACGAAGAATCTTTTTGATATTTGACTCATCTTTGATTCCAAAAATCATTTGGTTTCACACTTACATGGTTTTATATTATATTTTTTGAAAATTCTTTGGTACTGGTCAGAAGAAGAATTGGTATTTGTCCGCGTGGATATTATTAAGCTAAAATTCAGAAATTTACTGATGTGTAAATTAATTATTGTGATGGTGATATTTATCGTAAAGAAATGGATACGTTATAAATGCAATAATAAGATCAAATTAATTATGATAAAATTTATCATCCGTTAATTAATTAAGATAAAATTTATTCTCTAAAATAAAAAAATATAATAACTAATTATATATTTTTATTCATGATCAGTTATTAGACTTTTCACATAGTCCAATAATATAAGTTCTGTAATTGATGAGGGCCATTTTTTATTTTATTTTATAATATATCATGATTTTCATTTATATTATATACGCCGAATTTTAAATTTTTTTAATTAAATTAATACCTTATTTTTTATCATATTCCAATTTTTAAGATTATCGATTCCTCCTTTTTGTCATCAATCTGAATGGTGCAAATGTGTTTTGATTCCCTTTATTTCGTGCAAGCAATATTCGATATTTCGTACAAGCAACAGTTGTAGATTTCTCTCGTATTGACTTCCTTGCAAGAAGTAATAAAATTTGTTTAAACTTTTTATTGGAAAAAGGATGAGGAAATATATTTATTAGTCAAACAATATTAAATAGAGGGGTTATTAGTATAATATATAGAACATGTGGACTTTTTTTTTTGTTAGTTTCAATTTTATGTTGCATGCCTTCTTAGTTAATAATACTTCATCATAGAACGAAAATCTCTGTAGTTTACTTATATTTATTTAGTTAGACATTGATGATGATTAAATTAAGATCGAACGATCCAAATTTAAATTATAAAATACAAATTAAAATTAAAATTTGTTAAA
This sequence comes from Cicer chorassanicum, assembly GCA_037974735.1. Taxonomy (NCBI): domain Eukaryota; kingdom Viridiplantae; phylum Streptophyta; class Magnoliopsida; order Fabales; family Fabaceae; genus Cicer; species Cicer chorassanicum. The sequence goes on along the minus strand of JBBPBP010000003.1, from coordinate 57,415,634 downwards.
ACCTGATCGAAGTGGAAGTGTTAATTGTTAATTATTGTGTGAGTAAGTTGACTCTGAATCCAATTTCGTGCATCATCTTAAATTCCCGAAACATCGATGGGGAAATGGGAGGTGTTTGTAGCTGAAATTGGAAGGATGATGACATGTTTATGGTAAAAATAGAGTTTGGGAATGTGCATCAATAATAGATAGATACGTGTTTTATATGGTTGTCCGTATCAGCATCAAATGCGATAACTCGACGCTGATGGGAGAATAGTGTGCAAATACACTTTTGCAGGAGGTGGCTTTGGTTGTCAAATCAAAGATGCTGCTCAAAATCAACAAAATAAAATTGAATTTGTTAGTTTTGTTTTTGTTACAATTAATTTGTTAGTTTAAGATACATATATACTTAGTGTACAAAGTAATTATGCTTCATAATAATTATAAATAAATTTATAATGTAAAAAGAAAGTAAATAAGAGATACATTGTTTACAGTAATATTTAATGAGAATGTGTCTTCCGCCAAATCACTATTTTAAAATTGATTGTGTATTCGTCTAGCTTTCGGTAGTCTCATTCTATTTTTTATTGCTTTACGTAAGACAAGGATTGCTGCATAAAATAATATCACATTGGTTGGTTATGAATCAAGTCAAATATACTTAACAATTTGTTTTTATGCATAGGAAGTGTGACAACCACACGATTGCGTGTGGCACAAGGACCCCACTTATCCATCTTCTATATTATGGCTTTTGGACAGTGTTTCGTAGATATTATGGCTTTTGGACAGTGTTTTGTAGATATTATTTGCTCCATTGCAGCTACGCAACCTCTACTTGTCCCTGACAGTTAGCATTAAACCAGTAATTAATATCAATTATTGTCAATAGGGTTGTATATGAATGCGGATCCACCTGATCACCCAATTTAATTCAATCTGATTTTTTTCTCGCAGTTACTTTTGAATCCGATCCAACCCAATTCGTTGAAACTTATTTATATTTGGGTCGGACGATAGGTTCAACAATTTGAATCGTCTACCCGTAGACCCGATCGATAATTAGTTATATTTTTGTTAAGTTTGTTTGACAGTCGAACATGGTGTCATTACTCTTGTCCCTCGTCAACCTTTTCTTCATCGCATCGAATGTTATAAATTACATCAGTACTTTGCTCCAAAATTTAAACGTATATTTTAAGAGACTTATCCGGAACTCTGGTTTTTGTTATTGATATATTAGCAACGATAAGCTCCAATTTAACAATATATCAGTTATTATAATTTGTTAATAAGGGTAAAAAAAGATATATCGAATTTATAACTTATTACATTCAAAATAATGAAATAGAAATTTTGTTCCCTTCTATATTACAGTCCCCAAACAATAAAATGATATATTTATTCAGTTCCGTTTAACTATACTCCATTCTATTCCATTCTGCGTCCATTTTAAATTATCCAACCATAGCCTAGAATTTTAGAAATAATAGTAAGTAACCAATTAATAACCTATCGGGCAAAGGCCAAAGTCAGTATCCTATAAGACTAATAGGGATTCCAGCAAGAGTGATCATGTGGTGACTTTAGGTGTCCTTCGAAGAAACGAATGGTGGAAAACAAATAATTAACTCTCTTTTATAATTTACTTAGACCCTCTTTTGAAATTCTATAAAATTATGTGGTGCTCACTGAAATTCACTAAAGTAACGACCAACATTGCGTTAGTTTGAAATGCTACTGAACTAAGATATCTTGAGTAAGATCTCTATCATTTAACCTATATTGGAATGCAAGTAATCTAGTTGCAGAAAAGGTTTTCCATTAAGAGGAAAAAAAAAAGACATCATGTGCAACATGGAGAAGATAAATTATATAAAGTGAAATGTGCACTATTGCTGGTAGAAGATTAAAATATATATAACCATTTATGACCTGTATACTAAACTGGAGCAGAGACACATATACATCCAATTAAAATGTGAAAAAATAACAGTGATATAATCTTCACATGTTTTCTTACCTATTAAAGATATATTCATAATCTATACTGTAAAATAATGGAACCTCTAGAGGTGTCATAAACAGGGATTTTGTGGAAAAGAAAAGAACTTCAAGCTGTTTCAAAGAATGTTCTTGTTAGCGACTTATGTTTCTTGAATTTCACTTCAATCTCTTTGAAAAAATTGCAACATGAAATGCACTCCATTAGCCACATCATATAGCATAATCCCTATTCTACCTCCAACCCAACTTCCCAATTGACTTCCAACAAGATAACCAAATCTTCCAAGCCTTTGCTCCCCCATGAAGCCACCACTATAAGTTCCAAACAAAGTACCAGTCCCCCTAAGGAACCCCTCTGTAAAGGTACCACCATAGTAAACAGCTTCAAAAAAGTCCCATCCGGAAGAGATGACGGGACCTATGATGCGCTTGGCCTTACGAGAAGCCAATTTTGCCGCTTTTGCACCTTCTTTCTGAGCATACTTTTGTGATTGAGTTGATGACATACCCTGTGAAGCAGCATCAACAAGAGCAGACTGCATTGCAATATGCCTTGCTTGTTCAACATGAGCAGATCTAATATTGTTAACATAAAGCTTCATACTTTCCTTGACACCACATGCTAAAGTTCCAGTGCCCGCATCAAAGCAATTTAAGAATGTAAACTTCCCACTCTTGGATGACGCATTCTCGCCGACAAGCTCCCTGCATTTTTCAGCTGAATGGAGAAACAGTGTGAGCATAAGCAGAAATTATAATTTTGAAGGGCTTTCATAGTCAAAGATGAAAACCTAAAGCTAGGGAAACCACTGTAGTTAACATTTGATGGAAGGAACAGAAGTTGTGTAACTAATTATCATATCATCATAAAACATTAACACACACAACAAACTCAAAGCAATCCGTAGAATCCATGCGAGCAATCAAATATTTTGGTTTTAAAATTAGTAAGGTTTTGTCACAAGAAATGAAAACATGAAATATTTTCACAAAGTAAATGGTTCCTTGGGAGACTAAAACAATTGTTTACCCGAATCCATCCTAGAAAAGAAAGAAAGATTCATCTTTCATGTCCTAAATCAGTGCCAACTCTTGGTGTTATACAATGGATTTCAAGTTGAATTTAATTTATATACACTATAAGAGTAAATAATTTTTACATCGTTGTAACGCAACGGTCCGATCATTATGAATATTTGACTTTATTCACAACTACTTCACACAAATGGTCTCCAAACTATACTCTCCCAAAACTATCATATCAAAGTTTTGAAAACAAAAAATTGAGATTGGTATAAATAAAATGAACCTGATTAGGAAAACTCACCCAAATTACTGTCATTAGTTGACACAAGAAAACCAATATAAAGATGAGATAATAATAATTGAGCATGACGTGAATGATCCAAATTTGTTAATGAATTAAATAAGCAGGAGTTAAATTAGGTACCTGTGATACTAAGAACAAAGATGGTAGCGACAAATACAAGAAACTGAACTCTCTTCTTCTGGAAATCCATGGCATGGCAGAAACAGTTAAACGGAGCATAACACAATTAATATTAACAATTATAAGTTATAATTAAATAATCATTGAATGCTTTCTGCATGAGGGAAGAATCGTAACTACAAATCGTTGGTGTGAGGTTCAGGCGATCCCCCTATCAGAAAGGGAGAGAGAAAAATGGGCCGAGCAATCACCATGCTTTCATAATGGCCCATCGTAAATGGGTATGGGCTGCAATTTATAAGTTACAACAGGCAGTGCGTTTACACTGGGGGGTTTGGAAATAATAATTTGGTCGGAAATTTTTCTCCAAAATGGAGTTATGTACCCTCCCTCAGCTACAATGCAATAGGTGATTTGATTATGCAACCTGCTTTTCCCAAAGAATAATTTCATAAGGGTTGTTTGGGAGGAGTTTTTGGAGGGGAGAGAATGCCTTGTTTTTCTTTTTAAAATTAAGCAACTTATAAAATACTTCTAAGAGTAATTGAATTGTTATAAGACATAAACCATATTACTTTTTAATTTTTTAAAAATAAAAAATATATATTAAAATATAAGAATAAGTTAAAATATAAACCATAAGGGGGTTAGGCTTAATCAGATTTATATTGTCTTTTTCTCTAAGAATATGAGTCAGCTTCGCTCATAAAAGCAAATTACATAAAATTATCCGTTCCCATTATTCCTTGAGCAAGGTTAGCAAAGCCGTCCACAAGTACAGCTTGTATCATTTATCAGGACAAACAAAAATCAAAATGCCAAATGCAATCTAGGGTTTATATTATACAAATGAATCTTAAAGCCCAAGAATAATGAGGGGCAACAGCATAGGTATTGGTAAGTTATTTGGACAGCGCAATCCAATTATAACAATGCTTTTGAGCTTCCTGCTTCCACAATCAATTGTAGATAATCATTATTTATGACTGCGAAAATACCGATGGGAAGCCACGTAACATGTATACTTGTACTCTGGTAGACCTTGGTGAAGAAAGACATCAACTAAAGGACAGTGGACGCCACCAGCGCATAGTCGTTCGAAATGCCAAACACATCCATTTCAGCACAAAAACATGCCATGTGCCAGTGCCAACATAATCTGGTAGTTTGATTTAAGCATCATCTTCATTTTTATCCAAAGAAGCTGATAGATAGCTCATGATGAAACCGTCTAGATCTCCCTCGAGGACAGAGTCAGGATCTGAAACCTCGTAGTTAGTTCTGAGATCTTTCACCATACGGTAAGGCTGTATCATCATAGATAAAATAGTTAATGTAATGCTCACATCATCAAAATATACCAAGAAAAGAGGAGAAATGTACAATCTCAAACCTACATGGAGCACATAACTACGAATCTGACTACCCCAGGTTATGTCAGTTAGAGATTGTGTATGTTGTGCATTCAACTGTGCCTGGCGTGTCATCTCTAGCTGGTCTAATCTTGACTGAAGAACAGCCATTGCCGAAGCCTTATTCGAATGCTGTGACCTGTTTCAAAATTAACCAAACTCAAAGTTTAAGAACATGAAAGCCAATGCATGAATATGTACACATATTTCATACCTTTCATTCTGACAAGTTGCAGTAACTCCTGTAGGGATATGAATTATTCTTACGGCACTCTCAGTAGTATTAGCATGCTGTCCACCAGGACCACCAGAACGAAATCGTTCAATTCGAAGATCAGATTCATTAATTTGTACACGGGAAGATTCACCGCCAAGGATTGGAATGACTGCTACAGCAGCAAATGAAGTATGCCGGCGTTTATTACTGTCAAACGGTGATATGCGCACCAGCCTGTGCACCCCTATTTCTGCTTTGGCATATCCAAATGCAAATTCACCATCTACTTTGATTGTAGCTCGCTGAAAAAATAAATTGTTTTTTGTTCAGAAACAATGGGAAGCATCACATAGGCCTAGAGTATGTTAAACTAGAGGTCTCACCCAAATGGAAACAAAATCTACGCAGTAAATTGCTCGATGCTCAAATGCAAATTTAACAACTTTGTATGTAGTAAACCAAACATATGAGCTATTTGGAAAAATGTAAAATAGACTTAAGTGACACATGGAGGATGGTAAGAAGAAGAACCTTGATTCCTGCAATCTCACCAGCCATTTCTTCCATTACAGTAACTTTATATCCACGTCGCTGGGCCCATGATTTATACATCTGCATGATCATTGCAGCCCAGTCCATGCTCTCAGTTCCCCCAGCCCCAGCCTGAACCTATATTAATAAATAATAAAGCAAGCAGTGTCAAATGTCAATAGGTGCACACGTACATAACCACAGATCATATGTTCACTGTCCTATTAATGCTGGACGAGGCAAAAAAAAAGTTGCAAGATATTCTTGTAAGAAGCATGCAAAAAATTCTAAGACCTAGATTGGGGTTATGGATATAGTAGCAACTTTTAAATATCTATTATGACTACAACCTCAACGTAGCAAGAACAAGAATCTTGCTCCTCAGCCAGCAATGCTTCTAGCTCTTTCTCTTTTGCATTTCTTCTCATGTTAAGCAATGCTTTGGTTGATTCCTGAAAAGGAAGACATTTTCTGGATGAATATGAGTCGGCATATATCAGTAAGAAAGGACCTATCTAACACAACAAACATTGAAAGAGAGTAAAGTACAATAAAACACACTTTCCATATTTAGGTCAGCACTCTGCATGACACAATGATGTATCTTTCCTCAATAAATTAGATTTATCTCAGAGTGTGCTGAGCTCTATTTATTACTAACAAACATTTCAATATATGTTTAAATAATCCATTATCTTTTTAAACTTTCTTACAAGTACAACGACAATAAAATTTATTACCATGTCCTCACTTCTCACTAGCTAGCTCTATTGTTCAGTAGTATTACTCTCAACTTCTTCATACTACTTCATAATTTTATGCTGAATTACAAGGTGATGAGTTAGATTAATAAAGGTCTGTTTAGATTGACTTATTTGAGCTTATCTACTGACATAAACACTTATGAGATTGTTTGTGATAGCTTATGGAAACAACTTATACATGTTCATAAGTTCTTATTAGTTTTCCACATGCTCTTCTTGATAGTTTATGAAAACAACTTATAACTTATATCAGAACAATTTGACTTTATTTTATCTTTTGTTATAAAAATAGCTTATACGTAAGCATGATAAGTTGAAGTGTTTATGCTATAAGCACTTAATTAAGTTGTTTACCTAAACAGGGCCTAACTACGACACTCTTTTCTACTTAATTAAAACCCTATTGTGAAAAAACTAAACAGATGAATACATGCCTAGGTGATGAAGGGAGTCCCCACCAATTCCAACTCTGCATCATTCTCTTCACGAGCAAGCTTTATCATTTCAATATGCTCAACTAACTCTCTCTCCAATGCATTCACCTCTTTCACTTTTCCAAGTAGCGAACCATGCTCCCGGTTTATTTTACCTGCATTTACAGGATCATCCCAAAGATCTGCCTTATTCACCTGAACTGATAACATATCCAACCTAACCTTCAATTTCTTCCACTGCCACATCATAAACACATCAAATCAAATTTCGAAACTAAAACAAACATAAACTGTAATTAACAAGTTAATTAACCGTAATCATGCTTAGTTAATTGAAGGTTTAAATTACCTGTAACCGTCGTTTGATTAAATTAATAGATTGAGCTACTGCAGTGGCGTGACTCTTCCAATCGCTATCGTTTTCATCGAGAATGGGCCAATTGTTGGATAGAATTGCTTGGACCGTGAGCCCATCAGAGGTTGAGTGTTCGGTGGATTCGGGCTGAGAGGCCCAAAAGCGAGCCTGCGTGGGAGAGAGTTCATTAGAGTAACCGCTTCTTGAAAGGCGCGTGGAAGAGTTCCAATGAGTGGTGTTGTGGGGAAAGGAATGTGATAAGTGGCGACAGTGAAACAAAGTTGGTGAAGTAGTTATGTGATGCGATTCGTACGAGTTTTTGATAAGTTTGCATAGAAACGTGGTAATCGTAGGTGATCTTCGTGGGAAATTGAGCATACTGTGTGTCTAGTGAAGACTATGAAAGAAAATGATTCTGTTCTATGAAGAAAAGAGAGAACTTCAAGTTTCGTTCTCAGGTTTTTATTTTTTATTATTTGAATTGAAATTGAAAAATATAAAAAGAATGTGATGCTTATAGGGTGTAGCGAACAAGCTCTAAGGAGTCCAAATACTCTGCCTAATGGGCCTGGCCCGTTTTTATATTTAATCCATATTTTGATAAACTTCTTTTTTCACCTCACATGTGTACGCTTTTTAGAAATGATATATAGAAGAGATAAAAGTACCTCTTTACATTTTTTATAGCTATAACTCGTGAGATACGCCTACATAAATTTACGTGATCATCGCTTTTGCCTTTAGTTACGCATTTTTGTCTATTCTATACCTATATAGAACATAAATTCCAAATTTTAGTATGTTTATTTTTCCTATTGCAACTTTCATTTAAACTATCTTACTTATAAGCATGATTCTTTGTTATATTTAATAATTGATTTTTTAAAATATTTACATATATATATATATATATATATATAAAGTATAAAGTTTTGATGTGATTTTTCTTCAAGTTATGCCCTATATTTAAACTATTTATTTTACAATTTTATTATTCTTTATTCAATTAAATAATTTTGATAAAAAAATCAATTAAATAACTATTTTAAAAGAAAAATTATATTTATACTTATATAGAATAATGACTTAATTACAGATTTAATCCTTTTATTTTTATCAATTTACAAAATCGGTATCTATTTCTAAAAATCTGACAGTTTTGGTCTTTTATTATGAATGTTTAACTAAAAAATAACGGTATGACATTGTTTAAATAACATGACATATGATATGATAATGTGAAATAATTAATATTTATGAAATCGCAATGAAATTTTTTAAAAACTTAATTTTTAACTTTTTTTTTGTATAATTTAATTAATAAAATATGAATATTTAATATATCTAAATAATTTTATATCATAAAATCTTATATCACATCGTTAAAATATATCAAATCATAATTTTATTATAAGTTGAAAAATATATGAATATACCGTGCATATCAATAATAACAATAGTAATAATAATAATAATTATTATATTATTTAATTTTTAATTAAGGAAAACGAGGACATGTAGACACTAGTTATTTATTATGCGAATGCTGATATAACCAACCAACCTCTTTCCTCTCTCCTCTTATATTTGGAGTTAGGTTAGGTCATTCAACTCTAAACGTGAATTTCATCATTTCACATCGATATTAATCGCTTTCTTTCGAATTCAATTCGTAAAAACACGATGTTTTTGTTGGATTGGTTTTATGGGGTTCTAGCATCTCTTGGTCTGTGGCAGAAAGAGGCTAAGATCTTATTCTTAGGTCTCGATAACGCCGGCAAAACTACCTTGCTTCATATGCTCAAAGACGAGGTTTCTTTCTCTTCAATTTCATCATTTCATTTTCCCAATTATTATCACCGATATTCATTTTATACTTCAATTTCAATAGTCACGGATCTATGTTTTTATTTACTGATGATTTTTTTTTTTAGTCAAAGGAGTTTTATATTTTTCACATTTATTGTTAGCTGAGTTTTCTGAGACCAAATTATTACTCAGAAAATTACCAATTCTGTTACTTTGATACTCAAATAACTCAAATCAACATAATTTATTTACTCTTAGATTAAAATGATTTTACCAATTTTCTAAAATATTGCTTGATTTATCTGTTTCGCTACCTTGGATGACATAAACATGCTATTCAATTCAATTACTAAAGCTCACTTACATTAACTTGCTCTATATGCATCATTGGCTATATTCTTCTATATATAACTTGTTTTGGTCTGTTGCTTTTTTACCTTGATATTTAGCATCTGTTTGAATTTTATTGGGATATTGTAATAAGCAAGACATTTTGATAGTTTGCAACTGTATGTTTCTCAGTATATAGATTATTGGAATTATCGTGGCTATAATCGTTTTATCTCTGTGTCGTGGTTTGATGTTTCTTTTTATTATGAGAATTGGTTTTGCAGAGATTAGTCCAGCATCAGCCAACACAGTATCCAACATCAGAGGAGTTGAGTATTGGGAAGATCAAGTTTAAAGCTTTTGATCTTGGGGGTCATCAGATTGCTCGTAGAGTCTGGAAAGATTACTATGCTCAGGTCTCTCTTTTTATATGCATTTTTATGGCCCAAGTGAGAGAATATCTCAATCATGAAAAATTGGATGCCACTAGGCCTTCTCTAGATATATCATGTCTTACAATTCCTATGTAACTTTATTTTGTTTGTGTGGCTAGACTTGCTAATCTGTGTTGATCATTTAGTGATTTCAGATATGGAGCTGCATAAGATATCTGGCTTAGAATCTATGAACTAGTTCTAACTGTGTCACTGGGATTAAGTTTTATTCTTACGCTCAGTAGTCAGTACTATATTGGCAGCATACTCATTAACTTTTTAATAAGTAGAAACTCTTGTTGCAGAATGTTCTAAAATTCTAATATCTAACTAATTACATGTAAAACTAAAGAGTTATGCCCTCCTATTTTAGTCATTGTTTATCTGATTCATAGGAGGCAGAAATCATGATGAATTGGTAATAGCTTACTGATAGCCGCCTTTTCACCATTGTTGTCAAATAGCGGTGTTATGGCATAGCGAATTTTCGTGAATTTGCTAGAAAATCCTAGTTTCACTATTAGGGCAATCGTGACCGCTATTCTAGTTTGTACTACTTGATGTAGTGGCAATAGTGGAAAAAAGAGATTTGTAGTGTTTTTAAAAATAATAAAACTCAAGGATCTGTATGAGTGCCAAACATTACTGATTTTTGTAACAAAAATTTGAAGAGTCGGTGAGTATTACTCCTATATTCATTGTAATACATAAATTTTTCAATATGTAAGCTATGTTTTTCCTATATTACCATTTTTATTTGAATGCAGTGTGCCTTTTTTATATATAATTGACTTATTTCAACTGCTATGTGGCTTCCGCTATTTCCCCATAACGCTGTCTGCTATTTCACATAGCAGATTTGTGGTATTCCGCTATTTTTAGCAATCCGTTGTTGATAACATTGCGTTTCACTTTAGAGGATACGCAGACAGTACCTTATAAGACATTTCTGCCTCTGCTTCAATTTACGACTTAGTAACTTATATTTCATGCTTGTGCCCATTGCTCATATCTTTTATTTTATTATGATCACGTATTAATTGCAATGCAGGTAGATGCAGTGGTCTACTTGGTTGATGCTTATGACAAGGAAAGATTTGCCGAGTCAAAAAAGGAGCTGGATGCTCTCCTCTCCGATGAATCATTGGCAAATGTCCCTTTCCTTGTCCTTGGAAACAAAATAGATATTCCATATGCTGCCTCAGAAGAAGAGTTGCGTTACCATTTGGGTCTGAGCAACTTCACCACTGGCAAGGGTAAGGTAAACTTGTCAGACTCAAATGTCCGTCCCATGGAGGTATTCATGTGCAGTATTGTGAAGAAAATGGGTTATGGTGATGGTTTCAAATGGGTTTCTCAATACATCAAATAGTCCTTTTGTAAGAGATGACTTGGTATCTCGTTTCTATAAGTTTGTTTGTTTCTGTAGTTATGAATTGGAGGTGTTGTTGGCATGAAATTTCAGAATATTTCAATTTTTATTTATATAAAATGACTGGGAACCTACTCTCCATGTGCTGAGCAAATTTCATTTGATTTTTTGTTGTGGAATTTTGACATCTAAAATATTGAGGCTCAAATCTCACTCAAGCTGAACTTTTTCTATATGGTTAGCTGTGTAAAGCACTACATTTGGTTGCTTACTATTGATTTGTGAGTTGAGACAAATTACCGAATCAATGAAGTACTGATGCATAAACATATATGGCAAAAAATAGCAACCTTTGAAAATTGTACTGGTCATTGAGCAAAGGTTGCTCTTATTCACGATTAATTGATTTTGAAGTATGTTCTTTTAACTGCAAATATAAGTAGTTAGTGTGTTATTTTAACGGAATAAGTTATACTCAAAACCTCTATCACTTCAACTCTTATATTCTTTTTTTTTTCTTCTTTCTAACGCATCTACGTTGTTTTTAATAGGATTGTATTGCAGCTGAATAACTAACTATTAAATGAGAAAAAGAGATATGGGTGGATTGCGTAAACAAGTTTTACACTAACTACAATTATGCATCTTTATTAAACTCTTGTGAAATATATTTAATATTTTAAATATTATACTGATTTATATTTTAAAATTAGATTTTTTTTTGTAATTTAAACTCTTTTAAGTAAATAACTTTTAATATGTAAATATTAAACAGAATATTTGCTAATTCAATATATATTTTGAATTGCAAATTAGGATAAGAAAATGTTCTTATCAGTAAAACTGATTTAAATGTTGTTTAAGATTTTCATAAATATGAATGGGATATAAAAGATATAATCATACCTCGTACTTGTTTATTGACGACCCCAGCCAAAACAATGTTGTGTAGCAACTGTCAATATTTACTCAAAACTTATCAATGTCATACCCCATAAAATTTAGAATTTGTTGAACAAGTATACACTGAAAATTAAGTAAACAAAATTCTTGTCAAAAAGAAAAGTAAAGTAAATGAAGATCCTACTCAGTCTACCATCACCTAAAACTACTAACCACTGGGGAATCGAAGAAACGTATTATTGTGGCGTTCTAAATTGTGTTATATTTCGCTTGCACAATAATAAATCAAATGGGGATGTAGCTCAGATGGTAGAGCGCTCGCTTAGCATGCGAGAGGTACGGGGATCGATACCCCGCATCTCCATATATTATTACTTTTGCTTATTTTTCTTTGCTGTATGTGAAACTTTAGTGTTCAATTTATCTTTTTCCTTCATCCCTTCGTCAATTGCCCTACTTTATCAGAACTCTTTTTACCACTTTGCTCACTTCATCTTTATCAAAACGGACAAACAAATGACAATAAATACAAACACAACCATATTAAATAAAATATTAAGTTCTACTCCATTGCTCCCCCTCATGCACAGAACTGTGTTTCCAGTCACTCACAATCACTGATACATAACATTTTTACTTTTTCTAAAGAAAAATTTAGTACTTGTTAATATCTTTCTAATTTCCATTGCAATGTTATGCTTCTATATGATTTGGCTATCAACATTCTACTTTCATTGTTGTACATCAATCTTGCTTCCTTTCTAATATAATTTGTTACTCTTTTTCTTTTGGTTATATGAAAAATTTAAAATACTTGACAGATAATTTGTACAAGTACTGAGAAACTGATAATAAACATATATAACCAGATATTGTCTTCATGTAATTCATATGAGAAAAAAACTTAACAGAATTCATATTTCAAATGAATACTTGTCCACATGTTATTGCATTTCATGATGATTCAACCAAAATCGTACTATCAATTGGTACTCAAGAAATAGCAATAGACAGATAATCAAGCACTTTCAAAGCGACAATCTTCGATTTCTTTAAGGTAACTCTGTACCATTGTCAACTATGAGCATCTAATAATTTCTTCAACTTGAATAACTTGAGTTCGCAACCTGATATATTCACCCTCATAAATCATTAAGCCCACTATCAAATTGCATCGAATGTTTGTAATGAATTTCTATAGCTGGAAAGTTGTCTCTCCCCACATAGACAGCGGTAGAGAATACATGTTTTAAGCTTATATGATACATCATGTTAGCAATCAGAAGAAATGTACAACAACCAAACCAATCTTGTTAATAAATAAAACACAATGAACCAACTTGCAAACTACTATCTAAGCCCAACTATTTTTCTTTTAATCGTATATTCATCCTTAAGCCACCCAGAATCAAGCTGCAACAGATTCAGCTTAACATTGCAGAAAGTCGCTCAAAATTTCATACACAGCTCATCGTGCATGTAGAATGTCACTTTTTGTTGGATGACCGGAAACCACCAAACCCCATCAAGGCAGCAACATCAGGATCGGTTTCAGGTTCTTCCACAGCCTCCTTCTTCTGAATCCAAAATTGAACAATAGTTAGTTGTTGCTTTGTGAAAAAGGGAGTGATGACATGTTAACAGCTAAGTAATGACACTTCACTGGAATAAAATCTGAAAGTACAAAGCTAGACAGAAATGGGAGGAGAGGAAAATGATTTTTCCAAGACTTAGGGCCTGTACTAGTTCAAAATAAAAAACTGCATACAGCTCATACCTTTTCTTTTTTCTTTTCTCGACGCAGTCGCTTTCTTTCTTCCTCTTCTTGTTGCTGTTTTAAAATCCTTTCATCAAAATCTGCACAAAAAGTAAAATTTAATTTCCACATGTAAAAGTGTGGACTGTTGGCAACCAACAAAATTTGAAACCTCAACATGAATACTTCAAAATCACTCCTAGAAGTAATCAAAATATTATATACTCATTTAAATATTACTAAATTGTTATATGACTCTTCCAAATTTTTAGCTAAAAATCCACCACCGCACATAATTTAAAGATTGGTTGAACTTCTACAATGTCAGGCCAAAATAGAAAGGAAACAAATTACAGACTTTAAAATGACCATGTTCTCTTTGACAAATAGGCAACTCCCTTACCTTGCTCTGTAAAGCTTCCAAGGTCTTTACGTTTCTTAAGATTTTCAAACCGTTCCTGAACCTGTGTTTATCATAAAGATTTATAACTGTAATGCAGAGCCACATACAAAACAACAGAAGCCAAATGACACACAATGGAACACATCCATGCATGTGCGGAAAAATATATATTATTTCATGCAATGTCAAAGGTATGGCCATTAGAATTCAGAGTCTAGAAAGCTATCTTAAGCTGTATGATGCAAACCCAAGGCCCAAATAAAGAAAAAAATCTATGAGATGATGCGCACGGGAGGCGCATTGCATGATCGATATTAAATAGATCAGGTGAGAAGAGAGGAGGGATAGGCTGGAATGAGTTGGGACTTTCCGGGGACACTCTCTAATTGTCTAGGCATGGTTTTACTTGTTTATTTGCAATTCCTTCTTTCTATTTTTCAAAACCCAGGACCTGATATCACTTTGATACAGGCCTGATATCACTTTCATGCAATGTCAAAGGTATGGCCATTAGAATTCAGAGTCTAGAAAGCTATCTTAAGCTGTATGATGCAAATCCAAGGCCCAAATAAAGAAAAAAATCTATGAGATGATGCGCACGGGAGGCGCATTGCATGATCGATATTAAATAGATCAGGTGAGAAGAGAGGAGGGATAGGCTGGATGAGTTGGGACTTTCCAGGGACACTCTAATTGTCTAGGCATGGTTTTACTCGTTTATTTGCAATTCCTTCTTTCTATTTTTCAAAACCCAGGACCTGATATCACTTTGATACAGGTCTGAATCTGTCAACAATAATACAGTATTTGTCCATAATTCATTTCATTTTCTGGTACCTATCACTGTACCTGTTTGAGAGAAGAACGTTCAGCTCGCATAGACATGCCCAACGCTCTTTGATCTGTGAGATAATGCAAGAATAACCATGAGTGAAGTGAAGGCAATTAAAGTAAGACATACACCAAAAAATAAAAGGAAACATGCCAAAAAGACTACATACGTTTCTTTCCATTAATATGATCCAAGTAGTTTGCAGAGTCCTTCACCACACACTCACAAACTGAGCAGTAATATCCAGCCTGCAGTATATATTATTAAATCCAATCCAAAGGTACTACATAATTTGCATAACAAAAAGATTATCCATATAGAATCCTTGGCAAAGGTTGTTGAAATTAAGATCATACTCATAATGGGTAAAAGAGATTAGACATATAAATCATGTGAAAAAATCAAATCCCGATCTTCCCTTAAATATAAAATGGTGATGATGACCATAAACCACCTCCAACATTTAATAAAATTACAATAAAAACTCATTTTTAAAGTGAGAAAGTCACTATCTGAATTAATATGATAAAGTATGGAAGACGAGTTTTCTACAACACAAAATCAAAATTCCAAAAACAGTCAAAGATTTGTGGATTCCCTGCCCTCGCAATGGCGAAAAATCAATCCTTTGGTTTTTTTTTGGCAAGTGCCACATATAGTTTGGGGGAAAGGGAGAGAATTTTCTTCATACTTCAACAGAGTCACAAGACACATGATGAAACACACACCCACAAGTTCATAGGAATTCAGAAAACTATGGCTTTCAAATGAAAGTGCTTCTACTTTTAAGTATCAGAGTTTGATAGTCAGTCTAAACACTTAATAACCATTGAGCCTTAAGTCCTATCACCTTCCCAGCAAAAGAAACAAAGGTTACCGAAAGGAGGTTAAAATTCAACAAGATATCATTACGAGAGAAGCATAAAGTTTTCCAATTTCAAAGTACTCAAATACAATATAAAAAACAGGTACCTGCTGGCTTAGTGGTGCAACCGGCGTTACAACCTGCAAAATATTACACGATATCACTTATCAGCATAGCTGAACGGCATGACAAAATTTCGGTACTAGTGGATGGCTCCCCAACCCATGGCTTCCACACTCAAAATCTAAGAACAAATAGACATTGATCTTAGTATCCGCATAAGCATACCTGAGTCTTTCCCAACCGGGATTCCAGGTCTACTTCATAATCTCTATGTTTCAAGGGCTTCCTCTGCACTGGAGGACCTTTAGCTGTACCAATAACAAGATGTTAGTTTTTAATCAATGCAATGATACTTTCAAATTTTAAAACAACTATAACCCCATCAAAAAATGGGCACAATTAAAAAATAACAAAAATAAAATCAATTATATTCAAGCATAAAACTAATTTGAAGTATATTAAAGTAATGTGAATTAGTTTACCTTTAGGTTTTGCTCGACCCTCTTCTTCCTGCTCAAAATTGAATACAGAACAACACAATTAATTAATCAAAATAAATATAATAATAATAATAATAAATCAGCAATGAAGGAACAACAATTACTTACCTGTCTCTCACGCTCCCGAGCTCGTTCGAGATACTCTTCACGATCGAATTTTCTCCTGAATGTGTTGTCAACCCCAGCGACCTAATTCAAGCGAATCAAATTAATAATTTGATGGAACAATTTTATTTTATGTTTTAGCAAAAAAAAAAAAAAACTGAAGTGTAAACCATCGACAAGATTGTGGAGATGAAATTATGAACTTACATTGTTGCTGGTGTTAGACATTTTTGTTCAACAAAAAAAAAAAAGGTGATTCTAGAGGGAGTTCGAATTAGAACAATGACTGAAGCTGATTCTTGATTGAAAGAAAACGATGAATTTGAATCGCGATTTTGTGAGTGAAGCCCTAGGTTTAATTCTGTTCTCTCAGTTAACTATTTAAATATATATAAATTAAACGATAAAATGTTACAACAGACCGGGTGTTTGGTCTAGTGGTATGATTCTCGCTTCGGGTGCGAGAGGTCGTGAGTTCGATTCTCGCAACACCCCTTATTATTTTTAATTTTATAAAATCAAAATAACTTATATTTTTATTTGTTTTTTATTTTTTATTTGTTTACGGTGTAGAAATAGTATTTTGATTTTTTATTTGTTATGAGATTGCCGAGGAAACGAAGCTAAGCTAATCTAACAATGTGGAGTTCGATGATGATGATATTGTGTGTTGGAAGCATTGTTATTATATTTCTGATCTCAACCGCTTCAGCTAACGACGTCGTTGTGCTCACAGAAGACAACTTCGAAAAAGAGGTTGGCAAGGATCGTGGCGCTCTCGTTGAGTTTTATGCTCCTTGGTAAAACACAAATCTTAATATTCGTTATAATTTCATCCTAACATAAAAATAACTATCAATACTCACGTTAACGTTCGCTCTTTATTAGATAAAATTCCCATGCTTTATGTGAAACTTATTCTCCCAAGTCATGAGCCTGTGAATATTACTCTCAATAATTAGATGGAATTTGCTTTAAAAAATAATAATAATTAGGTGTGTGTTTGGTAATTGATATCACGTCGAAACTCAAACTCAGTTGAGTCATCGTAATTTTACAAAAAGTACAAATAAAAAAATTGATAACGGTCTGTTGTTATTCTGACAAATCCGCAGTAATACCAAAGATGCACAAAATTCAGGTGGGTCCCTCCTTGGACCAATATGATTTCTACTCAATAAGTGTGCCAAGTCATTAGAAATTGTGTTTTCATTGTTAGGTGTGGACACTGTAAAAAGCTAGCCCCAGAGTATGAAAAATTGGCTACAAGTTTTAAAAAAACCAATACCATTTTGATTGGGAAGGTTAGTTACTTAATGTATTTTCATCTTTTAATGAGGTTGAACCTTTACTGTTCATAATTATTCATGTTGGATACATTTATCAAGTTTATATTCTTACCATCCTTGACCATTATTTTATTAATGTCTATAGGTTGATTGTGATGAACATAAAAGTGTTTGCACTAAGTATGGAGTTTCTGGTTACCCTACAGTTCAGTGGTTTCCCAAGGCATCACTAAAACCAAAGAAGTTAGCACATTGTTCATTTTCTTCCCTTTCAAACATTTTCTTAACAGTAGAATATGTCAGATATTTCCATGTTCTTAACTTGTTGGCATTTTTTATTTCAACCACAATACATCTAAACTAATAATGTGTTCTTTAGGTTTGAAGGTGCACGCACCGCGGAAGCCCTTGCTGCTTTTGTAAACATTGAAGGAGGTATTTATGTGAATTGTTCTCTTTCTACTTATATTGAATTATTTTGTTGTTAACTTTCTTTTTTTTCTCTTCCACTTATTGTGCTCAAATGCATGATGTCAAGACATGTATTTTCAAAGGAACTATTGATTTGTATGCTAATCTTAAGGTAGAAATTTGACATTGTTTTACTTATTTATATTTCAATGTGATGAGGATTTTTGTCGAGTAACAACAATCTTACAATGTCTGGAATAGGATTTTTAAATGCTTTTTCAAGAATGTTGAGCATAATAAGATTGTGTTTTTCTTTGTTGTTGTGCACGAGCAGGGGAAGCTAATTTCATCTTTTCATATCTATTTTTACCAATAAGTTGCATTGCATTCACATTTTTCTGATTGATTGAGCTTGAAATTCTTATCCAATATTATCAATGACTTTTGAGTCAATGTTCTGAATGCTTAGCAGTAGAATCTAACCATCCAATGTTGTTTTTCTCTTGTATTCATGTCTTGTTGAGTATTGCCATTATAATATGTTGGCGTGATAGTTTGTCATCTATTCTGTTCTTCTTGGCATTTTGAATGATTTTAAACTTAATTATGTCGGCAATTTTTGTGCATAGTGTTCGGTATGTTTATCATTGGTATACAATGTAATTTTAATGTAGGTACCAATGTGAAGATACCTTCTGTTCCATCCAGTGTGGTAGTTCTCACTCCAGATAACTTCGATGAAATTGCCTTAGATGAAACAAAAGATGTTCTGGTGGAGTTCTATGCACCGTGGTAATTATAGATTAACATGATTTGCATTAACTTTAGAATATATACGATGGTTTATTTATTTTTCATTTTCAATGTTTTTGAACATTTTTTTTGTTAATCAGTTTATTATTGTCTTTAGGTGTGGTCATTGCAAGGCCCTTGCTTATGTAAGGATATTCTCTTTTCTAAGATTTCTACCATACCTTATAATCATAATTTGATGGGTTTCCCCATCTTATGACTATATCAAGGTTGATGCTGATAATGCTTTTACTATTTCTTTAGACTTATGAAAAGGTTGCTGCAGTATTTAGGATGGAGGAAGAAGTAGTTATTGCGAATGTTGACGCTGACGAGTACAAAGATTTGGCTGAGAAGTGAGTGCAGTGACATACTTTTATGTGCCTTGTAATTAAACTATGTTAAAATCATATTTAACAGACACATATGCCTAATTTGGATTATTTCCATTAACAGATATGGTGTTGCTGTCTATCCCTCATTGAAGTTTTTCCCAAAGAACAATAAAGCTGGCGAAGATTATGTCGGTGGTCGTGATTTGGATGATTTTGTAGCTTTCATTAATGAGAAATGCGGCACCAACCGTGATGAACAGGGTCAACTTACTTCTAAGGTTACTTTATTAATGTGTTTACTGTTTAAATAAAACTAGAATACTATACTTGATAGCTGAATGGATTAATTATTATTGATTTAGGCTGGTATAGTAGCATCTCTAGATAATTTGGTGAAGGAGTTTGTGAGTGCTGATGATGATGAGAAGAAGAAGGTTGTCTTTTCTCGACTTGAAGAGGAAGTTAAGAAACTTAAGGGATCTGCTGCAAGGTTTAAGCGATATCATGTTTCCTTTTTTGTTCTGATTTGCTTTAGTTTATAATATGAACTATGGTTATCGTGTGGCCCTACTTAATTTGTTTGATTTCCTATGGTGTCCTTTTTTTGTTTCAGATACGGCAGCCTATACTTAAAACTTGCTAAGAGCGGTATGGAAAAAGGTGCAGACTATGCAAAGAATGAGAGTCATCGTCTAGAGCGTATGCTTAAGAAGGTACTAGTAATTTCTTAATACTATTAGTATAGTAGCAACTAATTTAATAAATATATTGAACATGAAACATGAATATCATATTCTCATATTGAACATGATTCCTTTTAATGGGATGGCAAGGTCCATGTCCAATAACATAAAAGCTATTTAAAACATGAAGCAACCACCTCAAGATAATACATATATGTTAAATTAAGTATTTTCTAATGAATATTATTCCAAAACATACATTATAGGTTATTTCTTTATATAATGAACTTATGGTGATGGCCATATATGCATTGGTTCGTCGTCCTCTCCAATTATGTCAAACAAGAAATTATTTGTCCACAAAGCAACAATGTTTAACAATTTGCACATCGATGTATTTTTGAAGTAAATTGGTTGGAACAAAAGCAGTTCTTTATTAAATGTATTAGAAGTGGGTTATTCATAAAAGAATTGGTTGTAATTGTAAATTTCAGGTTAAAGATCTATATTCTGCTTTAAGGAATAAGATATGATAGAATTTTCTTAAATATTATATCAGTCTTTTTAACTAACCCTGTTTTTTCAGTTCCAATTGCTTATTTCATTGGCTATTTTAGGAATTTAACCTCTCAATATTGTACTTCTTTTGATTATGTAAATAATGGAAATTTTCTTGTTTTTTTTGTTTATTAAAAGTTTAGATATGACTATGAGTGCCATATTATAAGTCTAGTAGTTTGAGTAATCAATTATTACAATGTAGCTTGTAAAAAGCTTTTATTTTGTATGTTAATTTGAACAACTTGTCTGAACACATTTGAATATTGTCATTTAATGCAGTCAATAAGTGCAGAGAAGGCGGATGAATTTACTCTCAAGAAGAACATCTTATCTACTTTTGTTTGATCTTATGGTTGTAGAATAGTCATTGCTATAAATTCTATCAAGAGGCATGACGTGTAATTCCTGAGTGTGTAGGTATTATTGTCGTGGTTTTCTTATGACCATGCCCTCTAAATATGCAGTCTTTTATGCACACTTTTTCATTCTTCATGTATCAAATTTTGTAAAAATTAAAGAAAATGATAGACTTTCATTTGAGAAAATATATTATAAATCTTCTATTTGAATGGCTTCCGGTTCAAGATAAATTTGGACATTATCATAGTTTTTCTTGCATTTTCCCATCACTCATGATTTCATTGAGCCATTTTTGCTTCAAGCAATGCAATCTGAAAAGTTTAGTTGGACTCCAGTTATTTGATTGTGACTTTTCATTTTATACTAAGAGTAATATATTACTATCATCTCTCTCTTGTTTCGCCAAGGCACATCTCTCTCAATAGAAGTGCAACCCTTTACATTTTTGTGTCATTACCAACACTTTGCATTATTGTGTCATTTAAGACACATCTCTCTCAATAGAAGTGCAACCCTTTACATTTTTGTGTCATTACTAACACTTTGCATTATTGTGTCACTACTATTTTTCTATCTGAAACATGGAAATGAGGGAAGAAATCGAAAGAAAACATATGTGTGAATTGATTGGTATTGACTGAAATGGTATAAATGACAGTTATTTAAGTGATTACGTAAATGCGTATGCTAACCAACTTGCTTTCTCTTTTAAATAATTCTAAGCTAGTATATATCTTTTCAAATGATCAAAATGTAACTACTTTAACTGAAAATTTATTTTCTAGTCATTCTAATGAAAGCAATACTTCTTCTGTCACGAAGAGGATTAATGAAGACAATCTCGCAATTGACCAGAGAAGAACTTTATCAACTTTCAT
Source organism: Cicer chorassanicum (assembly GCA_037974735.1). NCBI lineage: Eukaryota > Viridiplantae > Streptophyta > Magnoliopsida > Fabales > Fabaceae > Cicer > Cicer chorassanicum. The sequence goes on along the minus strand of JBBPBP010000003.1, from coordinate 57,393,795 downwards.
CATATCAATTTTCCAATGAAATATCTATGACTATTGATTACACCATATAAATAAGCTCTTTGTCAGTATTATACTCTCAATAAGTGGTAAAGACACTGTAGAGTACTACCCAATGGAAAAGCATGAAAGGGACTTGAGTGAATTCTGTTCCACTTCAATGGTATTAATAATTTTGCTTCATACCTTACTACATTTCGTAAGAAAAAAAATGGAAACCACCAAGGGGTTAAACAATTAACAAATCAGAAACCAATTCATCAATCAAACATGTTAGTATGTCCCCTTCAACCTCTAACCCCTCTTCAAATGCTTCAAAGTCAAAGTCAAGCCATTTCCCATATCCAGTGCTCATGTCCTTGCTGACAAGCTCATCCACCATTACCTCTTCCATGTTTTTAAAACTCACCATTTCCTTGTATAATTCTTCTGCCAAGATGTTCTTCTTCTGAATTGATGTCACCCATTTAGGCCATGCTTTGCACCTTCCAACAAAAGCTTGCTCACATCTCAACTCTAGGCACTCACTCACATAGTCAAATAAAACCTTCCTTTCAAGCTTAGAATACTCTTCTTCACAGTATGATGATCCTGTACTCTGATGATTCTCCAATAGATCAAAGAGATTTGGCATTATAACTGTATTCGTTCGCCCCATAACAAATTCTTCTGCCATAAATTCCGCATTGCCAATAATATTCTGTACGTATTCAAGTTCCATGTTGCTTGATAATTTAACATCTACCATGTTTGGTATTCCACTTATTTGTGTGACTGCCACATTGTGTCCCATAGATATGGAAGAGCTTTCCTCTGACCACGTCGCCTCATTATCAAGTGATTCGGATTCGTTTATCTGGGAAATATTAGATACTTCTTCATCTTGCATAGAAGAATAAACTGTGCTGCCTGAAAACAGGAAGAAACTGATTGGCAAGACAATTATACGTACAAGCGCTTATGCTAAGGAAAACTGGAAAAGCAACTAATTTCTTCGAAATTTGTTTTCACTTTTCACCAAACATGGATAAAGAATCTATAAATAACAAATTTGTAACACAGGCCCAGCATAAAGACTAAAGGTTCTCTGGAAGCTGATGCAATGTCTTGTTTAGGAACTTCAAGACAGTAAAAAAAAATTATAAACAAAAATAAGAACTTCACACTTATTAAAAAAATTAGTTTAGTACAATTAATTTTCTTGAACTAAAAAAATAAGTGAATTCTTAGAAGTATATTTCATGCAAACTTGTTTTAGGTAAATAAAAGAGTCATTAGAAAATAAAACTTATATTAATCAAGGAGTTGTAGTAATGAAATCACTAATAGAGTGAAAGTAGTTAAATTAATTTATATTCAGAGACTACCAAATATGGATATTTTTTTGCTTATATTCGAGACCGCATGAAGTAAAAGGTAGACAAGTGAGATTTTGCTTTCAAGATCTAAACAAATAAAACTCAAAGGAAGGAAAAGGTGAACTTTACCATATGTACTGTCTTCACTATCCAAGTAACTTTCACTGACAGAAGGAGCTTGAAAACCCGCAACAGCATTGGAATGCTGACAACCTAGATCGTTTCCACTTTGACGGTTTCCGCTACAGCTATCTCTTATTTCTGATGTCTGTACAAGTGATTGAGTACTAAGTAAGCATATGGACTCTTTTCAGTTCAAAGATAATTGAAAATCACAAACAACCTAATTTGTAAAATCAGATTCTGTGAATGGCACATGGACTGTCTTACACAATTGTTCTCTGTAAATCAGGCTCAAAATAATCTTTTGACTAAATTGTTCTCTGTCTTACATATCATTCTATCAATATATACTACTTGAAAAAAAGGCCATTAGGAATGAAGCTTAAAGTAATGCTATACCTGCAGTTGCTGATTCATTGTAAGCACTGGATCATCACTTGAACAACATCGATGGTTATGCATTCCATCAAGTTTATCACTGAACATTTCTTCTTGTTCCTTAGTTATGGTGTTTACCATACTGAATGCTTTGTCTTGTAAACTAGATCTCAAACCAGTAGAAGGCCCGTCTGAGGCTAGGGTACATTGAGATAAGTTAAGTCTCGATGTCAACTCTTGCAGCTTTTGCTCCAACAGGACACTCAATGCATCACTATCTATCATATGTGTCGGAGAAAGTGATAACTTTCTGGGGTGAAGATTATCACCATGCCCAAGAGAGTCAACACCAAATCTAGTTCTGGTTTCCATCACTTGCTCAGTAGAGGATAGTGACTCAGGCATGCTTCTCTTCAAGGGAGACGTAAATGTAAATGAAATAACATCATTGCTTTCGTTCATGTTAAAGGCATCCTGGTCAATACTTCCATCCGTTGTAAAATTGCATCTTATGGACTTGCTTTCGAAATTGTTTCTTGCATTCTCAGGACTTCTTGCCTCATGAACACCACTGCTGTTATGCTTTTTCTTTTGGGAAATACTATGAGTTTTGGACGGGGGAAACTCCTTTCGGTGATCCATTGCCCTAGAGCTTGACCTTTTAGGCTGAATACTGACATTTGTAGCAGCACCCTTGTTTGTTGCCTTCCTAATTCCAGTAGAACTTTCTGAAGATGAAGCCCGTGGTGTTGGCTTGTTGGAATCTATTTTTGAAGTTGATTTACCTTTGGAAGTCATGCTATTTTGCTTTTGATTATTCTGTACCAACACATTGCTATTACGGTTTGCACACGTTTTCTGCGGCAATGATCGGTTTGTAATTGGTTTCTGGCTTCTTGTAAGCTGGTTTGACTTTATCTCATTCTGTTCTTTCTGCTTCATATATTTCCTATTACTATTTGAAACCAATGTATCTCTGTGTTGACCATTGTTTTTGGCTTGCATTGCAAGAGAACCTGATTTTCCTTTACTTACTGATTGACAAGAACTACGTTTCTCAGAATCTCTAGAACCCTTCAACGACGATGTACATTTGTACAAATTATTACAGCCCCTCTCACCAGGCTTGACATTTGAAGGGTTGGCATTTCTCAGATTCACTAGATTTTCAGGCATCGGTGCATATTGTCCAGCTTCCAACCTCTCTTTCAAATCAAGAATTCTCAAGGGAACAGATGAAGGCCCAGCTGATGACCTTCTATTCCTCATATACGGCTGAGGGCTTCCATCAATTATCTTAGCAGCCGCCTCCATTATGTGAGCTGCATTCTTCGGCGGCAGAAAACCAGTATTCTTGATGGGAGACAATAATCTATTGTGAGTAACTGGAACTGGTTTAGCCGACTTTGGAGGCAACATTTCAGTTTGAAATCTCTTTATTGGCCGGTTTACCATTTTATAAGCCCTTGATTCCATGGCATCCCAAGAAGACTTCTCCGGCTTAAGTGGTGTGTTTATGTAGTCAGCCTGACGAAGGTCATCCATTGAACGAAGGGCACTCGCATTACAATGAGAACCTCCATAAGAGTTGGAGCCGTATAATGAAGTGCAGGAAATCTCACCGACTTCTGAATTAGGCAAAGAATCCAAACCCATGAGTCTTGCTACTAACCCAGGGGCTTTACTCCCACAGCCTTCATCACTACATACTGACAAAGTGCAGTTAAAATCACCACTTGCAATATTACTCGGACTTGCTCCATTCTCATCCACCTTTATCTAAAACAATTATAATAACCAAACCAAAAGGAAAAAAAAATCAAATACCATAAATAAATATGAAAACTGCAAAAAAAAAAAGAGAGAGAGAGATAGCAAAAAGTTGGGGGAAAATTCAGACCCTATTGAACTGTGATTCTGGCAAGGTCTCCACATTTTCCTTTCCTTGTCTTGAAACTTCTGCAGTTAATGTAGCAGAAATATTTAGAGTAGGCGCAACAAACCGAGCATTTGAAGAATAATATGTTTGAATAAATAGCTCAATTAGACGCTTATAACATAAGCATTTGTACAGGTGTATTAAAATAAAGTTAAACTGTTTTTATACAAGCTATCCTGCAGAACTTGTAAAACTGTCATAAGCTATTTCCAAGGTTGTCAAAATCGAGAGTTTAAGTAAACTTGTTTTGCCTAGGTGAAATCGACTCGTAAATTCAAGTTTACCACCAAATTGACTAAAAAATGCTACCTGAAATTGTGTAATCGTACAATCGTACAATTTTACAAGTCAACTCGCGATTTTAACAACCTAGAATATTTCCATAAGCCCTACCAAATAGTCTCCCAAATGCTTATGCAAGTAGAGAAGCTCAAATAAGTGAATCAAAGTTCAAACAAACCCTAAATGGTTGACATGGCAAGCAAAGAATGACAAAAAAAATGAACGTGAAAGAGAGACGTCACGTGATTAACATTACCAGGCAATGTTGGATTGTTCCAAACGAGCTTCTTTCGAGATTTGGCATTCCAATCGAACAAGCTGAAAAAACTTCCCTTAGAACGTTTTTTCTCCATTTCCAATTCTTCTTTTCCTAACAAAGTTAAACAAAAACATTACCTAACACACAGAAAAGAGTGAAAGGAAACATTTTTATACAACTACGTTATCAAAACTCCAGAACCCAAATCTCACATATACAAATCAATTTCAACATTTTGAATGAAACTAACGGACTTGAAATTACAATACAATTTAGTTAATCGAGATTTGAGATCTTACTTGAAACGAAGAAACCCTTCACTCAGAACCCCATATTCAAACTTCACAATAGTGTTATTTGCAGAGCCAAACACAATTGAAAAACATGCGACATTTTCATGAATCACACCAAATACCCATTATCCAATGCACACACTTTGTTGCTCCATTATTATTATTATTCCGCAAATCGAAATAATTTATCGAAATTTTCCAATGGGTACCAAAAATAAAAAGTAAATGAAAATAAAAAACCTATTTTTTGCTCTCATTCACTCTCGGAATGCTTCTTTTTTTTTTTTCTCCACGAAATTAGTCAAAGCGAAGAGAAGCAGAAGAGATCTGTAGTTGGAGAGAGAGAGAAGTGTCACTTGGTTCTTGTGAACTGAGTGAGAGAATTGAGGTGTTTGATTTTTGGGCTCAAATTAAATCAAATGAAATAAATGAATATCTACACAGTGCACCCTTCGTTGATTTTTTTTTTTGTTGACTAAACTTTGCTTTTTAAATAAACAAAATAATTTTATTAAAAAGAATGAAGGGTTACTTCAACTCTTAAATCAAAATACCCATATGAATATTGCACATTTCATGTGAATGTCTTAATTTTGTACCTTTTAATATTCACTTGTTTTTATCTCAATTTGTTTTTTTTCATATGATATTTAAATTATTAATTCAAATGGTATCTAAATAGTTCGAGATGTTCTCATTTTATCTCACTTATTTTCTTCAAATGATAACCTTAGTTTTTGATGAGCTACCTAAAGGAATGTTAAATGTCTAACAACATATGCTTCAATTCTATTAAGATGCTTTTGGCCAATTCATTAATCTTGATAAATTGGAGATCTCTTTCAATCGAAATGTGTCTCTTGACAAATAAATTGACTTCCTAAGACATTGGAGACTTTGTCACAATTTTTTTATTTTGTTCAATATCGTGTTTGGAAGAAACTCAAGGGGTGGAAGAAAAATGCATATTCTCTACACGAAGATAGGTGTTAATTACGTCGATGACACAATTCATAGCCACATACATCATGAGTTGCTTTATTCCAAATGGAATCCTCCACCGAATAATGTTTATAAAATCAATGTTGATATGGTGGCCCAAATGACAATGTTTAGCGAATTTTAATTGTCACCAGAGATAGTGAATGTGTTGTCTTAGTTGTTGCTACGTGGAAAATTATTACTTTCTCTAACTCGGATGTAGCTGAATCAATGGGATTTAGATTGGTGCTCTAATTTGCTCTTGATTTGGGGTTTCATCGCCTTATAATTGAGGAAGACTCCCTCAATGTTATTAGAGCAATGTTCATTCCTCAAACTACTTATACTTAGGATCCATAGTTACCGTTTGTCACAATTTCCTTTCTTTATTTCCTTCGTATGTTATGACTCGTGTAAAGAGATCTGCTAATAACTCTGCCTACTGCCTAACCAAGTTTGCATTAACATTAGACGATGCTATTTGATTTGAAAAATGTTTGTCTTATATTCATGCCTCTGTTAGATATGATTTAGCTGATTAATGATATTTCTCTCCTCTAAAAAAAATGCATTGGAAATTGAAATTTTTATTTATTTTTCGATTCTCACTAATGCTTAATGTCGTTATTTTTTAACGGTTGAGTAAATAATATATTTAAACTTAGCCTTATAAAATTCCAAAAAACTTGGTTTTAGTCAATGCAAGAAATTTGATTTTAAACCCTACATAATAAAAATAATTGTTTTACTCTCATGTACGGTTTTTATAATAAATTATAATTTGTGTATTATACTTGTTATCAATTTATTTAGAAGATATCAAAAAATATATTAATTTTGGCTAATTAATTAATGACAAACATTTATTATGTATATAATTATATATTTCCTTAGCGACTCATTTTCAAACAAACAACGTGAAAAAATTATAATTAGTGTATTATGTTTGTTCTTATTTTTATATTGACGATATTAAAAAAATACTAATTTTAACTAATTTTGTATTGACAAATATTTGTCGTGCATGATTTTTATAATTTTTTTATATTTCGTCAATGCACGATAATGAATCTGTTCTTTTAATTCAGTGATGTAATTTGTGGTGGATAAAACTAGAGAGAAAATTTTCAAAAAAAAACTCGAGAGAAATATTTTATCACAAATTATCTTACTAATTTTTTGTTGTTATAATTAGTCACTAAAATTGTTATTAATCACTACACATAAATTTTGATTAGATGTTTTTTAACACTAAAAATTGTATTAATTCAAATTGATAACAATTATATCGATCAAGAACAATACAATTCAAAATAGATAAATAAAAATGATGAATTTGCGAACAAACTTACAACATACAAGTTAATAATATAAAATGACAAAATATCTACAAATAAGACAAAACTTACAAATATGGCAAGATTTAAGTGTCTAAAATAGTTTTTAAAGTTGTAATGTTAAAGACCCCAAAGTCATTGATTGAATTTATCCTGGATCGAAACTGATTTATCAACTTAAAACATTAAGATGGAAATAAAAAATATCTCATTAAGACGACAAAATCATAAATAAAAAAAAATTAAATATATTTAAAAATCACTTATTTAAATACGTAAAATGAACAAAAAAAAAAACGATTTAACAAAATAATTGGTCCAAAATCACCTCTCTTAAATAAAAAAAGTAAAAAAAAATGAATAGTCAGAACGATGGCTAGGTTTTCTATAATGTCAAAATCCAATATATATATATTCTTTGATTAGATGTTAAACTCCATCTTTCATTTTCGAATTAAATGTTTTACTTTTATAGAAAAAATAATTTCAGTCTAGTCCTTTTCGATTAGATGTTAAACTCCATCTTATAACATTTACAATATAACTCTCCAATATGAGTGTTTAAATAAATCTTGCAGGTCAACTTCACTGATTTTATAAATTTTTAATCATAAATATTATCTCCAACTATCACTTAAAAAAAATTACTTAATAAATTTTATCAATAAATATATCATTATATTTCAACAATATTCATTTATTTTAATAAGATTTATTAAGTATTTTGTAAAAAAAAAATTATTGGATAGAAAGAGAGGATATTTCTATAAACATAATTCTCTATAAGCATTATGTTTATTGTAAATCCTCTTAATAATTTGAAGGACCAAATTGAATCTGCTTAAACTCAAATAGTAGAATAAAATAAACAATTTGTATCGAAGGTTGTGGCAATATTAAATTGGTACAACACTTGTTTGTTTTAATGTCCAATATTTTCAAATATTTGGCTGGAGATCGTGAAATGGGTTGGATTTTGTCAAATAGGCACGAGTTATTTGGAAAACAAGCAATCATGCTATTCCTTTGTGAAAAAGCAATCTCGGTTGAAGAAACAATAGAGCATGTAAAATCACTAATAACTAAGTATTGTTCCCACTTAATTAAGTATTGTTACCACTTAAAAACATAAAATTATTTTATTTGTGAAGATTCTAATGCACATTAATATAAGAGATAAATTTTTGAAAGATTAAGTTTGACTGTTTACAAAAAAAAAAATATTTGACATTGTTCAAAATGAAAAAGTCATATTATAGTTTTAAAATAAAATTAATTGCACTTTTAATTTCATATTTTAAAAGTTATATTACAGTTTTAAAATAAAATTAATTGTACTTTTTGGTTCTCGATTATCATATTTATTACAATTTTAGTCAAAATCCATAATTTTTACTTCAAACGTAATTATTTATAGTCTAAAAAATGATAACTTTTTTGTCTTAAAAATATTTTTCTCTTCAAAATTATA
>JBBPBP010000003.1:57369258-57385191 GCA_037974735.1 Cicer chorassanicum | reverse complement strand
CCACTAATTGAATTTTTTTTTTCAGAATTTGTTATAAAAATAGAATCCAATACCTCTTTATCACTATAATTTATATGTTCCTCCCCAAACCACTAAAGTACTTAGAACTCTCCTAAAAAGACTTAGAATTAAACGTCAAAATGAAAATGTAGAATTTAGTTTTTTTTTTTTACAGATGTGCAATTTAGTTTGTATCTACATATGTTAGCATGTCTTGTGCTAGCTTATGTTAATGAATAAAATTTGCTTTTTCTAAAAAATAAAATTCAAAACAAATATAAAAAAAATTCAATCCAACTATTATAAAATTTAGTCGAAAATGTTCAGCCATCTTTTATGTTATTTCTCTGTAATTAATAAGGGATTTAAGTTTTTTATCTTTTAAAACTTGAAAACTAATTCTCTTCTTTTTCTATATTCCGTTTTAAAAAAGCTTGTGTGTTTGTTACGTTAGTGACCTGATTTTAACAACGCACACTACATATTTTAGGATTTAAACGAGTCGTCATCATCATCATCATTATTATTAACATGGTCATTAAAATTGAAATGGTTCTCATATTCTTTGGTGTTCAGTCTCAATATTGTGAGATATTTTCGTGTTTGGTTCCGTATTTATATTGACAATCTTGTGTCTAAAGACCAACACCACCGTAATTTTAAAAAGAAAATGTTAAACATTTCAAAAAACTATGTGGATATATACCAAAGCTTTAAGGGTTCATCAAATTGAAACATATCACAATTAATGATACAAAAAGTAGCAACTAATTAAGAAAAGGGTGAAAATGCTACAAAAAGAAGATACAAGTTTAACATCATTAGAATGCATAAAATTAATTTATTCTAATTTTTGTGCGAAGAATCCATCATATATATCTTAATATATCATAGACAAAGATGCAAAAGATTGATGAATCTCTCATCCCATCCCATCATATATGCATTACTTGGATATATATTTTGCTCTAGATATTGGTTACGATCTTGATGCATTTGATCTTCAACCAACGCCACCCTTTTTTTACAGAATGTTTGAACTTACCTTCAGTCGCATAAAATTTGTAATTAGCCACTCTTCTCTTTCTCTTCCTCTCTGGATCATTCCACCACGAAGTACTCTTTATTTTGACCACAAAATGTTCTCGAGATGTATCATAATTATAATTAGAGTATAAAGATGGAGAGTTAACACTCCTCCCAACCCACAAGTTTTTGTTATTTCTGACATTCGTGTCATGTAGGTTGGTACCAGCTGGTTGACCTAGTTGGTGTTGGAGTCCCTCCATCTTTTACCCCTAAATGGTGTTGTTGTTATAGCTAAATCTTTTCTTTCTGTGTTTAATTACCTTTTTTCCCTCTCCTCTCTCTCTCTTCCCTTTTATCTGCCTAAGGCAGTAGAAGAGAGAGGAAGAGGGGAAACTGAAATTCAAAGGTCTACAATATTAAGAATGTTTTATATATCTCTGTTTTGAGGAGAAAAATGAAACAATGGTTAAAGAGAGAGACATCTTCTATAACCTGAAATAAGAATGAAAATGAGACGTACACCTCATGATCACCAACAAGCCATGTTTTATTTTGTGTTTCGACTTAATTAGTCATGATACGTGTCGTTAGTAAATAATTAGCTCTCAATTTAAAACTCCATCTACCTAATTATAGCTTGACCATAATATAACTACCACATGTTTTTAGGTTTTTGAAGAAATTTTCATAAGAAAAAAGTATTTGAAATTGTTAATATTAACATCTTTTGAAATATTTCATAATGTATTATAACTACGAAGGCAGAGCAACAAATAATTTGAACATCAGTTTTTCTTTTAAACTAAACAAAAGGTGTGTAACCAATATTCCTTTATTGTATTGCATCATTTAAATAATAGTTTTCTTAGAAAACATAATTAGATGTACGAAAAATCAAATAAATTGTAATATGATAAATTTCACCATAATTAATTCACACAACTGTCTAATTTTAAATTCGAATTCAAACCACACATCCGACCAAATAATATAATAATTTATCAATTGAACCAGAATAAAAGATAAATCAGATGTGCTTTATTTGATGTGAATGAATGCAAATGAAGTATAAGACTTATATGGGTAACATTTGACATATAAAAGTTTGTAATAAAAAATTGAAGTATAATGAATATCGGGATTATTGGATGTGCAACTCCACATACTATATAAAATGTTATCAAAATCACAACAAAATGTGCAGCTAGACACTTATTCCATATCGATACTCGTGGCCGTTTAGTAAGATTTGCTCAGATATATATAAATAAATAATAAATAAAGCGTTTAATTGTCACTTAGCACATCACGAGATTAATATTGTAAAAAATATATTTTACGGTGTATATGAATTCAGTTTATATATAAAATGCAATAAAGAAAATGAACGGCGTATAGAAGATATCCAAGTTTCGTAACCATTCCTTGACATTTTGCAAGAAGCATCGTAATTTCACACGTGGGGAGACTCAAACTTATTAATTAAATTTTCCTTCAAAAATATAAATTTTCCTAATTAATGTCTGGTAGTGTTTGTTTGTTACTATACTACTAGTACATATTTATAAGAAAAAGTACTACTAGTACAAATTAACTGATTTTTTATTTAATAAATTTCATATAAGTAGTGTTTGCCAAATAAATCAATCACACTACACATTCCTTTGAGTTGTGTAGTTGGTTTTAACTAAACGTTGAAATAAGGAATGTTGTTGTTGTTAACACTTGTTTAAAGAACATTCAATTTTTTTTTTCTTTTAATTGCACTGCTACACCTTTAACTAATCGTTCTCTATGCTTCCAATTGTACTAGTATAAGGAACATTTCTTATTTTTTTTCTTTTTCTTTTTCTGAGGTAGGTAAGATGGCTGAAAAGAGTTTAAAATGAGCAGCTAAATGAGCATTTGTAAGTTTGATTTTATTTATATTAAACTTTTTCACTACCTTACTTAGATAACCTTTATGTGAGACAATTAACCTGCTTTTGTCTCTATTCCGAATGATATCCATTCCTAAAATTCTCTTGGTTGGACCAAGATCTTTCATTTCAAATTTCTCATTCAATTGACATTTCAACAAATCCATATGATTCATATCCTTAGAGGCTAACAACATAGCATCTACATATAGCAAAAGATAGATGAATGTATTACTAGTAAGTTGTTTGAAATAGACACAACAATCATAATTGCTTCTAACATACTTGTGTTTTAGCATGAATGAATCAATACATACCATTGCATAGGTGATTGCTTGAGTCCATAGAGTGATTTTCTTAGGTGGCACACCCAATCCTCCGTACCTTGAACCTCAAAATCACTTGGTTGTTTCATGAAAATGGTCTCATTCAAGTCTTCATGTAGAAAAGTTGTTTTCACATCCATTTGCTCTAATTCTATGTCAAAATGTGCAACCATGGAGAGTAAGATCCTAATTGATGAGTGTTTTGAAGGTGCAAACACGAGAAAGGGAGTTGAATTGTGTTTGACTAAGCTGATAACTTTTTAATTATTTGATTAAATTGGTTCACACTTGATGATTTACTTGGAGTAGAAGCAATAACAAAATTAAGAAGTGTAGGAATAAAGTGACACAAGTAATTTATCTTGGTTCACCACTAACTTGGCTACATCCAGTCCCTTCACTCAGAAGGATTTAATCCACTAATTCAACAACTTGAATTACAAAGCATTTGACCCTCCAAATCAGTCTTCTCAAACAACCTGATAACCCCAGACTTTTGAGGAACACACACATCTTGACTCTACCAACTATGCCTTCTCCACACAATATGACAACCCTAGATTGTTGAAAGCACACTAACACCACTATCGGGTTTGAATACAAAGATTTGGAACTTGAGTAGTTGCTTATAACAAGCTGATTATAACAATGACTATCACACTCTAAGAAAATCACTTAGAAAATATTTCTCGTTCGAACAAGTGTTTCTCTCTTTGAACTCTAAGATGAGTTTGAAATTTTGAGCTCAAGTTCTTCTACTCTTTTCTGATTTTCGACGATATTCTTCTTCAACTTTGAGTATCTGTTTATAGATAAAATTAGAGCTTCAATTTAATCCTTGTTTAATTATGAATTGTATCTTCATTCCTAGATTGGTCAACAATTATCTTATTCAAAAATAATTCTGAACAATATGTTTTTTGATAATATGTTCTTTATCCAATTATTTATTTTTGAATGCAATATGAGCAGTTCTTCTAGATTGATTATGTTCGTATTTTGTTCAGATTAATACTGTTCATTTTTTTTTCTGATTGAGTTTGTAAGTTCTTCAGATTGATATTGTTCATACTTTGTTAAGATTGCTTTCGCAAATTCTTTAGATGAAACTTCTTTCCTATTGCTTGCTTTAATCTGGGTGGAAACATAGTATTGAACCGGTTCTTGGACTTTCACAAGTAGGAATATGGCTAAGTCCAATTCAGTATTTTGTCCTTTGTCAAAATCTGAATCATATATTTGCAAATAATAAATGTATCTTCTTATGAGTGCTCCTTCTTGTAAACAATCATTGATAATATCTTCTTGTAAATAATTCATATTTTCCTATGATAAATCTTGATCAAATCTTCTTGTAAAAAAGTCATGTCTTCTTGTAGATAAATCATGATCAAATCTTCTTGTAAATAATTCATATCTTCTTGTGGTAAATATTGATCAAATCTTCTTGTAAATAATTCATATCTTCTTGTGATAAATCTTGATCAAATCTTCCTGTAAATAATTCATATCTTCATGTAGATAAATCTTGATCAAGTCTTATAGTAAATAATTCATATCTTAGTGTTGATAAAATGTTGATCATATATTCTTCAAATCTTGACCATATCTTCTTTTCAACTTGGTCAAAGATTTTCTTCAATTAAAAATCTGAATCAAATGTTATTTTAGATTGTCTTAAAAAACACGAATCTTCTTTCATACTATGTGAAGTCAAATATATTGTTCTCATAAAATATTTTTATTGACATCAAAACTCTAAGTATAAAACCAACTTGGTTCCAACATATTTAACTAATGGAGAAAATATCTCATCATAATCTATCCATTCCCTTGTGTGTAGCCTTTTGCAATCAGCCTTGCTTTGTATCTTGAAACTTCAACTCCTAGAATTCCCTCATTTTTCTTAAATATCCATTTTCTTTCAATGATATTTGCTCATTTAGGTTATGTGACAAGGACCCAAGTGTCATTATTCTCAAGAGAACTTAACGCCTCAATCATAGATATCATCAATTTTTAACTTTCTTTACTTTTAGCCGCTTCATCAAAAGTTCTATGTTCTTCGCTGCTGATTTCTTCAACAGTATGAAAAGCATAGCTTATCAAATCTACTAAGAAACCATACCTGTCAAGTGGCTTGACGTTTCTTCTGTCCCTCTATCTTGCACATAGATAATCAGTCTCATTTTGTTGAATTTTGTTAGCTTGAATATCGACTATATCGATATTGGACTCAACTGACTGGTCTTGTTCTGGTTGTGACCTACTTTATTTTTTAGGCTCCACCTCAAACTCAAATCTATTAAGATCTTTCTAATTTGATACTTGATCTTCATGACAATTCATAGATCTGTAGAGACTTCCTTCATGAAATTTACATATCTACTTATGAAGCATTTTTTATTCTCAATGCACTATGTTCTATACCCCTTCACACCATCAGGGTAACCCACAAACAAACCCTTTTTAGCTCTAGGAGCTAACTTTCCCTCATTGACATGATAGTAAGCAATGCATCCAAACACCATGAGATGACTGTAATTAGAAACCTTTCCACACCACACCTCTTGAGGAGTTTTCAGATTAATTGCACTAAAAGGACTCAGGTTAATGAGATAACAAGTTGTATGTGCAACTTCAGCCCATAATTTGATAGTATTATAGATTTAGATGATATACATCTTATCCTCTCAAGAATGGTCCTATTTATCCTTTTAGTTAGACCATTCTATTGAGGAGTGTTTCTAACAATTTTGTGTCTAGTGATGTCACGTTGTTTACAATAACTAGTAAACTCTTCACTACAAAACTCCAATTCATTATTAATTATGATTTTTTATTTATTTATTTATTTTTTTTTTATCTCCCTATATGTTTTAGTTCCTATCAAAGTCTTCTATTCTTTGAATGAATTAAATGCTTCACCTTTACTTTTAAAATCCAAATTTTTCTACTACAATCATCTAGAAAATGGATGAAGTATTTATTACCTCCATGTGAAGCTATATTGGCTGGACCCCATACATCACTATGGATGTAGTATATGATTCCCTTTGTATAGTGTTGGCTAGTAATATGAGCCAAGTTGAGCAAATACTTCTAACTGCTTGCGACAAAATCAATTATATTTGAAACTGAAAAAACAACCTTCTCAAAAAATAATAGCTCAACATAGAAAATCTACTAGGAGTAGGTTGAACCCAATACTAGACCTAAGAGAGAACCCCCAACAAAAAAGAAAGGTCCAAACATTAGTGTACCACATTCTAACAGAGAAGGAGTTAAATGACTAAATAGAGTCGATTCAACACATTTGAAGGTTTAAAACGAATTTTAATATGAGGCATAAAGTGTATTTTTTTAAATTTTAATATGACAGCACTAAATTAATATAATTGATGTAATATAATATATATTTTTCCAATTGATTTAATATTTTTGAGACAATATTAAATTTAGAAAAGATTTACGTGTTTTAATTTTCAAAATATTAAAATCTGAGACATTTTTATTAAGTAAATTTTATTTTTGAAGTGTTTTGATAAAGTAAAAATTTTATTTTTCATGGAAGTCTAAAACAATTGTTTTAGTGGACTTAATTTCGAGACGATTTTGTGACCAAATGTACAAATAATAACTTAACTAACTATTAATGTCTTTAAGTTTTAACACAAATGATAAATGTCGATTTAGTTAGGTTGAACGTCTTATTTCAAATTCGAACACGAAATTTTAAAATTATATAAATTAATTATGATGATATTTCTGGTCTATTATAAGAAGAAAAGAAAAACTGCTAAAATTTATTTTATATTAAAAAAAACTACATTATGTCTCACAATTTAACAAAAATATTTTGCCTCCTAAAATTAATCTCTGTCCATTTTCCCCCAACTAAACACCTCGTAGTCAATGTGTCTCGATCAAATCAATAGAAAAAGAGAGTGAGTTACATCAGTTTACGTTACGTTGTGACTTGTGATAATGTGATTTTCCTCTAAACGCGTATTTAGTGAAAAACAGACATTTGATTTTAAAAAGTGTCAGCATGTATTTTATTTGGATAACCATTGGATCTGCATATCTCTTTCGTTTCACCTTTATTTATTTTTCCAATTGTTTATCGTCACTAAGTGTGTATAAGTAGTAGTTAGTTATATAACGAGTTAACGACGCGTTTAGTTAGTACTTATCTTGAATTTGGAATTTTGGGATACCTTGTAACACTAGTGGTCAATACTACTACTAACTCCTAATATTGTTAAGGAGGGTCCGAGAGTAAAAAAATAAATAATTAAGAGAAAAAATAAATTATTTATAATTAATTCAATAAAAAAAATTGATTACAATTAATATACGATATATTTTTACACTTTATATATAATAAGAAATATGCTCTTGAGACATTTGTTAGGAGAGTAAAAGATGAAATATTTTTTTTGAAAGTTGTATATTTAATGCATTGATATCTTAAAAAATAATCTTTTGTTCATAATTTTTTTTTTTGTTTTCTTATTTCATTAGTTAATAAGTATTCTTAGAAAATGACAGTTATTAACATGAATTATAGTCGAACTAACAAATCTTAAATGATTTATAGTTAATATTAATCAACTTATAACGATTTACAACTAAGTTCAATAGTATCTAACACATATAGATACTATAATTTATTAAGAAGTGATATTGGAATAATTAAAGATTCTTTTAATTTAAGATATCTAGAAGTAGCATTATTTTAATGATTATATGTACTTTCTGGGAATTTTTATGGAAAATATGATATGATTTCCTGAGATTAATTAACGTGTTCTATTAGTGCACTGCAGAGGAATCTTCCTGGAATCCTCGCTTGTTACAGCAGCATTTTAGTCAACGATTGGTTATGCATGTGTTGGTTGACATTATAAATATGAGACTTTTCTTATTGAATTACTCGTATATACTTATTAATTCCTGGTACCATTTAGTTGAGAAAGCATATATTCTTAGATCTGGGAAAGAGAAATTTTAATTTTATTGGATGGTATCAGATAGAAAATCTAGCAAGGAGCATATAGGCACAAGTGAAATTCCTATTGATGGGTCTAAATGGAGTCTTGGTGTTACAAAACAACCATCAATAAGGTATATATATTATTATACTATATATTATTACTTGTATACTTACTTTTTGGTGTTTGGTTAAGTTGTATTTAATTAACTACTCTAAATTTAATCTTCTCTGTTATTGTGCAGTGGCCTTAGAAATGTGATAAACACTCTAGTAGCGAATGATTACAATTCCTTCTTTGAAACTTTCATTCGAGGAGTGGTAAGAATTAATGTGTTTATTATTTTTGTGAAAGGATTTTTATCTTTTCTGTCTATTTTTTAATTTTGTAATTAGCTAGCATTTGATTTGACTGGGTTTATATTGGATTTAGATCATTAATGGATCATTTATATGATAATAATTAATAATGTGATTTTTTTTTTACTAAGGATAAGGAAATAATGTTATTAATTTGTTTTGAGTCACAGTTAATTGATTAATTTATCTTCCTAAAATAGGTAAGAGATGCGGTGGAAAGAAAAGTCCAAGAGCACCAAACTTCAAGGTATGTTTTACATGTGTATTACACATAATGAAATGAAATATTTAGTATATATTTAATGTATTCAACATCATTATAGTTTTTCAATGTTTGTTTTTTTGACGAATTTAATGCAGAGAAAAGGTTAATGAGGGTGGTATATCTGGAGCCAGACCCTTAGAATTATGTTTTGTTAATAACAAGTTGCCTGAAACAGTTTTTACTCAGTCTAATATAATAGCAAAAGATGGACCACCTCTTCAAATTGCTCTATGTGATGTTAGATCTCATTCACTAGTCAATGATGGTCCCTTTTCCTCAATGAAGATAGAGATTTGTGCCCTCAAAGGTGAATTTGGATCTTGTGGCAATGAGGATTGGACTGCATTTGAATTCAATGCAAATATCTTAAGTGGAAGGGATGGTAAACAGCCACTTTTGGTTGGAGAGAGGATCATTACTCTTAAAAATGGTGTTGCTTGCATCTCTAAAATTATCTTAACTGATAACTCAAGATGGGTAAGAGGAAGAAAGTTTAGGTTAGGAGTCAAAGCTATGCAAAATGGAGAAAATGTTAAAGAGGGTAGAAGTCAACCTTTTAAGGTCAAAGATATCAGAGGAGAGTGTAAGTCTAAGCACATCTTTAGAATTACGGTGAATTGACAAAATCACAGTTGCAGAAAATGACTCTGGTGATTATATCAAAGTCACCGTTAATCTAAATTAACCATACACTTGTTAATTGTTTACTTATGGTTTTTATTGCCTATTTTCTAAAACTAGTACATAATAAATTTTAGTTTTTGGTGGAGTACATAATAAATATTGTTCTTATGTTTTGTGGAGTACATAATACATATTGTATGTCTTATGGTATAACATCAAAACTGACATGTAATTTTTGTCATTTAAGCCTACAAAAAACATTTCCCTCCATTCTTGAATGATGATGTTTGGCGTTTGATGAAAATTGCTAAAAAAGGAAAATTCCACAAGCGTCTCTGTTCCCACAGAATTCACACTGTTAAGGATCTCTTGCAGTTACTCATAGTCAATGAATCTTCATTATATGAGGTAAAAAATTGTTTCTTTTTAAATTTAGTTTTTTTTTTTTAATGAGAAAATCAATGGTTGATATTTGAATAAGTCTATGTTTTGTTACAAATGTACACACAAAATCAACAATTGTTTTTCTCATCTTTAGTTTTTAAAGTGAATTAATCGTTTTAGAGGAGCGAAGATTAATCCGGATATTTTGATTTCGAGATGTAGAAGTTTGGCAAAATTCAGAAGAAGTCTTGGTCAGCGATTATTGAACACGCGAAATTGTGTGTTGTAGATGATTACAAGCTTTACAGCTATCTTGCAAGTGGGCAACCAATAATGCTGATATTCAATTCCATCTACAAACTTGTGGCAGTGACATTTGATGCACAAAATTACTACTTACCAGACACTCTTACCCCTAGCTTGAAGGTATATTAGTATATATATACATTCATATACCTTATTCAAAATATATAGTGAAATAGATTTAAAGGAAAACTTTGTTTGTCACATTATTATTTTTTTTATTAAATTAGTGATTCCAAATTAATGAGCAGGTTTCTTTTTTCTCTGCAGAGTTTGGTAGAAATTGTGAAGCAGGATGCTTACAAAAATGTAGATAAATTTTTATCAATTGATGAGGCTTTGTTGAACTCCATAAGCCTAGAAGAATGTCTAAAATCAGCAGTTCAAGGTCTGCAACTTATTGATATCTCTACATAAGATAGATATTGTCAAATAAGTATACCTTAAATTATTCAATTCAAGCAAAAAAGGCCCATGGTTTCTTTTTCTATTTGTACCAGTAACTAATAGTATTTTATGTTATTCTTTTTATATCATGGCATGTGTATTACTACCACAATATCAATATTATTCCATATGCAAATACATTACCAAACTAAGACAAATCTTTCTATGTCATTTACTAAACTTTCTTATCTCAAATGTATGATTGATTGACATACACTATCATTGTAAAACGTTATACTCTGCCAACAAATCATAATCACTTATATGTATAACTTTAAAAATAGTTATAGTTAAAGTTAAACATTGTTACCTATTGTATAAAAAAAACATTTACATTAACGGTGTATAAAAGTTAAATCTGTGTTATATAGCTCTTTTCCTCCAATCCCACTCTTAATATTGAATACTTTATATATTTTGGGCAGGTCCAAAAGAAATAGGGCCAGGCTATGGTCAACCAAGTACCTCTACTTCATATGAAGGAATGCATGATTGTCAAATCTATGATGATCCAGTGCCAAACATAAGAGAAACACCCCAAAAGAATAATGTGGAAGGTGAAATGTACATTGAAGGTGGTTATTTGACAGAGACTCTCATAAATGAATATCTTCTTAATACAAAGTGGGGGCTAGAAAATAATGTTTTATTTGGTTTTTCTGATGGAGCAGAGTGTAGTACTCGTTTTAATTTAATCAATTCTGCTATGGATATATCAAGCAATGAGAAACCAAAAGCAGTGTGGTGTAAAATTCTGGTTGCTATCAAATGGGTCATATCAGTGAAAAGGGGTGCAGCTGCTAGGAGGAATGCTAATTTGTTTTATTTCAACTATTAGACTCTTCTTGTTTCATATTTCATGCTGGCGAGTATGAATCCTAGTTGACATAATCATTAATCAGACTTTATTTATCTCTCGATCGAAATTTGGACTGTCAGAGCTCCTTTCACTTAGGAACCAGATGGTTAATACAATGTCTATAATAATTTGATAGATAATGTTTATAATCATTCAAAATTTATTCAGTTGATATTTACTATTGAAAAAATCATTTGGTAATTCAAAATTTACTCTATTGGTAGTTTGTACTATTGATATATAGTTGTATTATACTTTGAATTAGTTTTATTCAGTTTAGTTTGTTTCACGTTTTGTTTAGCTAGTTAGTTATCCTAACTACATCATCCCTTTTCTAGGTAATTAGCTTTTGGATTTTCTTTATATATAAGAACCCATTTTCTGTAATTCATAACAATATATTTTGGTAAATAAGAGATGAGGTTATTCATTAAATTTCCCTCTTTAATTACCAAGTAATACTACTTTCTCTCTCGATAAAACTTGAAACATATAGAGGGAGCTTGAAAATCTGGAGGAAATTACAAGATGATCAATTTTTGAAAACTCTATGTGCTACTGGTTGGACCATTTGGACAACGGCCGAGATTTCGATGGACCAACACAACATATATTCTACGGTAGATCCGTATTTAAAAATTATCTGAACAAAGACGATTGACGACACTCTTCCAAATAGAAGTTTACAACCCTTCTCATTCTTACAATTGAGACAATTATTTGTTTGATATTGGTTCGATGAGTTCAATTTAAAAGAATACATGTTCATTTTTCTCGTTTTTATTGAACGAGTATCAATCAATTTATTTTCTCAGCTCTAAGAATAAGGAGACCATAAATTTCTAATTCTATAAAATAATATATTTCACAACATCTTTTTGCATTCTTTTAGTCTAAGTGTGGGTCCTTCTCGTTTTTCCATGATCCTTTCCTCGCGCAAAACCTCAATGTGAAAAACTATCTCAATGTTTTTTGTCGTCAACTAAAACACTTCAGCGAAAGAAATGTTGTTTGAAAAAGTTAGAGTGAGAAGGAGGTCACGACAACTCTTTACTCTAACAAAGTTAATCATTAATCAACTAAATTGTATTTGTAGTCCCTTAAGTTATTTTTAGGTTTTACTTTAGTTCTTTAAGTTTTGTTTATTTCATTTTGATCACTTAAATTATAAACATTAGATACTTTGGTCTCCATTTTTCTCCAATTTTCTTCTTCATCATTTTCCACCAATCTTTTTAAGTCACAAATTTATCAAATCTTCTTTAATTGTATTTCACCAATCTTCTTGAATCATAAACCCAATTCTTCTTAAAACAAGAACCCTAAATTTCTCAAACAAAATCCTAAAAAAATTGTATAATTTTTTTGAGTAAAAAGTATAATTTGTTTATAACTTACTTTCTCTATTTTTTTAAAAGAGTTTAGCAATGAAATTGACATAATCAAAATATGAAAAATGAGAGTCATACTTCACTATATTAAATATCAATGTAGGTATCGTGTGAATTGTACTCATGTGACCTTTCTTCAATTACAATAGTATCGTGTGAATTGTACTTATGGACCTTTCTTCAATTACAATAGTAGTCATCATAGATAATTCTATACTTGTAATATATTTTTAAATTCAAATTCAAATAATGATGAGTTTAATTGTCATTTATGATTAGTATAAAAAATTTATACCTCAAGACATTACAACCAAGATGTAATTATGATAAAAATTAAATACCTCTAATGATCAAACAATTATTATTGATTGATATAGTATAAAAACTTTTTATATATAAATTAAATTCATAATATATTTTAATATAAAATATTAATGTGTTCAATGCAAAAAATTGATAATTCTATGCTATAATTTAATTCATAACTTACTGTGTCAAAAAAATACTTTATCAATTATTAATTGTGATAATCATGAATACCAATATATATTAAATAGTCACAAGAAACTTACCATCTTACATTAGAAATTATACTGATGGCCTTTAATAAAAGTGAATTAAAAATTTGATTATATAGGTGACTTCTACTATGCAAATCATACACCACCCATAACATATATAAAAATTACTAAAAGTTTTTTATCACTTGTTTATTTCAATTGGCTTAAGTCTCATTCCCTTCAACATTCACATATTTACTTTTTATCGAAACTTTGTCGGAGGATTAACTAAGATCACTATTGATTTGACTTCTCATAAATTGAGGATATAACCTATTCATTTACTACTTACTTCACACAAACGATGAAGATACAATTTTCTTCCATCATGAAATACTGACTAAGACGTCTCTTAGTCAATTTAATCTCATACTTACCCAAGTCTATAAATATAAACTGGATCTCCACCCGTGGCGGATCTTGAACTATAATATTGGAGTGACGAAATATTAAAAACTTGATAAATAAGAAGGATAATATTGTACTCTATATAAGAATTTTAAATCCTAAATTTACACAAATATATTGGTGAGAGAGGTAGTAAATCAAATTTTAACTAATATTTTTAATAATTAAAAATTTGTTGGAATTTAGGTTGGAAAATTTATTTTATTTTATAATTATAGTAGTTATTTTTGTAATTTTTTTTATAAATTATTCCATCTGAGTTTTTTATAATACAAATCTAAATTATAATTTAGTACAAAAAAATTGAGCCTTATTCTAATCTTAAAAATTGGGTCTTATTCTAATCTTAAAAATTGGGCCTAATAAAAAAGTGCAATTTTAACAATTAAAAAAATTGATTAAATAAATTTTAGTCCATATATACATATCAATCCAATGAGAATCTACACATACCAATCTTCATGTCATTTGGTTAGATTAATTCGTGTAACAAGAAAAAATGCACATATAAGATTGTCATTTGGTTAGATTAATTCGTGTAACAAGAAAAAATGCACATATAGTATGTTATCTTCACATATTAGACTGAAACATAAATCTCAACAACATAACTCACAATTTAACCCATAAAAATACACTGATTATAGAACCCAAAATTAAAACAACATACACCACCCTATATTAATATCTATATTAATTAATATATCAAACCACGTAAACCTTATACACTTATATAATTTATTTTTATCTTTTTTTTATTGGAGTGTATTTTTAACTATTAATCTGATTAAAATGATTGTCAATTGTTTTTGACTGGGAAAAAAATGAGTACGTAAGATAAATTGTTCTATTTTTGTAACTTTGACTATTTTTATAAGATTATTTTAAACAATTTACGTTTTGTATATTTATAAATTTTAATTGGTGAAAATTATTATATATTAACAGGTGGTTTTCTTCTTTGGGCTCTTTCAATAAGTATTTCTTATTTTCCTTATACATGATGAGAATAACCACGATGTTCATGAACAAAATACATCTTTATTGTGTTGGGTCTTTTTTCTTTGCCTCACGCAGTATAGATATTCATCAGGTATAGCGTACTGATCCTATTTTTTTCGTCCATTACACATTAATTATTTTCTATTTGCTGTTTTTGTATTGATATAACTGAATGTAAGACCATTTTGTAGAAACCAAGTCCCCCTTCAACATAATGTGTTATTTTGCATAGAGTTTATACAAATATAACACATTTAACTTTTGGCCTTTGTTTATTTATTTTATCTCGTATAAAATTTGTACATAAATTTTTTAGATATTATTTTCTTATAAATTTTGACTACTTCTATCTATTCAATCAAATTTTTATATAAAAAAGGTTTCGTTTCCTTAAAATAATTATATGTAAATTCATATGTCTCTATCAAATATTTTACACACTGATAAAGATAAATATTATTTAATCTATATTAATTTTTATTTAACGAATTATAGTATTATAAATAAAATAAAATAAAATATTTTAAAAAAAATTAGTGAAAATTTTGGAATAGTCATATTCACCGTCTATGTCCAACCACCGTTTTTCCAACAAAACTCCGCAATATCATTCTTACATTTCCTTGTAATGCAATTTTATACATTACAGCCGTTGAAATACAAGTTCATGGCACAGGCTGTCATTGATGTTGGATTTATTATTTATACTGTTCTTCTTTATTTATATTGTTCGGCTTAATGAACAGATTGTGAATATTTTTGCAGCATTGTAAACTAA
The DNA here is from genome assembly GCA_037974735.1 of Cicer chorassanicum. Classification (NCBI taxonomy): domain Eukaryota; kingdom Viridiplantae; phylum Streptophyta; class Magnoliopsida; order Fabales; family Fabaceae; genus Cicer; species Cicer chorassanicum. The sequence continues at coordinate 57,369,540 of JBBPBP010000003.1, read as the reverse complement.
TATATCTTAAAAAATATTAAAAATATTGTTTCAAAAAATCGATTAATATTGTCTCAAAAACTATTTAATTATCAATTAGCTATATATATTGACTTATTAATATATTGCTTTAGTGTAAACTAATATTGACTTATTAATAGTGTAAACTAATATTGTCTCAAAAAATATTGAATTAATCGATTTAATTATCAATTAGAAATTAAATAAATCGATTAGATTAATTTAATAAATAGTTTTTTATTCAAAATGTTTACAAAAAATAATTTAATAAATCGATTATAT
>JBBPBP010000003.1:57356864-57368860 GCA_037974735.1 Cicer chorassanicum | reverse complement strand
ATGAATCAAAGAGTTATTTGTTGACTTTTATACTTAAAAAATGATTATTTTATAAAAAAATAAATATCATGTTTTTGTTTACAAAAACTATACTAATTTTTCACATTATATCATAAAAGTATTCACTATTTACTATTACAAATAGTAAAATAAAAATTTAAAAAAACTAATTTTATTTTACTAACATTTTTGATAAATAATATTTCATTATTATAATTATATAAACGATATTTTTTTTTGGTATAGTGTTCTTAAAAGTTGAGTACTAGTATTTAGAAATTTTGCAATTTGTTAATTAGAATATTTAGAGGACAAAATAGTAATTTAAATATTTTAGTATTGTTGAATTATAACTTCAAAATTCTTCTAGTGTATTTTGTGATAAATATTTTATTTTATTTTATTTAAATTGGTGTCAAATTAAGCAAGTAGTAGTGTTTTAAATTATTAATTTTATTTTTATTGTTGGATTACACTTTCTTTTATCTTATGTTGGGCTACTATTTGATATACTCTTTTTTTTTTAGAATTTTCTACCGCATCCTCCCACCTATGCTTGTCACCTCCAACCCACATGAAAATACAATTTTGCCCTTTTAAATATTTATATAAATCTCAAATTTTTTTACTTCCTATTTTTCCACTCCTCTTTTGAGCATTTAGATAAAATACCATAACTTTCGAATCTTTCCAAATCTTACTCGAATATTTAACACTTTCAAAACACAAATTTTTTAGAATTTCGAAACTTTAGAAATGGAAAATTTCAAGAATTTCAAAATTTATGAAAGTTTTGAAAGTTTCAAAGTTTCAAAATACAAATTTTCAAAAACGTAGACAATTGTATTTTTACGAGGGTTGGGTGACAAGTATAAGTGGAGCGTGTGGGGTAGAAAACTCTTTTTATTTTATTATTTTTTCGGTCTTTATAATTTTGGCAATCCAAAATTATAACATTAATGAACAATGAAATTAAAAGTGTAGAAGAACAGTAAAATCAAAATATTTGATGTTACTATTCAAAAAGGCTTAAAAATTGGTCTATATCATATCATATTTAACACAACAATAACAAAGTTAATAGAGACTAACAATCAAATCTGGGACAAAAAAAAAACTAACAATCAAATAATTAGAAGTAAATATTATTATTCAAATCCTATTTTTTTTGGATAATAACATAACTTCGACGACTCTAATTAGCTCATAGAAAATAAATAAATAAATAAAAATTCATTAAAGAGATCCCTAAATATGACTCTTGAACTAATAATATTAAAAGGAAAATCTGAAATACAAGAAGGTCCGTTGATATCAAGGTCATCAAAAAAACGAAAATCATCCTAACCCTCGAGACCCTAACCCTCCTAACCAACCCTCCATATCATCAAAACTATAACATATTTTTGTCCACAAATTCACCCTTCAAAGAATTGGTCTCAACATTGCTTGAAACATTATCATTCTCAATCAATTTAGAAGCAACCAAATGACTTAATTCTAACATATTTTTTTGCCACAAATTCACCCTTCAATGAATTTGTCTCAACATTGCTTGATAACTTATCATTCTCAATCAAATTAGAAGCAACCAAAGGATTTAATTCTAACATATTTTTTTCCACAAATTCACCCTTCAAAGAATTAGTTTCAACATTGCTTGAAAACTTATCATTCTCAATCAAATTACAAGCAACTATAGTCTCGACAAAAATAAAATTGTTGTTCCACATCTCACAACGTATACATTTATGTGTATCCTAAGTCAAGGTTTCTTTAAATTCACGTTTTTGAGCTTCATATACTTTCGACGCCTCTTCGGCTGTGTCGAAAGTACCCAACCATTTACGTACATACTTAATTGGATCTCAAATTTCTACATAATACTTACTCCACTTTGTCATTTTAACACCTTTATATTTGCAAGAATATTGTTCTTTCATTATAGTTGTTTTTTTGCTCGATCCCAATAGAAAAAACCCTATAAAAAAAGGGTAAAGTCAAAAATAATTGATTAACGACAAACAAACATTTATTATATGCATACGTATTGAAAGTGTTTTCCTACTATTTAGTCATGTTGCCAATAGTTTATCAACTCCCCACTGTAAGCTGAATATTCATAAAATCGACTCCGACGGATAAATTCAAACTCAAATAAAAATATAAAATATTTTATTTAATTAATACTTTATAGCTCTATTTCTACACGCGGTTGAAAATCTCATAATTTGTCTTTTCATAATTTTCACATATTTATTTTAATCAATTAATATACCATTTCCTCGTATTAATTATCAAATGTCACAAACATACACTAATTTCATATTATGACCCACATCAACAATTTTGCTTAAATTAATATTCCAACAAGAGCACAAATTCATGATAAACAACAAACTTAAAATCTACATAAAGGCTTATACTCAATACCAAACTTTGGCCACATTTTCTCAATGAAAACAACATGAATACAGCTTATCATTATGAAACTTATTTCAAACTATTGAAAATCAATTTAGGATTGATTTTACTATTATCAGCATTAACGTCAATAACACTAAAAATTGAAAACTTAACATACTTAGACTTATATAAGAATATGCAAACCATGATGTATTCTCTATACGACGATAAATAAATAAGATATCTCTTAAACACTTCAAGGTGCGCTAAAAGCAAATGGTGTAATGCCATTAATTTTTTTTTTCTTTCATTGAAATTTAATGATCGTGATTCAACTGAATTAACATAATTGATGAATATAAATCCTTAAGGTTGTTGTAAAAATTGGACCGCCAAAACAACTCTGATTAAATCCGTAAAACAATAAACATCCAATTATGAGGCGTAACACAAGTCACTGTCCATAAGGATTTATCCGACTCATCAGCACAAATCCTCCAAAATTCAACAGGCTTTTCCCAGATAAAACCGAAGTAATATAACAACAATTTTTTGTCTAAAAACCATTAACATGTCACTAGTAAAAACTTATAAAACTGAAGAAGAAGAAAAAGAAGAAGGTATAAAGGGTATTTTCATGTTCTTATAAAATGTAAAATGTATTAGGTTCACATATAAATAAATAAGAAGAGTGGTTAATTTATTATGAAAGAAAAAGAGTAGTAGGATTAGACTAAGTTTACAACTAAATCAGAGAACAAGTCAAAACTATAATAGTAGTAATAATAATAATAATTTATTCTAATAATAATAATAATATTTTCATCTAAAATAATTTTACTCATTCACCCTAAAAAATATAACATAATAATTTATTTAAAACTTTTGAAATATTCTCAAAGTTTACCACAAAATGTAGTACTAGTTTTCGATTTTTTTTTTCTTTATTATTTACTAAACAGTTTGCTATATTCTGCCAATCATTTTGACCATCAATTTGACTTTTACTGCTTCTTACTATTAGAATGGATCTGAATTCCCCTCATTTTTACAGATTCATTGCACAACATGTGTTTTAATTAGTGCCAGGTACTTTACACATTTTGTAGATTACAAAAATCTCTACTTGAATTGAATGGTTTCTATTTTCTATAATTATTCACTCATAATGTTTCTGTTTTGGATTGGTGTATTTTAGAGCACAATTTCTGGAAATATGTGGGAGAAGTCGAGCTTGGGAATTATCAAGTCAGAGACGAATTTGAAGACACGAAAATTGTTGTGTGCACAGATCATCTTCATGCAACCTTCTCATAAAGGAGCTAAAGCTGAGTGGTATGAGTAGTTTTTCTTACTTCCCCTATGTTACAATCATATTTCTATTCTAAAAACTATCATATAATGCAATTCACTGTTTAAAAATTTAATTATTAATCGATGAAGTATTTTATTGAGGAGAGGGGGAAGTATTAGTTGATTTAATTGCCTCATAGAAGCAATTATAAACCTTAGGCCAACGTGGCATAAAGTCTTGAAAATATAAAAACGAAAATCTCATTTGTTGACACGTGTTATGATTTTGATTGATTGAAAAGCAGGTATTTAAAGAGAAGAGAAGAGAAGACATGCATTCATTCATTCTGCTGCACTGAGACTTGAAGTGTACGTTTCCTTTGTGCTAAGAAACAATGTATCTGAGACCTGATAATGGATCTTCTTCATCTCCTCAGAGGAAGAAAGATTACAAGAATACTGGTGTTGAGGCGGAAGACGGTCGGAGAAGGAGACTGGAAGACCTCTTCGAGATAAGGAAGAATAAGCGCCAAGACAATCTCTTCAAGAAGCGAAAGGGTGACACTTCTTCTCCTACCACCGCCCCTTTCTGCCTCATCAACACAGTACGTATTTGCTCAAACAAAATCAAGAAACCAAAATTATTACTTATTGTAAATATGGTCTCCATCATTACTTTTATTTTCATTTTTTTTGGAAATAATTAATTATTTATTTTACCATATTCTGAAGTTGAGATAATCTAATGTTTCATGCTTAATTTCTCTGACATCTCCATACAATTGGGAAATATCTTTTTGGTGTTGGTGGTGGCTTGGATTTTAACGTGCAGCACCAGGACATTCTAATTTTCAAGGTAATTTTTTTTTATTAGAATAACCCTATTATAGTAGCGAGCTACTCACTCCGTTTCATGTTTAGTGTTGTTTAAGGCTATATTCACTTTTTAAAAAATTGTTGTAACAATTTCTATGATAAAAGTAGTTTTATTTATATAGTAGTTAGTAAAGTAGTTAGGTGAACATGGAAAAAAAAGTAACCAATAGTTCATTGGTATGCTAAAGTGACAAATAATGAAACAAACAAACAACTTTTTCAAAAAAATTATGAGACAAACAAATATTTTCAATTGTGACCCTTAATATGAGATGGGGAGGGAGTAGAACTAATTAATACATGATAGGTTAAGATACCAATAATTAGGTGCATTATTGAAACATAATATTAATACTTAGTGACAAACTGACAATGATAATTGTGCCATGTCAAGAACATAGCCAAGATTAAAGAGATACCAATTGCTAAAATAAAAGGCTTTAGCAGAATTCTGTGTAAAAAAATTGACCATGAATCATATAATGCATGTCCAAAGATAGAGCTTTATGTGTGATTTTGAATTGCAGCATAGAAATAATATTTTTATCTTTTACTCTTAATGCTATTTAACAGATTAAACGCATTCCTACATTGACACAATCATTAATGTCTAACAATCCTGCTTCACAACTGGAAGCAACTACTGAGATTTGTAAGCTACTATCGAAGGGTATGAATACAATTCTTATATTTAAGTTGTGATGTAATACTCATTTCTTATGTTATGCCTAGATTATATGATGCTATTGTGTAACGTCCTCAGTTTTAGTTTACTTTAAATAAAACGAGGCGTTACACATTGTATAGGTGTGTGTGCTTGGTTAAATCATGATGTAGCTCTCAAAAGTTCTTGTTGGTTATTCAAATTTTAATCTTCATTAACACATCTCTGTTCAGGTCACATTGCTCTAATTGATGAGGTGATCCGGGCAGGTGTTGTCCCTCAGCTTGTGAGGTTTTTGGCAATGGATGATATACCACAACTGCAGGTATATCTTTTTCTATCATGATCTCAGTGTTGTGATTCCTGAATGTGAAGATTTTCATCTCACTCAAACAATAAGTTGTATATTATATCTGCAGTACATGGCAGCATGGACTCTGACCAACATTGCCTCGGGAACGTCTGAGCATACAAGAATTGTGATAGAACATGATGCTGTTCCCCGGCTTGTGCACCTTCTGTGCCATAGTAGTGTTGACGACTGCAAAGAACAGGTCAAATCTTCCTCAATCTCATGGCATAATGGCATTGAGAAAACCATCACGTATGTATTTATATGCTGCTTGCTTACACCATTTCCATGTCTCATGTATTGAACAGGCGATATGGGCATTAGGTAATATTGCTGGTGATTCCCTGAGCACAAGGGATCATGTTCTTAGCCATGGTGCACTCTTGCCAATATTGGGTCTGTTGTGGAATCCATCTTTAGTAAAAGTATCTATCTTGAAGATTGCTTCATGGGCTTTATCAAACTTGTGCCGTGGAGACCTTCCTTCAACAGTTTTTGAACAGGTTAGGAAAATTTGCTCAAAATATTGCTTGTGCTGAGTTAGTAAATAAAATATAGTTAATTTACACATTGTTATCTTCTCTTCTCTAACTGCAGGCTCTTCTGTTATCATTTTCAGATAAAACGTACATTGCCTTTCCTTGCAAAACTCATGTTGATGTCTGATGAAGAAGTTGTTGTAAATGCATGTCTGACTGTCTCTTATCTTACACATGAGGGCTCAAGTGAAATGATCCAAGCTGTCATTCAAGCAAATGTTTGCCCACGACTTGTAGAGTTGCTACTGTAAGTCCTTGACTGATTGCAATACCTTTTGCATGTCTTTCTTTTTTAGTAACATTAACACTGTCATGGGTGACTTCATCTATGTTTTCTTTTTTCTCTTGTGGACTGACTAAATTTCCTTTTTACAGATTTTCAGAAACAAAAGTTATTGTACCTGCTCTGTGGACTCTAGGAGATATTACTTTTGGTGATGAGGCTGCTCACACTCAGGTAAAAAGAAAGGTGTATAACTACCTACTGATTCTAGGATCCTCTAATTATATTGTCATTATGGTTGTAGAACATGTCACACCAGTGTCAAATGAGAGTTAGTATATGGTACTGAGAGAGTATAGTTTTTTTGTCACATTGATCTTTTCTAGCATTCAAAATAAAATTTATTTATTTTACCTCCTATTGCTACTAAATTAGCCACATTTTTCAGGTTCTAATTGACCAAGGAGTTCTCCCTTGTCTTAAACTACTTCTTTCAAAAAGTGATAAAATCGTCCTCAAATATGCTTGTTGGGTAATCTCAAATATCACAGCCGGGACTAGAGCTCAAATGCAGGTAAGCAATGATTTGTCCCTGCTTTATTTAGTAATGATTTGCTTCTGAGCAGTTTCTTACTGAAAGTTCATAACAATTTATTTGCTTGCAAGTTGCAATATTGATTTTTTGTTCAAAAATGCTACTCTAAAGTCTAAGCTCATTTCTTGAAGGAATCACTGGCCACTAGTGACAGTGAAACATATGTGATTGAGAACTGAAGAAACTCTGTGCTTTTACGTAGAGTTTAAGATTTAGGCTGGTTGAATATGAATCGCATTCATGTTTGAAATGCCAACTAAGATGCAGAGAGAACTTATAAAATGATTTTTTCTAAAACATTTTATATCAAGTGCATTTTATGACAAAATATATCATGGGCCAAGACAATTTATTGAAATTAGTTTATACTCTCTAAGACTAGCTAAACCTTTTAAACATAACATATATTGTCACAACTAATATCCTTATGATCATTTCTGTAGGCTGTCATTGATGATGATCTTATTAGTGATCTTGTTTGTCTTACAAAGGCTGAATTTGACATTAAGATGGAGGCTGCATGGGCTATTGTCAATGCCACTTTTGGAACTCATGAGCAGATTCAGTAAGTTTTCCATTACATTTAATTTTTCTATATCATGATTTGCTTTCACCATTCTCATTCTTCTATAGATGTAAAAAGTAGGAAATTAAGAAAAATTAGCATAAATACCCTTAAAAAGAATGTCATCTAGTGGGATGTACCGTTTTGTGTCCTTGAAATTGTGGAAAACATTTGATACTTTTCATGTTAGACACACTTAGGATTGTGGTTTATTAACAAATCGGTTGTGTATCATAATGTTATTGTTTACTCCTTTTGTATTTTATGTTTGTGATGAAAACTTATGACCTAATGGACATTTCTCTAGGTTCTTGGCGAGTAAAGGGTGCATCGAGGCACTTTGTGATCTCTTGACTTGTTCAGACCCGAGTGTTTTGTCAATTTGTCTGGTTGGGTTGCATAACATTTTACACTCTGGAAAAAAGAACAAGAATCTTCAAGTTGGAGTCAATATTTATGTCGAAATGGTTGAAGAGTGTGGAGGATTGGAAAAGATTATAGGTTTGCAAAGCTACGAAAACAATGACATTTATAATAAGGCTGTAGCGGTTTTGGAGACATATTGGCATGAGGAGCTTATACCGCTAGATGATACGAATCTTCATAATACTGAGGGTGGTACTGGCCAAGGTTTATCTTTTGGGTCCAACCTCCCCACATCTGATTTCAGTTTTTCTGAAGAAAATTAATACAGATCTAATTACTTTTGTTGATAAACTAGGTTTCCTTGTTATCTCCTCTCTCAAGTGAACTTTTTTTATCTTTGTTTACTCAGCTGAAGGTCATGATTTTTTTAATCTGACTCATATTGTATACTTGTCTTACATATACTACTAACATTACAATAAGAGAGAAGACAAATTATAGTTGGATATTTTATTTTTGCCCCATGTGTAATTCACACTGCTTTTGCTGTTTAGTTAACTTATATTTCATGGAGTATTTCCTTGTTTATATGCTTTTTGTTCATAATAATAGTTGTTCAAATATCATCCTTAAGGAGTATTTATAAACAATTTAATTCAATTTTTATTGAAGCTTCTTTGGAGGCTTAGGTTTCTGGAATGTAGTATTTTATAGTCTAGAAAGGACGATGAGTAACATAAAACTATAGGTTATGGATTTAATTAACAGTTAGCAACCTGCTTAATGATTGATAATTGCTTATGTGCACATGTATTAGTGTAATGCTTAGATAGAGATCCATTATCATTTCTCACTGATGATGTCTATGTGCGTTGCTCTGGATCTATATTTTTCTTTCTAGCATATCACTCTTGTGTGAAAGTCAATTTGTTATGTGGTTATGGTTCTTTGCTCCTATAATTATTATTAGGTTGAATTTGATTTCCTCTATCAACACATATGTAAATGATTTTACTCTTCATGTATATATACTTACATGTTTTTATAATTTTTAAATATTTTAATGACAAAATTACTGTTGTAATAAAATTGCACATTTTTTTAAAAATTAACGATGATGTGATAATTTATCGTCTTATCATATCTTATTTATCTTATTCTAACAAATCAATTCGACTATAAGTAACGAATATAAATATTGTTAGTAATCATCTAATAATTTACTGTGTTGAGCTTATAAACTATAATTCCATATCAATCTTAATCATGAATCGGTATACTATAAGTTTATTCAATTTTTAGGATAATATCTTACAACTTTCTTGATAAAATATCATTTATAAGTAATTTTGAATATATAAAATAAAAGAAAGCAAATGCGTTATTAGAATTGCCAGTTTGATAAATAGAATTTTATTTTAACAAAGTTAATACACTGTAATGTATAAAGTGTTTCAAAAAAGTAATAAAAAACAACGTTTACCATTTTCCTCTTTGAGTAGTTTTTGTTGAAAGTGGAAATGGCGGGAGAGTATCGTTATGTTGTTATAGTATCGTACATTGCATGAAGTGTACGTGTTTGTGTGAGAGCAAAGAAAAAGAAAGAAGAAAAAAAAGATCTCCAGTTATAAAATGGTACAAAATTTTTTATAATCATTAAACGAGAAAGGAGGATTATCTCCAGTTAAGGAAGCAGAAACGCCACGAATATATCTTCAAGAAACGAAGGGAGGGTTGTTACAACAATACTTGTCAAGAAATGAATACACTTGTACGTTCTTTTTTCTTTTTTAAACTGCATGCAACAGAAACAGCTATAGCACTAGTTATTATTATTATTATTTCAAGAAAGGATATATAATGAAACTAGATTTAATGTTGTTTAACAGATGGAAGATATTCCTATGATAGCACATAAACTATGGTCTGATGACCCTGATGAACAATTGGAAGGAGCTATTCAGATTAGAATAATATTATCTCGTACGTTCTTAATTAATGTTGCTATTATTGGACTTTCAATGAATTAATTTTGACATAATATTTGTTTAGAATTGTACGTGGACTCTCCATTTGATGAGGTGATTCTGGCCGGTGTTGTCCCAAAGTTTGTGGAGTTTTTGACAAGGGATGATTTACCTAAATTACAGGTATATATATTTTAGTGATTCTTGAATTAATTGAAAGTGAAGATTTTGACCTCACTGCCACACTATTTTATTGATTACAGGGGCAGGCTGCATGGATTTTAGCCTTCATCCTTTATGCAAAGTCTGAACAGACAAGAGTTGTAATTGAATTTGGTGCTATTCCTAAGTTAGTGCGGATTCTAATATCTTGTACTATTTCTTTTGAAATCAAAAATCAGGTAAAGTTTTGGTCACTCTCGTTAATTGGCATGAATGTATGTATGTATGTATTACTTTGGTCTGAATCTTATATATTGAACAGGCAGCATTGGTTTTAGGTAATATCTCGGGCGATTCCTTTGCTGCAAGGGATCTTATTATTTATCACGGTGCACTCATACCATTAGCGTCTCTGTTGTCTAGTCCACATGCGTTAAATGTCTTCAGCATTGTTCCATGGACCTTGGCTAACTTGTGTCGTAACCCTTCTCCACCTTTTGAAAAGGTTGTTAGACACACAGATTGTTATCTATCCTTTCTTGTGATATATCCAACTCTAAGCCCATCTTATTTATTGTTTTTCAGATAAAGCCTTTATTACCTGTCCTTATAGACCTCATCGTGATGCCTGATGAAAAGTTTGTAACTGATGCATGTTGTATTCTGTGTTGCCTTAGTGAAGGCTCTGATGAGATGATCCAAGCTATCATTGAAGCAGGTTTTATCCCAAGACTTGTGGCACTACTCATGTAAGTTAATTAACTAATTAATTAATAAATTAATTAATTAATACTTTTATTAATTAAATATGTTTGTTTTTGAAAGGCATCAATCATCAACATATGTTGAGCCTGCTCTTCGTACTATTGGAAATATTGTTAGCGGTAGCACTAGTCAGGCTCAGGCTGTGATAGACAATAGAGTTCTCCATTGTTTTTACCTACTTCTTACAGCAGTATGTCATGATACAACAATGATCTCAAAAATATGTCGGATAATTTCAAATATGACAACTGATACTACAACTCAATTAGAAGCTGTAATTGAGGCGGATCTTATTCGTCCTCTTGTTCGTCTTACAAGGGCTCAATTTCCCATCAAGAAAGAGGCTGCTTGGGCTATATCCAATGCCTGTATGCTCGGAACTACTCAACAGATTCAGTATGTCTCCATCTCTCTTCAAATTTCATTTTTCTTGTCATGATGCATGGACATTAATTTCTTTAATTTTATATAGGATGTTGGTGAATTCAGATTGCATTATCGCACTATGTGATCTCTTGTCCTGTTCTGATCTAGAGGTTGTGGCAAATTGTCTGGAGGCACTAGAAAGCATTTTAACTGTTGCTGAATTGGAAGAGTTATATTTAGTCATTGATGGACCCAATTTGCATGCTCAATTGATTCATGAATGTGGAGGATGGGATAAGATTCTAAATTTGCTCACAAATGGAAACCTTCAAATTTTTGAGAGATCTACTGAGATGTTACTCAGATTTTGGAGTGAGGATTTTGATGTGTTCTGTGAGAATGCTCGGAATAGTCTTCATCACATACCTTTTTCTTTTGGAACCAAAGTTCCATCTGCTTTCAAAATTTCTCCTAACTAACTTCACTCTATAGTCTATACTATATGAGAAAATTATGCGATAAATGCATTGTTTTTATCATTTGACATGCAATCTATGAATCTCTTTGTTTAGCTATTTAATGTATAATGTTGTTTTCGAGGGAGAGTAATTTATTTAAAATTTTCTATCTAATAATTTTTAAATAATTTTATACAAAAAATAATTATAGAAAAAAAGGATAAATTAAATTTAATAATATATCACATACGATTGTTTGCCTAGATGCATATTAATATGCAATTAAAAAACTCTGAGTTGAATTTCTAATTAATGACTTTTTATGTATATATTATTTATGTTAACAATTGAGGGATAGACATTTACTGTAAAATGTATTATCAAATTCTTCAAAGTTAT
>JBBPBP010000003.1:57316908-57332967 GCA_037974735.1 Cicer chorassanicum | reverse complement strand
TTATAACTTTTTCAAAGTTTGTTATAATCTCAAAAGATGTATTTTAAGTTTAGAACTATACAAAATACACATAAATAAATGCACTTAAGCTTTGTTCTAAATTAAACTATAACAAAATCATTATATTTCTTGTAAAATTGAAAATTGATTATCCTAATTAAGTGCAACAGTTTAAAAAAAAAATTAAATCGTTAATCTTTTAGATATCATTCCTCTTAAAAAAAAACAAAAAAATTCCTTTAAATAAAATATTAAAAAATATTTATTGTCACTATGAATAGTAATTTTTTAATTAGTTTAACTATCTCAACTCATTACTTTTATGTTTTCCGACTTAAAATTTTAGAATTCGTGATTTATTCGTGAAAAAGATAATATACCCTAAAACATTACTAAGTAAACTAATATGTATTATGTCCCATACGTGCAACGCGAGATATTTTATCTCACAAGTTGGGGATGAAAACTCTAACAACACACATTTTATATCAAATATGAAACCTTTAACCAAATGGTTAAGGACACAACATAAAGAATTTAATGTCGCTTAATAAATAAAAGTGGCAATTGTTGAAATTTTCATAAAATAGAAGGTTAAATTTACAAGTTGAGAAGTATATATGAACTCCACCACAAGCCCTTTGTAGCAAGTAGCAACGACACAACAAAAACAAAAACAAAAACAAAAACAAAAACAAATTGAGAAGAATAGTGCAACCTTTGTTAACAAAGCAAAACAATGTCATTGGTAACAAAAGAAATCAGAGAAAAATCAGAGGTATTTAATGGAAACAAACTCTGCCTAGAGAAAATAAAAGAATTTTTGAAGGAAATTGGTCTTCCGAATGGTCTCTTACAATTGAAAGATGTTGAAGAGGTTGGTTTCAACACAGAAACTGGTTTCTTTTGGCTTAAACAAAAGAAAAAAACAACCAACAAATTTGCAAAACTTGGAAAGGTTTCTTCCTATGATATTGAAATCACTGGACAAGCTGAGTATGGTAAACTTATGAAAATGAAAGGTGTGAAAACTAGGGAGTTTATGCTTTGGATCCCAATCGCTGATATTTACATTGATAATCCACCCACTGGTAAAATCCATTTCAGAACTTCTTCTGGCATTTCAAAGGCATTTCCTGTTTCTATTTTTGAAACTGAAGAGGAATCAACTGGTCACAATCAAAATAATCAAATCAAAGAACTCTAATTTCACTACCTTGTGCTTCATACCCCATAATAAAATCTTTATATTTTCTAGTTTATATTATATATAATTTCAAAATTATTATTATGATGGGTTAAGTTGGCTTTTAAATTTCTGAAATAATAAATTACTCCTATTTCATTCAATATACTCTAACTATTCATAAATGCGTACTTGACATCGATCCATACTATTCTCTCTTCTTTTTTAGGAATATTTTTATTTTTATTTATATGTCCTACTCATATTTCAAAAGTAGTAATAAATGTTCTTTTATAAAAGTTATTCTTCTTTGTTTATTGTAGAGAGAAAAATGTTACTCGAGATAAAAAATAGTTAAAGATAATATAAAAAAAATGAAATTGTTTATGAAAAATAATATAATTTAATAGTTTCATTTGTTTGTGTAAAAAAAACTTAAAACAACCATAAATAATAACGGAGTTAATATATAAATAGAGGAAAGTTTTTATGCACACTTCACAAATAAAGAAATGATATGTGTCGTTTCCACAATCATTCTCAAAGATTTGTTTTATCCCTAAAAAATATTTCAGATCTCTACTTCAATTTTAACCAAACAATCTCTTTTATGTTTCTTTTATTACTGATTTATTATAATTTTATTTTAGATTTTTTTATTATCAAATTTAAATATGGGATAGTTTTACTTAATCAATAAATTTATATATATCAACAATAAATTAACATATCACCATAGGTTGATTTAACGGAAGGCAATAGTCTCCAACAATACAAAGAATCGAGTTAGTTCAATTATGGATTGAAAGATTGATTCATATTTAGTGATTGACAAATGATATTATATAGAAACAATGAAGGATTCTGAGAGTCAAAGACATTATCAATTACAGAAACTCATTAATTAATTAACGATAATTAAAAAAGATGGTGTTAGAATTAAATTTATTGATAATTCATATTATTATTTAGAAGTTTACCCTTTTAGAGATAAAATAGTTTTATGTTCTCGTCATAATTATTGAAGGTATATTGATTATGAAAAAAATCACTGTAGATGAAAATTTAAAAAACGTGCGATAAAAAGAGGCAAGAAATAAGATCAAGAAAATAGTATATTTAGGGATGTTGAGAGCAATAAATTATAGATAATTTCTCGTATTATTTTTTAAAAGAAAAAGCAAGCACATTCAAAATGGACTGGTCATCCTAATTAGATTGAAAATACTTTTTAAAATCAAATTAGTGTACAATGACATCACAAGATTAGATTAATATTTAAATTATATTAGCACTTCAAATTTATCACCTATCATTTACAGTCTTATAAAATATTATAAATATAAATAAGATGATTGAAACCACTTAAACAAAAAACAAAAACCACAATAATATTACTGTTAACAAAGAAAGATAAAAACTAGTATTTGTCATTGGTTGCTATTAGCAAATAATATTAACGAAAAACAATCGACGTACATGTATATAGGATCGTCGATTAACCCATGCAACTAGAATATTGACATGGGATCTCCATTTAAAGAGATCCTCAATTTTTTATTTATATTATACCTTAACCTTCAAAAAATTTATATCGATATCCTTCATTTTATACATTGAACACTTTAAAATTTTATATTTCTATCTTATGTCTGAAATAAGTAGTCAGTTTTCTACCATTGAGTTTGTGACAATGAATGCAGTCTATCAGACGCCACCATCTACCATCAAATGTTAGAATTTTGAATCTTAATGTAAGAATCTTGTGATTTTAAGGATCTAATTTTTAGATTTGAATAGGATTTTCAAAAATAGTTTTGGATGTACTTAAGTTTATTTGTTGATATTTTTTTGTTCTATTGTTGATATTTATTTTGTTATTAATATTTTAAATATTTATTAAGATTGGATTCAATGACAGATTCATGTTCTAGGCAATAGATAATAGAAAACCTAGCTGCCTCTCTTATTGATTTTCTCTTTTCTTCTTTTCATCCATTAAAATAGAGTAATTAAAGGTCAATTTTTTTTTTTTTGTCTAGAATCACCTTTTTAAATTGTTTTTTTTTCTATTTAAATAAGTAATTTTCACTTGTATTTAATTTTTTTTCTTATATATATTTTTTTTAATTTTAATGTCTTAAACATTGTTTTTGTTTTTCGTCTTGGTGCAATATTATTTTAGTTCCCCGTCTTATTGTGATGTTTGTTTGATTGAAATTGCCATATCAATTTTGATTCAGTGCATATTCACTAATACTTTGACATCGTCAACGTTATAGATTTAGATGTATATTCTAGACACTTTAATTTTGTCATATTTATAGATATTTTCCTTTCATTCTATTAGCCTATGTATTATGAATTTTTTTTCGCAAATTCATCTTTTTCGATTTTAATGATTTTAAATAACATTATTTTTTATTGATGTAATTTATATCTATTTAAATGAATGGATGTTATTTTTTAATCTAAAAAAATAAACATTTATTGATATATAAATATACACACGTGCACATATTAAGTATTTATTGAAAAATAATTAAATATTTACTATTAACAATTGAATAGTAGTTTTCAATATTTATTGAGTTTTTTAATTTCTATTTCTACTTTTTTTTTTTTGAATCAATTAAATGATATATTAAAGAAGAATTTTAAGCACAAAACATGTTAAGAATAAAATGTATACAAGTGTTAGAAGACAACATCTTCAACCAAAAACACAAGTAATGATCCCTATAAACCAACAAACACCAAAAAGACGTGCTAAGAGTAAAATGTATACAAGTTTTAGAGGACAACATCATCAAACAAAAACACAAGTAATAATCCCCAAAAACCAACAAACACCAAGAGACAAAACAATTATAGCATGTGCTTAGATTCAATTTATTTTTGTTTTAATATAAGTTTAGTTAATTGAAAATTCAAATGACAGAAAATTATGTATTTTTTTTTATTATTATGTTAAAAATAATGCCAACTAAATATAAAATATGTGGACCAACTCGAAAAGCCATAGCCCACATAGTATTAGGTCTAGGCACCTATTTTGTAGTTCATATTTAATGTAGATTTTTTAGGTTGACCCAAAAATTCACTATCTCAATAGGCCATCTTGATGCTAGTCCGTTTTGAATCTTTTGATACCTATAAGTAGTTGTAGTACATTAAAATTTAGCTCCACTAAATAAAGATTAAAAAAAATCAACGACATATTAGAGATTTTTGTTGTGGCTCAATTATTTTCATGAAATTGATTACTTTATTCTACATAAGAATATATGACATTGATGAAATACACATTTAAATTTAAAAGAATAACAATATTTAAATGGTTACTTATTCTAACACATATCCCTCATGTTTCTGTTTTTCTTTTATTTTAATATGTATTTGTAGCTTATCAAAAAAATTAAATAGGAAGAAAAATGCGTTTATTGCTAAATGAATACAAAAAAAGAATGATTGAGAGGATGGCATGTGGAAGATTGAAAGTATAAAGTAGGTCTTATTTGTTAATTGTGTGGGTAAAGTAAAAAATATGGCTACAATAAAATTTTATAATGGAATAATGATATAATGTCATTGTTTTGATCACATCTAAATTGTGAAAATGTTTATGTAAGATTCAAGCTTAGTTGAATTAACGTGGAGAGTTTATTCAAACTCTCTCCTTACTCGAGACAACCTTATCTTTAGAGGTATCTCTTGCAATACATTATCTTAAATGTAACTTTAAAATATAAAAAATTTAGATCATACTTATATGGGTGAGGTGTATTTTGACTCGCTAAATTTAGTTTGGTTCTTTACTTTACGAAAAATTCAATGATTCTAAACACATTTTCTCTAGTTTCTCTAATTGACTGAAAAAGACAATATTTTGGCTTATTGGAGAAAACTATATTCAAGGGTTATATTGGACAATATATTGGGCCATACTACTGCTAAGTTTGTTTTATTAAATCTTAAAGAGGAGAACTGAATTTCATAGCTCTATATTTTAACTCCTACCTTCACATTTTATTATTTTTTGTATAAACTATAAAAAATGTCCTAGTAAAAAATACAAAATTTTGAACAAAATCAACATGTTTTTTGTACACCACAAAATTCTTTCTCAAATTTTTTTTACATACCGAAAATTTCATTTTTAGTATGCAAATTTTTTTTTACATACCAGAAGATTTGAGTTTTCGGAATTTTTAGTATATAAAATTTTGTCTCGGTTTTTTAAATACCAAAAGTTTTGAGTTTTTTAAATTTTTGATATGAGAAATTTTTTCTCAACATTTTTATATACCAATTATTTCGTTTTTGAAATTTCTAATATGCAAATTATTTTTCAGTTCTTTTACATACGAAAAATTAAGTTTTCAAAATTTTTCGATATGTAAAATATGTTCTTAAATATTTTTTATATAAAGAATTTTATTTTTGAAATTTCTAGTATATAAAATTACATATTAAAAATTTCAAATTTTTGATATGTTAATTTTCTAAACCAAATTTTTTGAAAATAAAATTCCATACCAAAATTTTTGTATTTGTTTAGAGTAAACAATGAATCTAAAAGATTTTAATAAAAAAAGATAAAAATAATAAAAATAAAATTATATATTTTTTTAAAATGATGAGAGTAGGAGTCAAAGTATGGAGTGGAAATTCAATTTTCTCCAAAGAGGTGTGAATCGAAAAAGCCCTCCATTCGGACCTGTTGTACTCAAATGATTTGGGCCCACTGGGTTCTTGATTATTTTATTGCAAGAGTAATTTTTTCAAATAAGAAAATTCTTCAAGTACAATAATCAATCAACAAAACAAACTTAACTTAAAAAAAGTAAAATTTGTGACAAAAAAATTCATTGAAACTTTTTAGAAATATTAATAATAGTTTTTAATTTAAAATTTAGAGATATATTTATTTTTGTCTTAGAAGATATATTTTAATATAAAGAATATTTTTATTCTTGCACAACATTTTTACCTTCTTCTAATTAATTTTGCTTTTTATTATTTATTTGAAATTTAAAAAATTAATTTAAAATTAAGTTAGATGAATCTCAAATTTCATCTTGCAACATATTTCAAAATTAAACAAAAATGCACAACAAAACCAAAATCATTACCTCTGCTTTCTTCGTGAATATTTAGATATTATTCATTTTTGGTACAATTTTGATATTATTCTAAAGAAATTCTTAGATTGTTTTTTTTTATTACTGGATTAATGTCTTAGATATTATTCCTTTAAGAAAAACTTATTTTCTTAATTAAGCAATATTTTTAAATCCCGACTAGTCATGATTGGAATACTGAATAAAAGTGCTAAACCAATAAATCATTAGAAGAACCGCACGAAATATTTTATATTAAAAAAATTGAATAAATCGTTAATTTAGTTTGTAAAATATCACTCTTTAATTTAATCCTATTTTAAACAAGTTCTCTAATTTAATTCTTAAACTATATATAAATAATAATAAATATTTTTCTGACTCATTAATTAGTAATACTTTTTTTAATCAGAATAATAAGTAATATTTTTTTTGAATCAAAAGAATAATAAGTAACATTTAAAATACATAAAATCCGTCAATTTACCCCGAGTTGACTCATATGAAAACTGATATAGAGGGTGGCTACGGAAGATAAAGAATTTAATGTCGCGTTAAAAAACAGCAGTGGCAATTATTGTAATTTATATGAAATAGAAGGTTAATTTCAGAAGTTGAGAAGTATATATCACCCCACCACAACCCTTAGTGATACAATACAACACAACACGACACAAGAAAGCAAGATCAAAATCAAATCGAGGAGAATAACGTATTAACCTCTGTGCCAGAAACCAAAACGATGTCGTTGATAACATCAGAGATCAAAGCAAAATCAGAGGTATACCATGGAGACCTACTCTGCCAAGCGAAATCAAAAGAGCTTCTGAAAGAAATTTCACTTCCAAACGGGCTTTTACCATTGAAAGACATTGAAGAGGTAGGTTACAACAGAGAAACAGGTTTCGTTTGGCTGAAACAGAAGAAAAGCATAACACACAAATTCGAAAAGGTTGGGAAACTTGTTTCCTATGCTACTGAAGTGACAGCACATGTTGAACATGGTAAGATCAAGAAACTGAATGGTGTGAAAACAAAAGAGCTTTTGGTTTGGATTACACTTAGTGATATTTATATTGATAATCCACCAACTGGAAAAATCACTTTTAAAACACCTGCTGGACTTTTTAAAACATTTCCTGTTTCTGCTTTTGAAGTTGAAGAGAAATCAAGTGCTGTTAAGGAAAATAATCAAGTGAATGACGTTGTTGGTGTTAAAGAGGTTTAATTCTATAGTTCTAGATCTACTATATTTCATCAACGCCATGTGCTGGCTATTTAATTCTTAATTAATAAGTTGTTGTTACTTTATCTATTTTCATAAGCCTTGTTTCAAATCTATTGTACTACCAATTATTAAAAATGAAAGGAATTAATTATTTGAAAGGAAATTTTAATATCTATCTTTTCTTCGTTTTTATTAGGCTTCGAATCTTAAAATATTAGGCACCGACTTTGTTGATGGTTAAATCTCCACCGTCAATCTAGCGTTTCCTATCTCTAATCGGGTTATTTTTGGACAGTTACATCTCTCAGCCGTTGGATTTGGATTTGATTGTTTTATGCTGTTTAAATCACTCGTTTAATTTGAAATGTACGGCTGAGATGCAAGTACTGCTTAAATTGCGAATATGACTAAAGCCATGTTTCGTCTCTCACCTAAATTTTTGTGTAACTCAAAATCTTGGACAAGAGATCGGAGTCATTTATCGTTTTGCATCACCATTTAATTTTTGAGAAAGGACAAGTCTTTCATCTCAGATTTGCATGCAGATTTACGGGTTACGACAAAATTGATTGACTCGTGTTGAATTAAATTAATATATATATATATATATATATATATATATATATATATATATATATATATATATATATATATATATATATAATTCTTTTGCGTGTGTACAAAAATGTAAGTTTAAAGAAGGTTATGAGTCTTTCTTATGCGATCTTAAAATTACATCCGGTCGATATTAGACCCTACCCACATTCAATTTCTAATTCTGTAATTGAGTTGGTTCCGAAAAATCAAATAGTAATATATAATTATGCACGCACAATTCTTTACGGTATGCAATTATCTTGAAAAAGTGTCTTAAGCATACAATATGAATATTTTTGGCTTAATTGCAGTTTTAGTCCTCCTATTTATACTGATTCACGAAATTGGTCCCCCTATTTTAAAAGTCGACAGTTTTGGTCCCTCTCTCTCTGATTTTTTTAGCTAAAAAATGACGATTTGATATATTTTAAATGACGTGACATACAATTCTATGATATAAAACCATCTAAATCCATTAATTATTCATATGTCATTAATTAAATTAAAAATACGAAAAAAAATTGAAGTTGAAAGTTAAGTTTTTACGACGTTTTATTCCAATTTCATGGGTGTTAATCACTCTACATCATCGTATCACATGTCATGTTATTCAAAACATCTCACGTCATCATTTTTTAGCTAAAAAATCAGAGGGGGGACCAAAACTGTCGACCTTGAAAATAGGGGGACCAATTTCGTGAATCAGTATAAATAGGGGGACTAAAACTGCAATTAAGCCAATATTTTTTATACCAATCAAATTACACAATTAAATGATTTTTTTTAATTAATTAATAAAATATAAATAATTAATTATTTATACTATTTAATTTATGAGAAATGTGGTTGTTACGATTCTTTACGGTATGCAATTATCTCGAAAAAGTGTCTTAAGCATACAATATGAATATTTTTTATACCAATCAAATTACACAATTAAATGAATTTCTTTAATTAATTAATAAAATATAAATAATTAATTATTTATACTATTTAATTTATGAGAAATGTTGGTTGTTAGGATGAATGTTTGTAAGAAAGTGAAGAATACTATATGATAAAATTTAACACTTATAAATTATAAGTATTCACTCTCTTACATGTGGTCATCAATTGTTTATTGGTTTAAACCGCTATTTTTGTGCCTTCTTATCTTTTTTGTGCAAATCATTCGTACCAAATAGCACAATTCTTGATATATTTAAGTACACTTATTTTAAAATATGAATATATTAATTATTTGGACTATGTTTGAGGATGAGCCCATGACGGATTGTGTCACTTCTTATATTAGCCCGTTTAGAGGTCCTTAATGTATAAATATTTTGTCATTTCATTAGTTAGAACACATAAAAGTATACATACATCTAAAAAGACAACAATTCTCACATTCTTCCGTTCATCATCTAAATAATCAAATGGATCCTATTATCGTGACATATATAATTTAGGCTAACTATGATGTTCCAACATATAGTAAATACACGAGTTCCAATAAGTTTATTGGAAAAACAATCATAACATCACTAGATAATCAATAAAAAATACTTTTATTGGAGATAGAGTTGTGCTAATCAATTCGATTTTATCTTTGTTATTACTATATTGTTATTTATTTCTTTAAAGTGTCGAAAAAGTTATATTAGACCTTAAAAGAATTCAAAGAAAATTCTTGTGACATGGAGGTATAGATATTGATAAAATTGATTCAGTAAGTTGGAACAAAGTGCGTTTACCAAAGAAGGATGGTAGTTTGAGTGTGAAGGACTTAAAGTATTTCAATATCTCTTTATTATGTAAATGAAAGTGACGTTTGGTGAAAATATGAGCTTTATGGTATACACTTCTATCATTTAGATATGGTGATTTAGCTCGTGTTTGTTTTGATTCTAGTAGGGTGGGTTATTTTAGAAATGTTTCTTTCTGGTGGAAGGATTTGGTTGGTGCTGGTTTAGTAGGTCGCCTTGGAGGATTGAATTGACATGATTTGATTTCTAGTTGATTAAGAAATGGTCAAACGTGATATTTTTGGACCGATCCTTGGATGTGTGATCAATCTTTGTTGGTTCTCTATCTCCGTTTATTTACTCTGGCGTCACATATTGATTATTTAGTCATTGATATGAGATTGTTGGTAGGTGATTCTTGGGTGTAACATTGGAATTAGAGGTGTGGCTTGTTTGTGTGCAAGTTAGAGTTGTTGCGCCAATGGAAGAAAAATTTGGTGTTTTTTTTTGTGTGGTTTTTCAGTTCGTTCTTGCTACTCTTTTCTTTTGTATCTCTCTTTGTAGGTTCCGACAATTGAGTCTATTCAATATATTTATCAGAAACTATGGCGCAACTCGGTTCAGTCTAATGAACTTATTTTTGCTTAGAGGCTGCTTATTAATAAGTTGCCTACTAGAAATGTCTTGTTTCAGATGAGTGTGTTGTCATTGCCTCAATATCTCGAATGTTTGTTTTGTTTTCTGGAGGATGAGTTAGTCTCTCATCTATTTTTGAAGTGTTCTTTTTCTTGTGCTATTTATTAAAAAATTTATAGGTGGTTGGTATTTTTGTAGCTCCTCGTGGTGATAGTGTTGCTCACTTTTTAAAACATGGTTTTGATGGTTTATGGAAGTGCAAGAAAAAGTTTAAGAATTTATGGTTGTTGAGAAACTAAATATTATTGGATAATGTGTAGTTGATTGTGTAAGAATTTTTGCTCATATATAATTTGTAACGTGGGACTGATTTATTAGTAAGGATGGTAGGAGGTTGCATATCTTAAACTCAATCTGATTTTGTTTGTTCTTGTAACGTTTGTTCGTTGTTTTGAGTTGGAATATTCATTATACTTCTATTAATTAAATTTTGCTTATAAAAATAAAACAATATATGGCATGATTATTTGGTTAGTCATTGCTGAAAATATTATATCTTGTTTGTATGACGAGTAATTTTTTTTTTAATCTCATATCCTCTAACTAAAGAGAATAGATGAATGGTTGAGAAGTCAATTCTAAAATTGTTTTATTTTTTCTAGATTAAAGTAAACACAATCAAAATTATTGTACGGACTCTTAAAGGAACCCCAAAGAGAGGTTTCCCCTAGAGTGAAACCATCCTAAAATGGTCCTTTAGTAATTTAAATAAGAAGTTGCTAGTTCAAATTTAAGAAGCGTATTGTGGTGCTTACAATTTAATAACTTCGACAAATTTTTTTCCTTTGTTCCATTCCAAGTTCCCAACGTGTCGATCAAACAAAGCTCTTCTAAAGAAATTGGACCAAACCTATTTTTCGTAGGTCTATCCGGATGAACATTGTTTTAAAATCGGACCAAAAATCAAACTAGTTAAGAATATTGAATCATACTTTAATTGGTTTAATAAAAATAATTACGATCGAATCTAATAACAAAATAAATAAATAAATTATTAGACATTGATTGAACTAGTTAAAGTTTGGTTCAACCAAATTAAACTACAATTGGAATAAAATAAATCAGTAAATTGGTTAATTTTCGGTTCAATCCATTTATTTGACCTAATTTTTAAGACATTGTTAAGGATTGTTCAATTGTGTACTTGGTGGTTAATTATTATTTTTCAAAATCATATATGTTAGAACAATAAATTAGTTCTCCTTTTATAAGTAAATTGATAAATAATATAAATTATTTATAAATTTAATAATATTATTAATATTTTAATATTTTAATTTTGTGATTTAATAAACATAATTTTATATTTTGAGATAGATAGAGTATTTTATTATTAGAGATTACTTTTTGTTTTGAAAGATTAGAGACTATTTTGTAAGATAGTATTAATTATTAATATATACTTACTTCCTATGTCTTACGATGAGTGTCATTTTAACAATAATAAATTTATCTTAAAATAAATATCATTTATAATTTTCAATACAATTTTAATTATTTTTTTTCTATACCATTTTTCAATAATTATTATATATACAACTTTTAAAGTATTATTATAGTTTATATTGATAATAGTGAAAAATTCATTGATAATTAAAACTACTTCTATCTTTCTTCTAATTATTGTATTTTTTTAATAAACGTGAAAAAAATTTAAACGATAAGGAGACAAGAATGAAGTAAAATGTAAATTACAATGCATAAATTTATAACAAAGAAAAAAGAAATGTGCTACAGCCTACAACCAATTATTTGTTAACTATATGATGTTTGGACCATTTTGCATCCGATCGATTTATATAAATATGAATACGTATTAAATTACTCGACCAAACCAGACAAATAATAATATGAAAATAAGTTGACTTCTTTAATGAATCATATTTATAATTGGTGTATCGTTGATTAATATTTAAAAATTATTTAAAATTTTAACAATGATCGATAATATTTTTTAAAAATAATAGTTTGTAATTGATCTCATCTTTATAAATAAGACGATAATTTGATTGATGTTAATTCAATACAATATAAATATATATATATATATTAATTATTAAACTGATATTATTTAAATCTCTCTCTTAATTATAAAAATAAAAACGCTCAAGGTCTACGTAAAATGGCTGGCTTTTCAGCCTGCGTAACGGGAGTTTCCCCTATTTCTTAGACGAGTGAAATAATCGTATTTCGAATCAAAAGATGAGGAGAAATAAGATTAATTATGTTCTTAATATTGGTAGTTGCCTAGTTGGTAGTGAGGAGCAGCGTTTAATCGAGAAAAAAAGTATATATCAAGATGTATGTAATATTTTGACTTATGAACTCTACACTCAAATCCCATCCATCCCAGCTTATAAATCATTTTTTTAGTAGATACATTATTACCATTCAAAACGTAATTACCGGAGATAGAAGCATACTCCCGGTCACAATTATATATATATATATATATATATATAACTACTTTTATTAATATTAAAAAATATAGTTTATTAAATTATTTATTTTTAATGTCAAACATTCAACTATCAACACTAAATATTTTGAATTAAATTGAGAGTATATTAGAAATAATAATATTAAATGGTCAAAAATAGTTAAATTTTGCTTATATTAGTGATTAATATTTGAGAGATTTTTTTTGAAATATGATAATGCCCAAATAAATATATTATAAAATTCCTTTAAGTTCTAACTTAACTAATAAAATATTGATATTAAGTTATATATTATGTTTCAAATTCGAACTCAGACTTCACATATGTGTGAATTATATTTACCATGTCATATGTTAAAAAGTCAAAACAACTGGGAGCCGCATAAAAAACATGAACACATTTTAGAATCATGAAAAAGTTTTACATTAATAATAATGAAATACTATTGATTGGGTGATTAATGGAAACTTTGCAATATTTCTATTATTATTATTATTATTATTATTATTATTATTATTATTATTATTATTATTATTATTATTCTTATTATTAATTGCGTTAAACAGAGAATGTGAAAAAAATGTTCGAAAAATGATCAAAATTAGATGAAGAAAAAAATAAATAAAACTGAAGTAGTGTATAGTTTTTTTTTGTTTTTTTTTTTTATAGAATGAAGTTTTTTTGTTTATTATTGTTATTATTAGTATTATTTGTAAATATCGATTTGAAAGGCATTATTGATCGAAGACCCAATTTTCCACCGGGGGCAGTCTTTCTCCTCCCTTGACAACAACAACAATATTTGCATTTTTATAGCAAAATTGATTACTGTATTAAAATACTTTCTTTTTGTCTATAGAAGAGATTGTATGATTACACTAAAAAATTTATAAACAATTGTGAAGTCGTATGTTCCAATTTAATACACGATGTACAACAGAACAATATCGATGTTATACCAAAACATATTATTTCTTAACCTATATTTTGAGACAAATCATTATCTGAATATATATTCTATTATATTATATATGAACGAAATAGATTGAATCTAAGAGTAACTTTTGACAAACTTACTCTATTTTATAATTACTCATTTTTACTCTATTTCATAATTACTCATTTTTTAATATCTACTATGAGTTATGAAATGGGGTAAATGTGTCAAAAGTTCCTAAAATCAACGGTTCTCTACTCTTATTATATTGTACATTTTTTGTTTTATTGTTTTATTTTTATAATATTTGTCTTATCTAAATTTCAATGTCAATATTCATGTTATATATATTTTTGGTACAATTCATATTAGATGTTTTCGAATATTAATAGTTTGAAGAACTACGTTGATACAATGTTGCAATTTTGGGGTTCAAATTGAGTATTCAATCAATAAAATCATGTAGTTAAGAGAAGGGGAGACACCTTTTCCTTTGACTACTCAAATTTTCCTTGTATGCTACTCAAATTTTCCTTGTATGCTATAAGTTATTTGTGCTCTCGTGGTTGAGATATCCATGATTTCTTCAAAACATAATAGTTGCTAAAAGATTTTATTATAGATAGGAAGTATAACAATAAGCAAAGATCTCCACATGAGTGGCAAGGAAAAAAGTTGTAATTAAGGAATATTCTATAATGACAAAATAAAAATCAATATGTACATATATATTTGCAAATTTACAGATAGAATGACTAAGCTTTAGCCATCATAGTCACAACAATGTGGAAGATATTGTTTTTCCAATTAAAAAATGTTATACTAAATCCTATCAAACTCAACCCATACACATGATGATATTTATATATATACATTAAACTAGTTAAACTGTACAATAGTGAAAGTCTTGTGAACATCACACTAGAATGTGTGACTTTGCAACATTACGTGAACATTTTGTCCTGCCACTCTTGTTAAGTGCACAAACACATGTTTCAAGAATTTCAAGATCTTCATCCCAACATAGCAATGATGCTGTTTCAGGATTCTTCAAAAGCATCTTAGATGCAAGGAATCCAGCCAATGTCCAGGTTTGAAAAAGCCGAGCTTGTTTTCCGATGAATCTTCCTGTTTTTGTGTCATAATATTCTGGCCATGAATCAAATGGAAGCCTTTTCTCAGCCAATGCAACCGCCTTTTCAGCTAGATCGATTCTTTCCATTTTGATGCATGCCAATGTAAACTGAAGAAATTTACATATATTAGTTGGGAAGAAAAAAATAATGTTTGTATTCATAATTGTCTGTCACGTCACAACATAACACTAACATTCGTCATTTAAGAAAAAAAATACCTGCCACAGAAGAGTAGGCCAAGATCCACCGTTGTGATATGACCAAGGGCTGCACGAGTTAGACATATATATAGTTTTGGTTAAATATGTATACAATATCATACCATAGAAGCAATTATGTATGATGTTTTTATATTAGGCCTAACGTATCTTTACAAAAAATAGAAGAAAAATTGAGAGAAAAGATTGATTTATACGTATTCTTAGGGTCGCTGCCAGTAATTAAGCGCCATTCTTCATGCTCCAAGGCAGGATAACAAATCTTAAGAGGCATGCAACCAACAAGATCACCCCATTTTGAATCAATGAGATTCAAAATAGACTTGTTCTGTCTTGGAGTACCCAAAGATGAAACAATAGACCATAGGTTTCCAAGCATGAAAAACCTGAAATCCATGTGAGCTGGTTGTAGATTTCCTATGAGATAACCACCTTCTTCTGGAATCCAATCCATTAACCACATTGGAATTTGTTCTGGATAGATGTTGAACTTGTTAGTTGCATCAAAGGAATACTCTTCTGTTTTGTACCTGTATATCTCATTCACCTTTCTCATATCCAACCAATAATACTCTCTAATGTGGAAGGACAATGCGCTTAGTCTGTTGTTAATTTCTCCAATTAGGTTCTTAGACTCTTCATTTATGACAACCATCTCGCGCGCGGATCGAAGAGCCGAGTAAAATAATGCCTACAAAGTAGAACAAAATTTTCTGTTAGAACAATGAACCATTTTAAAAAAAAAAAAAAAAAAAAAAAAAAAAAAAAAA
>JBBPBP010000003.1:57299464-57316759 GCA_037974735.1 Cicer chorassanicum | reverse complement strand
CATTTTAAAAAAAAAAAAAAAAAAAGATATGAAAAACAATAACATGCACATGAATGCAAACATGGGTTAATTACATGACATTACACTCACTTGAATCTCAAGAGGGTGGCCATGAATTCCCATCCTTCTATCTATCATGCAAGATCCATCAGTTACTAACAAAGAAGGAAACATATCAAATCCATCTGATAAACACAAGTTAAGGATCATTTGTAAGCCTGTTTGAACTTCCAACTTTTCTTGCAAGTTGTAGTCACCAGTGAGCTTCCCATAAGCCCTAAGCAGGATGATCCACCACAATCCTATCAAAGAACCAAACATTGAAAAAATTCACCTTAAGATTTTACTGATCAACATATAATGGAAATGACTCATTCGCTTACATAATTACGATGCACGAGAAACCTTAAAGAGATTCATGGTTCAATCTCTACTGCTAATAAATTTCTCTTCACCTAACAAATTAACCACTAACATTTGTCTATAAAAATAATAGTACTAACCTGAATCTACAGGAGCAACACGACCAATAGCTGATTCTCCAAAATCAGGATCTAAAACTTCTCCTGATTTATTATTGTCATCTACTTCCGTACTTTTAACTTTGAAACTCGCAGGCATCAAGCCCTGTCCTGGACTATAGCAATCCACTGTTTTCTCCCAACTCTGTTGCAATAGAATATAGATGAAAAAATGCAAGCAAGATATATATGTTCAACAGCAATAAAAAGACATATATCCTCATAACATGTTATTATTTTAACAATATTTAAAAACTAAACTCTATTTATGATATAGTTTAACATGAGGCAAGAGATTTTGTGGCAAATCAAGGACGATTAATTTAACAAGAAATTCATAGAAACAAATAAGACTCTAAAAGATTATTATTACCTGAAGTTGCAAAGTGTGAAGGAGAAAGTTCTTGACAATCTCATTTTCTCCCTTGAGCAAGAAAGCAAGAGCAGAAGGGATAAAATCCCTTATAAAAACCTGATCATAATTCAATTGTGAATCTTTACCCGAATCATCATTTGCTGCAACTGTTCCAACAGGTGTATCACAATATGTAACAAGCGCCTTTTGCAATAACTTCCACGCCTCTTTCTCAACCTCCGTCTCTTCTTCATCACCATTCTTCAAATCCTTTTCATCTCCACCTTCGAACCGAGACTCTTCTTCGTCTCTTTCACCCTTGTTATTATCATCTTTGTCAATTCTTAATGGCTTCACACCCTTCACATAAACCCTCTCACCATTCACACGTGTGGTCTTAACAGAATCTGAGAATTCACGTGCCTTGAAGGATACTCCACCAATGTAAGAAACACTTTGTTTTGTTTTTGTTGCTCTTAAAGTGATACTTGTTCTTGAATGGCCAAAACTCCAAGAGGGTAACCCCAAAACTCTTTGAAAACCGTTCATTATGCGTCCAGATTCTAATGTGCGAGAAGGGTTGTGCTTGGTTTTCAGATCAAGATTGAGAACAAGAGGATTAGATATAGATGTTGACATTGTTAGAGAATGGTGACATCTTGATAGAAAAGATGGTTTTTTTCGACCAATTACGAGAATCCTTGAGGATGGTTTCATGGTACAATTGCTAATAACGTTGATAACGGTCATCACAGAAAAGAAAGAAAAAATTGCAATATTATCCAAGAAAGAAATTGAGTGAGCCAAGGATTGGTGTCTTAAATTTTGGAAACAAAAAATAATGATCAATAGTTATGAGCATTTATAAGTATAGGAAGAGAAAATGTTAACTTGGGAATCAAAATTCTATTTCTCACCGCAGAATCCACACTGTTCAGATTGCCTTTTTTTTTTCCTCCATTTTTGGCAATTTTTATGTTGAATTATCCATATCTATTTCTAACATGACCGTTGGGATTTCTAGTTCGCACCAAACCACCAAATTCGTCTTTGTAGGCGTTCTCAAATAGATTACTAACTATAAATATTTTAAGAAGTTACTGTTCTTTCAAATTTTACTTATATTAATATTTGTAAAAGTATCTTACAAACTAAATTAATAACATGACGGTGGTAAGTTGATTAAATATAGATTAATTTAATAGTAAATTGTTAAAATAAAGAATATAATTGACGGTGGTAAGTGATTAAATATAAAAACTAATTTAAAAGTTTAATAAAGTTAATATATTTTAAAATATTTATAATCTCTTAATTTATTTGAAAGTACTACAAAATCAACTACGAAATTGATTTTGTGTAACCCATTATGATCTTTATGCTTTTGTGATACAAATTTTTACAACAAAAATCGATAACAACGCAATTGAAATATATATTTAATAGACATGGATGATTAATAGATACTTCTTGAGATCTTAAATATAATATAAAATTAAATTAATAAAAGTTAACATATTTAATTTAAATTTTGGATACATTAACTGTGTTGCAACTTATTAATCATGAACTGAGTACAATTAACCACAAATTCGAATTGTCATTAATCATAATTTTCATGTATATATATTTGAACACAAATCATCATCGTTAGACATCATATATATGCTTGGATACTTGAAAATGATGCATATCTATATACAATTTGAATGATTAATGAATGTATACATGTATATTTAAACACATAAAAATTATGGTTAATAAATAATATTCAAATTAAGGATTAACTACATTCAATAAATGAGTAATAAGTTGCAACATTTTATTAAATCAATTAATCATCTTATATGTTTTATTATTCATCTTTATTACTCAACGTCTCTATATTTTTATCTATAATAATAGGAACTAGAATATGACCCGCGCGTTGCGCGGATTTAATTTTAATTTTTTTATAAGGTGATATATATGTATATATATATATATATATATATATATATATAATATTAATTTTTTAAAATTATAAAAAAAATGCGACAAAAAAATATTGTAGAGTTTGTAATTAAATGAGTATTATTGACATAAAATATTAACCATGATTTAAAAGATAAATTATATAATTGATAATTGTAAACTCTATTTTTATTAAAGTATATAAGTTATGTAGGAATTTTTAAAATTTTAACATTTTTTCCTACACATATTAAAAAAAAATTGAAATAATGCTCATGGTAAATATATGTATTGATAACTAATAAGAGAAACAAAACACAAATTTTTTTATTAGATTGACTAATTGTTATTTGTTTTGGTAAATATATGTGACGACACAATAATAAAAAAAAATACAAAAGTTGTACATTGACTATTTTTAATGTCTAAATAAATATTTAAAAGTGTTTGAACATTTTATCAACTATATTGGTAACATTTATTAAAATATTGTGTATCAAAATTTACTTATTTAATTTGATTTACACCCGATTTCACGATTTCTAAATAAATAATTTAATTTTATTAAATTATTTTTTTCAGTAATAATACTATATAATATTCTATTTGAAAATGTTTATGGAGGAATAACCATTATCAATAATAATTGAGGACAAATAATTGATATTTATTATATTAAAATTGGTAACTTATGCCACATGAATTGGTAATTTATTGTATTGATTGATATTGATAATAGATACTGAATTTTGGGACAGATTCGGATTGGAATAACCGTTATCAATAATAATGGAGGAGAGAGGGCAAAAGCTAATTTAAAAGTGAATAGGGAACTCTAGGAAGATGTCCACGTCAGCTTTTTAACCGAGTAAATATTCGCTTACGTGGAGAAAATAGCATGAGGTGGCAGGAGTCTCTTTTAATTATATATAATAGATATAAGTTTTGATTTTGATGTGCCTTTTTTATCGTTTGTTTAAATTATTTTATTTATAATTTTATTTTTTTTATTTAATTAAATAATAATTTTTTTTAATATAAATAGCAAAATTACATCCAATATCTTTATTTAGAGAGAAGGGGTAAAAACGTAATTGAGATGGAATGAATCCCATTGTTGTTGTTCCTTCCTTCTATTCTATCCATTTGGTGTGTGTGAGTTGCAATGGCCAACACAACAATGGGTTTTCAACTCCGACCCATGACGACGCCGTTTCAATTCCATTCCCCTCGCTGCTCCCTTTCCCCCACATCCAATTCAGTAAATTTCATTTCATTTCATATCATTTACTTATTTATTTACTATCTTTAATTTTATATCTTCTAATATATAATCAGATTAAAGCTTTTTCAGTTCCGAGAAGAAAAGCAATGTCATTGATCTTCTCAACTTACATTCTCTCAGATGCTTATTCAGCTTTGGCTCAACAACCTCGTATTTTTCGCGAATATGTCGACACATTTGATGGCTATTCATTCAAGTACCCCTCAAATTGGATTCAAGTACGAGGTGCTGGTGCTGATATTTTTTTTAGGGACCCTTATGTTCTTGATGAAAATCTCTCCGTTGAAGTTTCTTCACCTTCATCTTCTCGATATAAGAGTGTTGAAGATTTGGGTCCACCCCAAGAAGCTGGGAAGAAAGTTCTTAATCAATATCTAACCGAGTTTATGTCTACAAGACTTGGTGTTAGACGTGAATCCAATGTTCTTTCTACTTCTTCTAGAGTTGCTGATGATGGCAAGTTATATTATCAAGTTGAGGTTAGTTAACTATTACATTCTCCACTTGTTAAGTTATATTATTAGGGTCCTTTGTAGTAAACAACTTAATTAAGTCCTTATAGAATAAATGTTTTGATGTGCTGTTCAATGCACTTGTGCTAGGCTCTTTTCATGATCTAAGATGTTTATTATATTTTAAGTGTTTATGTCTAAACTATTTATATAATAAAAGATAAAGTACAGACAAACCGTTTTCATAGAAACTATAAATTATTTTCACGGCAAGTTTATAGACATAAGTTGAAAACATTTCACGAGGAGTACCTTTTTTGTAAACTGGTTTTAGTTTGTAACTTGGATTGTTATAATATATGGTAATGGAATCATGCATGTACTATATCACTTCTTGTTGTAAAATTAAATCAAATGATTAATTGAGTGGGCTTATTGTGTTGCTAGGCGAACATTAAGTCATATGCCAGTAACAATGAGCTTGCTGTTATGCCACAAGACCGGGTGGTACGTATGGAATGGAATAGGAGGTATCTCGCTGTTCTAGGAGTTGAAAACAACCAACTTTATGAGTTGAGATTACAAGTGCCTGAAAACGTGTTCTCAGAAGAGGAGACTGAGCTTCGTCGAGTCATGGACTCGTTTCGAGCAAACAAGATCATTCGTTAGAACTAGAATGTTGAATAAATCAAAATGTTCTATCATTCTATGTTCTTGTGTATGTTTTTGTCATTTATTGGATTAGTTAATTTCTAATTGTAAAATTTTCTTCAATTCATATTTATGCAAGTCTCCTTCATTTTCATATTCATGCGCTACTGTTAGTCTGTTACACGTCTAAGATCATCTAAGTCAATAAAAATTGCAAATCACCACATTTTATAAGTGAATCTGAGTCATATTCAATTGGCATCTGCAACTAATAAGCAGCAACAACTGAATTGTGTTGAGTTGTATATGAGTCGGTCAAGTTGCAATTTCTCTTAATTCAATTAGTGTTGTTGATGATGGTGGTAACTGAAGTCAGCTTGAATAACTTTGTACAGATGTATCAAAGTGTGGATTAAGTTGGTAATGAAAAAGATTCACTCATTCACTTTCTATTCTTGTTCATTTTTGTTATAAGCCCAACTTCTAAGATTGTGCCATGGTCAATTGGATATGATAGAAGTTCAATATTTTTTTTATTGGATTATCTATTCTCTCCTTTAACCGATTGCTTATATTGCACCAAATATCAACATAGTTCGAAATAATCCTTATTCATGTGATCTTTTAAGTTTTACCCACTTGGAAGTTGGAGCAATCTATACCACAAGCTCCGTCTAGTAGTAGATGGACGATTGATGGTGTTTAATGCCTAAAATTAGCTTGCATCGAAGCCTAAATATCATTTTTTTTCTCACTAATGACTAATGATGACAATGGATATCAACGGATTTTTTTGACAGTATTTAATGAAAAAATTCAGATTCACCGTACAAGTGGCATGGCTATTAGAAAATCAAGATAATTCATATAACCAAGACATGGCTCACTCAATACTTAGTAACTTGAATTCTTGAAACCAGAATAAAACATATCAACTTACATTGCAAATTAAATAAGACATGTACATGCAACCAAATTTCAATTCCAGAATCATGACAAGTTTCAGATGACTTAATGGTACTGCAAAATTATGACCTGACTTCGAATTCACCTGCTCGGGTAAGAGCTCGAAAACCTTTGTAGAAACGGTAGGGTACAGTCTTCAGATCCAGTTTGTCTATTTGCAGACCAGAGAGGGCGACACCCATAATCCTGAAGTCCACTTGAAATGTGGGAAAGACATGAAGGCGTTCCAATCCAGTCTCGAGCACTAATGTTCCAGACATTGAAGGGGCTTTATCTTTTGGGATCCGACCAATGGACCAAGTGCATGTCTGATAGAATGAGATGTAAAGAAAGCTTCAAATTACATTGTGAAAACAGAACAAAGAATTTGATCTACAATAGATAAAAAATAAGCAGACATATTGCTGCTTATTAAGTACCTTGTTAGAAAGAATATTCACTGTTCCATGAGTTGAAGTAAGATCAGCTGATAAGATACAAGGAGGAAGCTGAAACTGAACATTAACTGAATCAACCGTCTTTCCAGGATCATTTCTCATGCCAACCATTACATTAAGACGGCATCTCCCACTGTCTGAAGTCAACTGTGGCTTTACATATATTGGGGTGCTCTTCAATTTTCTAACTCTGAAAAAGAAAAGAGAAGTACCGAGAACTTTTAAGAAAAATAAAATTTGGGAATACCGTGAAGTGAATTTTAACACTCACAAATATATCTTTGTCCAAATCTGACTTCTCAAATAACGGTTTCAGATCCTAATTCAGACATCAAGTATAACACAATACCTGTAATTCATTAGCTTAAATTGTCCGTCGGGAGGCACAAATGAAAGAATTTGATTGGATTCCCAAGGCCGAAATCTAACACAGGGATGGAACCTCACATCATCAAGGATTGAAGGATTCGCAAATGAAAGAGTTAAATCAGGTAGACCTGTGATGTGGGAATTTACTTGAACTTCACCATTAATCTCACATTTCACCAGAACACCATCCCTGAATGAACAAATTATTTTAGCAACAAGTATTAAAGAAGACAAAATAAATGATGCACAGGATGAAAACTACCAAGGAACAGTCTTATAAGTCAAGACAATCCTTCATAAAAGTTCAGCCACATAAAGTTCCACAAGTTCAAACTTTGAAAAATCGTATCCTGTTCGGTAAGCCAGCAAAAGGCTTAGGAGGGAAAATAGAAAAAGAAAGAGAAATAAAAGAAAAGAAACCAAAGATCACAGTTTCTTCAACTCTTTCCTTTGTTAGAAATGAAGCGTATTAAAAAAAAGTCAATGTCAGTTTTAGTTGTCCCTCTTTGATTGGTACATCTCTCATGTGTAACTTGCAATTTATCAAACATGATGTCATATACATGAATGATTTCATCTGATTAAAGCTTCACAGAGCTGCATCTGCATTTACTTAGTCATGTAGTCTTTCAAGGAATATTATATTTGCAAGTTAAGCTTCAGTCCAGTAAAATAAGATTGAGTTATGCCAAACTGAGAGATTATGGATGAAAAAGGAGTATACGCCAGTAGGTTATACAGTAACCTATCAGAGAAAAAGCTTTCAACCTTAATGAATTATAAGAACCCCTCTTACTTGAAAAGGAACCAATGTCTAACACAAAATTTGAAGTCTTTAAATTTTCCAAGTTTCACCAGATAACTAGTTAATACGACCATAATTTACAAATAAACAAATTGTCCATAAAATTATCAATGTTAAGTAGAGAAAGATAAGAACAAGCATATATGAGCATATAGAGTTATAGACCTGTTTATTGTTGCATCCATTTGTTCAACAAGATCTACATAAACTTCATTATTGGCATACTTAGGATCGGCTGTTCTCCAGGGAACACAAGATGATGTACTGCCTGGAAGCGTGTCGCTCACATTGGAGCTGTTGCCAGTCACAACACTCAAGACTTTGCTAACAATATTTGGCGGAGCTATCATCTCTTGCAGGATATTTGGTTCCGTAGTTAGTGGGAAGCCATTGTCTATCATTTCATCAAGCAGCTTCAATAACAAAAACAAACTGAATAATTTTACATCTAAACAAAACAACAAACCAAAAGGGGTTAAAAAAAGCCTGATAACACTCTGGCAACAATTTCGGAATGAACATTACAAGGGTAAAGAGTCAATAGTAAAAGAAAGTTATGCAGCATCGATACTTCAGATTGAAGACTCCAAAATAATTATGACCCATTATTCCTTTAGCCAATTTAGCTCTTAATACAGGATCATTCAAGTTAGGTTTTCAAGTTATTGGGATAGGTGAATTCATATAGATCCATCCTCCGAAAGACATGATAATTTTTCATCATTTGGCTCAAGCAATAATCAA
The DNA here is from genome assembly GCA_037974735.1 of Cicer chorassanicum. Lineage (NCBI taxonomy): Eukaryota > Viridiplantae > Streptophyta > Magnoliopsida > Fabales > Fabaceae > Cicer > Cicer chorassanicum. The sequence goes on along the minus strand of JBBPBP010000003.1, from coordinate 57,308,221 downwards.
ACGAACTTAATACATCCATAGAAACTATTATATGTTAGCCATTCCATGTAAGAAAATAGACTTGATTCTCTCTCTCGTTTTTTTTTGTTTCCGAAATTACAACTATCCATTGCAGACGCCTATACAATACCGATAAAAATAGTTTTATTCAATCACTTCAATTTTCTTAAATTATTATAAATGTCAGTGTCTAGTGTCTGTGATCCATCGGAAGAAATCCCAACAAACATATGATTTAATGATAGAAGTAAAAACTATCCATTGAAGTTTATGATTGCATAGAAAAATAGAAATACCTCATAGACAATAACAAAGTTGTCTTTGATTGAATCTTCATTCAATCCTCCAAGATAATCATTGAGAACATCAGCTACCCTACAAAGAAACTAAAAATGAGATGGTTAATAAAAAATAGTAGCGTTGTTGACTATGAATTGCAATTTGGAAAGCGGGGAAATAACCTCAATGGCCATCAAAGGGGGCATTTCAACTTGAGTACAAGCCAAAAAAGTGATTCCTTGACGAAAAACTTGAAAAAGATAATGTGTAGGAGAAGCAATGACGGGTTGTTGCTTGAAGGAATCGGGTTGGGAAATAGCGTGGTCCCAAAACCAGTTACATATGGAGCGATCTACACGGTGACCGGTGAGTTGTTTCTCTAGAATCACCTCTCTGTCGAATGGAATCGAATGGAATGAAGATCGAAATTCAAATTGAAATTCAAATTGAAATTGAAAAAGAAGGGTTTAGTTAGTTACCCGGAATCGGAGAGAAGAAATATGCACTGCAACATCTCTTGATTACTTTCTCATTCGATTTCCATCACTTCACTTCTTCAGACACCACAACTCATTGCCTATCAACAAAACATAACCAACAAAAACTACTTTTTTTTTTTTGAAGGAAAAAACTCAGAATCAATTCTCCAGAAAGGGGATGAGAGAGTAATTTTGAAAAATTAAAAAGAAAGAAGGGGTGAATGAGTAAAAATAGAGGTGTAAAAATTAAATATCTAATTATTTTATACGTGGGCCTAGCCCATTCTAACTTATGGAACCTCCGTGACAGTTAATAAATATACTTTTTACTTCTCAACACCCGTAGCCTAATAATAATGGTCTAAATCCTGATCATCTTATCTTAGCCATTGTTTTGTGTGTGTATGTTCTTATTTGACCTCTAGAAGTATAACTAGAATCTCAATCATGAAATTTTCTTATCTTAATTTTTAATACTAATTTGTTTCTAAAAAGTATATATTCTTAATAAATAGAAAAAGGCGTTAAAAGAGGGAGGGAAATGAAAGGCTGTGGATTGAAGGGAGATGAGGTGGAGGTGAGTGGTTGTCTTATCATGACAAGAAAAAATAAGAGGAAATGATGAAACACTTGAAACTTGAAAAATTTATTTGAGTGGACTACACTACACACCTCATCACAACACAACACAACACAAGCAGCATGGCAAGATTGGTTGCATTCCAACAGAATCAACTATCTTTCCCTCCTTTAGCTTCCTCTCTTTCTGATTTCACTGGAACTAGATTTCAAACTCATATTCAGGTCCGCTTCATTCATTCTCCTCATCAATTCATCACTTGTACTTCATGCAATGCAATGCAATCAACTATACTATAACAATTTCTCAACATGCTTGCTAATTTTTGTTACAGTTGAAAAGAAAAACATGGCAGCCAAAAGGGTCTTTTTATGTCTCAGCATCAACCAACAAGAAAGTCCTCATCATGGGTGGCACTAGATTCATTGGTGTCTTTTTGTCTAGGCTCCTTGTCAAACAAGGTCACCAGGTATATATATAATATCATTTACCTATATAACTTCACAAAATATATGTTATTTTCACACTCACACCACCGTAGTTATAAAAATCGTATAATGAAGAACTGAAAGTGTTATAGTCAAATTTGTGTGTCAAAATAGTTGTGTTAATTTTAACTAGATATTTTAGAAGCCTTAAATAACTATTGAATTTGGCAGGTAACATTATTTACAAGAGGAAAAGCACCTATCACTCAACAATTGCCAGGTGAATCAGACACTGATTTTGCTGATTTCTCTTCCAAGGTATGCTAATTGTAAATACAAACATTGGACTATTACCTGTCTATTAGGCAAATAGCCATGCTGTGACATTTTTCATCTTTGTTAGTTTTTATCATCATTTATGGACCATTCATTCTTGTGTAATGCATTATTTTTAATTTCATATAGATCTTGCATTTGAAAGGAGACAGAAAGGACTATGATTTTGTAAAATCAAGTCTTTCAGCACAAGGATTTGATGTTGTTTATGACATAAATGGTATTTAGATTCCTACTTGTTCACCTTACTCTATACAATTTAAAATTCAGATTGTGACTTTATTATGATATATTTCTTTTGAAATCCAAATCATGATTTGTTATGTTTCAGGAAGAGAGGCAGAGGAAGTTGAGCCCATAATTGATGCTCTTCCTAATCTGGAACAGTAAGCTGTAGCACTAGTTTTATAAGACTATTCAACTATGAATGCTATTGCCATTAATTGATCTATTCATTTTACAAGTCATTTAGTTAATTAAGTTTAAAAATGAGTTTGATCTCCATTTTGTTTATAATATTAAATGTCAGGTTCATTTACTGCTCTTCTGCTGGTGTCTATCTCAAATCTGATATATTACCTCATGCTGAGGTCAGTTTACATTTTTACTTTTCAATATAATGTGTCTTGCCATGATGCAATTGTTTGAGGCTTCTAATCATCCATATTCTTTTGTTTTACTAGAAAATATGTTGTAATCATCCATATTATTTTGTTACACTCAAAGTTGTTGTTGTTGTTTAGATACTTATTATATACACATGTTGATAGATTGATGCAGTTGACCCTAAGAGCAGGCACAAGGGAAAGCTTGAAACAGAAAGCTTGTTGCAATCAAAGGATGTTAATTGGACTTCTATAAGGCCAGTGTATATCTATGGACCCTTGAACTACAATCCTGTTGAAGAATGGTTCTTCCACAGATTGAAAGCCGGTCGCCCGATTCCTATTCCCGGCTCAGGAATACAGATTACACAACTTGGTCATGTTAAGGTATGAATGAATCAACCTTTAGATCATATACTATAAATGAAATTAATATGACAGTATATGAGTTTGTGGCATTTTGTGATTTTGGGTAAAATATGGTTCAATTATGAAATGACAGGATTTGGCAACAGCCTTTGTGAATGTTCTTGGAAATGATAAGGCCAGCAAGCAAATATTCAACATCTCAGGAGACAAATATGTCACATTTGATGGATTAGCAAAAGCATGTGCTAAGGTAAGCAATCCATGCCATATCATATTTTTTGACTTTGAGCCAAGTAATTATTTTTTGGTCATTTTTCAGGCCGGTGGGTTCCCAGAGCCAGAGATCATTCACTACAACCCTAAAGACTTCGATTTTGGGAAAAAGAAGCCATTTCCATTTCGTGACCAGGTAAAATGTAACATCCCAAAAACAAGGACTATGAATAATTACAATTTGAAAAATTAAGATACTAATTTATAAGCTTAGGTTAATAGGTCTTGAATAAGTAGACCTTATGACTATATCATCATATATGGCCTGATCATATATATTATTTTAGACACCCTTTTTCCCTAGATAAAATCAATAGAGGAAATTTTTTTTTTTTTTTGCATTGGTGAAATTATGATTAACAAACATTAATATTTAATTTTTTTGTTGTTGTGCAGCATTTCTTTGCATCAGTGGAGAAGGCAAAGAGTGTGCTTGGGTTGGAACCTGATTTTGGCCTTGTAGAAGGTCTTGCAGACTCATATAACTTGGACTTTGGTAGAGGAACTTTCCGCAAAGAGGCTGATTTTTCAACGGATGATATAATTCTTGGCAAGAATCTTGTTAGTGTATGATCATCATTATAAATTATTCTTCTTTCAATTTTTAGTATTTCACATATATATAATTAAAAAAAAAAGGATGTTTGGGTTTGATACAATGTCATCATATGAAGTTGTGAAATGTTCATGAGCTACTCATTAAGTAATATTTTTTTAAAAAGTAAAAGAATGTTTGTACCTTCAATTTATCATGTTGGTGGAATGTGATCATTTGGTCGTGGATTCAAGTAGTTAATGGATTCTAATTAAACACAAGTTGTTCAGGAAAGTTTAAATTCGTATCTTGGCTAGAATAATCTTTAGTCGGATTTTATTTAGTTTATAATCGAACTTTAGATTATCATGACCCAAGATTAAAGAAAAAAAAACTCGTATGAGAAAGATATTTTTCTTAGAACGTTTTGAGAACATTAAACTAACATGGTATAATTGCATTTGTAGTGATTCCTTCTACTATGATCTCGACTGAATTTTGAAAAGGATGCCTAATGTAAAAGCTTACTGGGATCATATTCAGTCAGCAATCATATTTTCAGAGTTTAAAATTTAATATTATCACAATTTTATCATATTATGGATGCATTGCTAAAATTATGTATGATAGAAGAAAAAAATAATTGCCAATGATTATTGGGGGCTCATTAGGATAGAAGAAAATCTTAAGACTCAAAATATGCTTATAACATAAGTACTTAAGTATGTTGGTCAAATTAAGTATATAGATGAGTTAGTATGATTAATTAACATGGTTTTTTTTTACAATAATGAAATACAAAATTAATTAATTGGCTAAGGTAAAATGTAATAAACTTATCACATGGCAAGCTACATCATCAAATGAGACTTTGATTATTAACTTGGAAGAGACTTGTCATTTCTCATTCATGCTTTCTAGGGTAACTTTTCCATCATATTTTGGGTTAAAAAAGCAATGACTTATTTGCTCAGCTCGTTGAGTGAAAGGAATAATATAATCCATAATCCGTGAATTTTTTTAATTCTAAAGATTTTAGTGCTTAAACAACTTACACATTACCGTCAAAAGAGTAACACGGGTTCAAACTATAATTTAATATATAATGTCATGTAGTTATCATATATTATGAGACTCATAGATATTTAGCCCTCAAAGTTATCATCATATGTAAAATTAATTTCAATTGTCTCAATAACTTATATGTAGATTTTATTTCAAACTTTTAAATAAAAAATAAATGAACTGGATCCTGAAAATTCACTATAGTCATAAAATTTCAAGACTCATAGACGACATTTTCACGTTGATATTAGGATATATTCAAATCTAAGTCTCTGTGAAATATGAGTTGAATTCTTATTTGATTGGACTAATACGCTCAATTTGATTTCAACAATTATTGATAAATATGAAGGAGTTTATTTGTTTGGTTATTACAAAAAGAATACCTCATATTACATTTGGACAATAAAAGGGTTCGTAGCAAATAGCATGGGCCATGCACGAGGAAAAAAAAACCTTAATCCAAACCATACATGGTCTTTCTGAGCAACAAAAAGGTTGGCTAAAAAATGGTCCAACATATTCTTCTCACGGTTAATTAACATATGGAAAAGAAGGGAGCTTATTTTTCCTTATAGTATTTAAAAAAAATAGAATTGAGAAATTTTTATTAATTAAGTTGATATTAATAATTATTTTACCGACTGTCTTTAAGAATTTGAATTATGTACCTTGAACTCACAAGGCTAAATTCTTACAACCTCAAGTTCATTATAAAATGAAAGACTGCATAAATTCAAAAATTCTTATATTTATATTTATATTTCTTCCATTGATATTAAACATTTTTTTATTTAATTATTTATTTATTAATTTTTGAAAGCTTCCAAACTACAAATTAAATCACACGTTTGATATAAAAAAATCACAATACGTACTGATAAAAATCAGTTGTATATTTCACTATGTTTTAATTAATTTATTTTTTCATTATTACAAAAAATATTTTTATAGATTATTTAGAACATCTTTAATGGAGCCTCGTTCATCTGGGTGCTCGAGTGAATTTTATAATTACACATCACACGTTCATAACTTTTTTAATTTTAATACTTAGTAAACAATCAATAAGTCCAATCCAATCTCTAAAATACAATATTTATTTTAATATAATTTATTAAGTGGAATCTTAAAAATTAAGAGAGAGAATTTTACCATTTTAACTCTATTTAATTAACACCCAAATTTTTCACACACGGCACTTAAATGTCTATTTATTTTGTACTAAACAGAAGATGAACCTATGATGTGAATGCTCTTACATCTTTTAAAATATTTTTTAATTTCATTTTTAAGATTTCTAGAAAATGTGTACCCCACTCGTTCCTATATGAAATATGTATTATACATTATTTACATATGTTTTTATGAAGATAAAATGTCTTTCTTTAATTTCCCTTGATAACTCCCAGATGTATATTATAGGAAGATGTTATTGGCTAGTGGGACCATAAAGCCCAAAACAAAGAAAAAGGTAATGATAGAAAATTCAATGAAAATTCCCGGAATATAGTATTAATATTGAATATTTCATTGTTGTTGAAAATCAAAGGAGCTCGAGTAATAAAAACTATAAACAAAAAAAAAAAATAATAAAGAAGGCACGGAAAATCAATAGTAAAAGAACGACAAATAAAATCAATAAAAGAAATGGTAAAGACCATGGAATATTCTCAAAGAATATATTGCCTAGTAGTCAATTTCTTTTACAAGAAAGCCAATTACAGTTATTCTGTTGGTCAAACTTAAAACTTACAATCTCCATCAAAAGGCCAAAAATAGTAGACTTTTCTTTTTGATGAACAAACCCAGAAAACCAAATACTTAAATGGTCGGTTTAGTTCCAAACATTATCCATAAGATAAGTTAAAGTTATACTAGTATTTAATTTTGTTATCCTAAATCGTGTGCTAAGTGTACGATGATGACATTGGTAAATTTGAACGCGTCTTACTTTTGGACCAACTAACCATACCAGAAAAAACGACCATGCGCCGAGCAAATGTTGGTCCAACGAAAGTACACTGATTGCCGTGTGGCGCTCTACTACGCCTTTGATGCTAACACATGTTCCACTATACAGGGAGACACGCAAAGGATTTTGTGGACCCTACCAATTAAATTCATATTTAATGATGTAACGCTTTAATTAATATTATCTATCTTCCGATTTTAGTTTCTTTAGACTTACATAAATATATTAAAAAAATAATAAATTTGTTTATTCTTTATTTATTAATTAAAAATAAATTTTATATTAATATTTTTATTTTATTTTTAAAGCATAAAAATATAATTCATTAATTATATCTTAATTTTTAAAAGAATTAAAATTTTAAAACAAAAATATAAAATTTTAATAACCAAAAAAAATATTTAATGATTGTGATCACTGATCATATAAAAATTCTTTATACAAAAAATTTATATAAATTAAATTACTAAAATATGTATATATGTATATATATTACTAAAAATCTATATTTAATTTAAATATAATTTTTATTATAAAAAATTTTAATATAATTTTGATTATCTTATTTTGAGTAAAATATTACTTTAGTCTTTTGATTTTTAATAAATATAAATTTTAGTCGATCATTTTAAAAAATTTAGAATTTTTCAATATAACTTGGTTTCAGACATATTTTTATGGAATATCATTTTTATTAGTGATGTGAAACTGTTTTTCATATATTCAAACTTTTTTTATTTAATAATTAAAAAGAAAAGTAAAGTGAGGTGATGTACCTGACATATGGAAAATAATGTGTCAATCTAAGATGTCTTGTCCCACTTTTCACCACAGATCTATTAGAATATGATGTTGTTGGTCTTGATGTAAAAAAAAGTAACAGTCATTTGATAAAAAGCCGCGTGTTCAAATAAAAGGTCGACGTGCTTCACCAGAAGGTGACTTTCGTGGGGAATTAGGTTCGTTAATAACTTAAATAAACTAAATATATACCTTAATTACATAGGGCCAGTCGGTGATGATATCTCCTATTTCCTTGGGCGGTGGTAGTTAACCAAAATTTAATTTTATACCCTAGTTAATCTTTTGGAGTCAAATCAAAGCTTAAAATTGCAAACCTTTTTTCTTAAAAATAATCAACCTACAATTAGAAAACGATACGAAAATTTAATCTCAATCGGGCATAAAATAGTACTCCAAAATATTATCTCCGACAAAAATATGATGCTTATGGGAAAGAATATATATGGATGTTAATAGGTACTCACGTACAAGTATAGTAGTTTTCTTCTACATACATGGGATAAAAAAATAAAAAATAAAAAGTGTTTCGTGTATGCTTCAAACTAGCACGATTACTTGCCAAATAGGTTTTTGGTATATTTTTTATAAGCTTCTTAGTAGATTTGACCGATGGTATGTTACGATAAATTAAATTTATTAAGTAATTAAATCGGCTACAAAGAAGAGGTAAAGTAAAGAATGAATTATTGTTTTTTCATAAAAAATAAGTAAGAAAATGATATCTCAATTTAAAATAAAAAAATACTTTAGAATTCAAAAAAGTGCTAACACATATTTATATATTTATTCTTCTTCAAACCTACAACATACAAATTCATGGTGCTAACAAATATTTTAATATTCACTTTTTTTTATATTCAAATCTACGACACAGAAACTCATGGTTTTCTATTTTTCAGTTTTTTTTTTTATGTTACTCCCCCACATTATGGTTGAACTCTACAGTTCGAATTCTAAAATTAAATTATTAGATATTTCAAGATGGGAAATGGTCGAGTAATTTATTTGAGAAGAAAAATTAAAATAATA
>JBBPBP010000003.1:57281828-57298907 GCA_037974735.1 Cicer chorassanicum | reverse complement strand
TATATATATATATATATATATATATATAATATTAGTCATTAATTAGATGAAATTGTGAACGAAAAATTACACTCAAACATACATAAACATATACGTACACTCTATATTATTTAATTAACATTTTAACTAATTGATATATTTTTTATTTTTAAAAATGAATGTACACATATATCACAGTAAAATAATGAAGACATGTTCGTATTAAAGGTGTTAAAAGAATAAATTAAGGTCATTAAAGTAAGTCTTCGCGATTGACACAAGAGACATAGAAAAAATATAGAAAAATAAATTAAAGAGTCAAAAGAAAGGTTGAGGGTGTTAGATTTAAAGGGTGAGACAAAGTCATTGGTGGGTGACTAGGTGTTAGAAAGACGTAAGTTATCCTCTCATATTTTTTTCATTATCAAAATTAAGTTGTAGTATTCAATGGCAAAAATCTCGAAATCTTTGATTAAAGGAGGGTGATGCAAATTCTAAGTTTTTTCATGGTTTAATGAAGTGTAGGAGGATGCATAATAGTATCATGAGTATCAATGAGAATGGGAATGAAGCTGAAGGTGTTTTAGAAGTTCGATCAACTATTTTTAATCAGTTTGGTTACTCATTTTAAATCAATCAGTTCAAAGATGCCAAGAGTAGAAAATCTCCATTTCAAGACAATCATTGACCAAGAAGTGGTGGTGTTAGAAAGTCAATTCATATAAGAGGAAGTTAAACAAACGGTGTGGGATTGTGGTAGCTATAAAAGTCGTGGACCTGACAGTGTTCCTTTTGGTTTTTTGAAAGAGTTTTGAGATGTGGTTAGATAGACTTCATGCGATTTTTCTTGAATTCCACGTGAATGGAAGATTTGTAAAAGGGGTTAATTCTACATCCATCATTTTGATTCCTAAACTAGAAAATTCTCAAAAGCTATTTGATTTTAGATCAATCTCTTTGGTTGGTTGTATGTATAAACGGTTGTCAAAGGTTCTCACCATAAGACTTAAACAAGTCATAGATACAGTCATTAGTGAGACAAAATATACTCTTGTAAAAGGAAGATAAATCTTGCTAATGAGATTGTGGATGAGGCTAAAAGAAAGAAAATAAAATTAATTCCTTTTAAAGTGGACTTCGAAAAGACTTATTATTCAATGGAATGGAAATATATTGAGTCGGTTATGACTAAAATGAACTTTCCAAATAAGTAGAGGAAATGGGTGATGAAATATGTATGCTCAACATGAGTTTCTGTATTAGATAATGGAAGTCCAACAAATAAATTCAGTCTAGAGAGGGGTTTGTATAAAGGGGATCCACTGTCACCATTTTTGTTTCTGATAGCCGCAAAAGGAATGAATTCAATGTTATGCTCTTCGGTAAATGTGAGTTTTTTTTTACGGTTTTTAGGTTGATTCAGAACCTGAAATTTGAATATCTCACTTGTAGTTTGCATATGACACAATGATCTTGGATGAAAAAATTGGGCTAATGTTAGAGCTATAAAGGCTATTTTATTACTCTTTGAACTTGTTTCGAGACTCCAGTTATTTTTCAAAAAAGTTTGCTTGTTGAAGTAAATATGGACAACTTGTGGCTCGATGAGGCGTCACGTATATTAAATTTGTAAAACATGGCAACTTCCTTTTAAGTATCTTGGTCTTCCAATTGGAGGAAATCTGAGAATATCTTCATTATGTCTACCTTTGGCTGAAAGCATTAGAAAGAAAGTTTCTAGCTGGAATTTTTGTAATTTGTCCATGGGAGATCGACTAGTTCTTCTCAAAGTTGTCTTGTCCGCTCTACCAATTTACTTTCTCTCTCATTTTCAAGGTTCTAACGAGTATCATCTCTTATCTAAATTCCTTGTTTAAAACCTTTTTATGGAGGGTTGAGAGAAAATGAGGAATCTCGTAAAATAAACTAGGTAAAATAGGACAAAGTGTGCTTAGATAGAAATTGTGGTGGTTTAGGGGTAATCCGTGTGTGTGAGTTTGATTTAGCCTTACTAGGTAAATGATGTTGGAGGTTGCATGTAGATCAAATGGGGTTATGGTTTAAGGTATTATCAACTATATATGGTTTTGAGAATGAGGAGATATTATCTGGGTCTAGTAGTTGTTCGTGATGGTGGAAAGACATTCAACCAATCCTAAAAGGGGAGTCTGCCGATATGGAAAATTGGTTTAAAAATAATTTGTTTAAATAAATTGGAATGGTGAAAATACATTGTTTTGGAGGGATCTTTGGTTCGTTGGGGCATTTTGTGTGAGAGGTTTAGTTGGTTGTTTGAAGTGATACTCAATAAAAATGTTTCGGTAGCAGAAATGGCTAGACTACGGTGGGTTTTGGTGGTAGTGATTGGTGTTGGAGGAGACACCTTTTTGCTTGGGAGGAGGATATTTTAGTCGTTTGTTGATTAATGTTAGTTAGTGTTACGATCTAGGAAAATATGGTTGACAGATGAATATGAAGCTTGAAAACATAACCAGTATTCAGTGAAAAAGCGTACCAGTCTTTAGCACATTCCTTGAAAGATAGTGATACAAATTATTTTTTATGGTTTTTGGAACTAGAAAGTCCCGCCGGAAGTTTCTATATTTTCTTGGAGACTCTTATTAATCAGGTTACCAACAAAAGATAATTTGGCAAGGCGTGGTGTTATTAACGTCAATTCTTTAGCTTGTGTTGGTGGATGCGGTAAAGATGAAAATTCTACTCATATATTTTTTGAGTGTGCATTTTTTGAAAGTGTTTAGAATTCAATTTTAAGGTGGTTGGACATTTCATGTATGTTATCAAATGTTGCTTCAACTTATGCGCAACAATTTTGTTGCCTTTATTTGTTTTCTAAGGCCTCAAAAGAAAGCCTTCAAGTTATAGGGTTGGCGTGTGTTTGATCCATTTGGGAAGAACGCAATAATATAATTTTTAATCTCAATGAGTCAAATGTGACATGTATTGTGGAAAAGATAAAGATTCAATCTTGGTGGTGGTTAAAAATGAAATCTTCGAATTTTAGCTATGATCTAAGTTTATGGTAGACAAATCATTTACATTACTTTTAATTTTTATCTCTGTTGTGAAGTAACTTCAATTTGTAATTTCTTGGTACTTGGATATTCATCATTTTTGTGGGTTATTAGACGTAGCTTTTTGTTGTGTTTTGTATTACCACATTTGATTAGATGATAAAGTATATTTGTTCATTTCTCTATCCCTATACATCTTGTGCTTTGATAGTGAGTTAATATATTTTAGTTTATTCAAAAAAAAGTGTTAATTTGAACAATTGATTTCTTAGAATTACAGTTGATTTAGAGTCGTTTGTATCAACTTATTTGAACTTATCTTCTTAAATAAGAGTTGGTGGGACAACTATGATAATGAAAAATAATATATTTATAAATTATTTTTAATTAATTTTTATAAATTGTACTCAACGAATTTTGAAAACTAATCGCTTATTTAATTATTATGACAATAATTTGATTTTAATTTATTATTTTAAAAAAATTATATTTAACACATTTATACTATAAACATTTAATTAAATTATTTATTCAGATATAATTTTCAACAACTATACGTAAAGAGAAATAGTTGTATTAATATTAAATTCAAGATTTTAATTCCTCTTGGACATATTCAAGATTTCATATGACTTTGTATATACAAAAGATTAAATATTATTATTTGAAAATATTTACATTACAGAGCCACCCAATGTAAAATCAAGAGAGCTATATAGATGAAAATTTATAATTATTTTTTTAATCTTAAACTCTCCGAATTTTAAAAGAAAAACACAATGATAATCTAGAATTTAATCCAACAATAAATAAAATTTGATTAAAAAATAATGGATTTACAAAAAAAATTATTTATTGTTTGTTAATTTCACAATCAAATCGAAGTTATATATATATAGTCTGATATGAGAATATTATATATTTTTTGTTTTAAAAAGTTTAACTATAAAACTCACACGTAATAAATAGGAGAAGGATAATAATACGGTGTGTTCAAACTCAAATTCCATTAACACTTTTTTCTTATAATAACATGTATAAGATGGTTACATGGATTAAATATTAGCATTTTAATACAATTAGTTGGGGAAAACTTGGAATGAGTTGAAATCTGTTACTAAAGCTTTACTAAGAAGATAATATAGATTAAGCAAATATATACTTATTTAATGAAACGTCATTTGACACCGTAGAATCTAAAAACTACTTTATAACCGTCGGATTAAACACTAGTGACATTACCAAAAAAATTCTATTTAAGCAACTCTCCACCCCATACAATTTCTCACACAACATTTCAAAACTCTCTTAAGCAAATCATTTCTTGATTCTTATTCTTGACTTGTGTCTCTTAAAACATTTCTTGTTTATCTTTAATTTTGTCATTTAAATAATGGCACCGGACATCACCACCGCCGCCGTGAATGCCACCGTGGAACAAACCAAGTTTGACGGTGGAAAAGGCCGTGCCTTTGTAACTTTCCTTGCAGGAAACGGTGATTACATAAAGGGTGTTGTTGGTTTAGCAAAAGGGTTAAGAAAAACCAAAACAATTTACCCTTTAGTGGTTGCAATTTTACCTGATGTACCTGAAGAACACCGTAAGATTCTTGTGTCACAAGGTTGCATTGTTAAGGAGATTGTTCCTGTTTATCCTCCACCTAATCAAACTCAATTTGCTATGGCTTATTATGTCATTAATTACTCCAAACTACGTATTTTTGAGGTACATGTTTTTGTCCAATTTTTGTTTATTTAATGTTTATTTTTTTGCTTTTGCATGTGTTACGCGTTGTTATATGATCCTCTGCCTATTTTATGGAGTGACACCTTTTTGTGTGTGTGTGTGTGTTTTTATTTAGTGGACTGTCTTGTATCATGGAAACCTTTTCATTTTTAGAAACAACACTTTCTTTAATTAAAGGAATATTGTTTTTGTACTTTATTAGCCCAAGACATATATTTGTACCAAAAAGTTTAATTAATGATACAGTTGTTTTGTGTAGTGCTGAGAATCTAAATTTAAATACTGTTTAGAATAAATTTTGACTAGTTCTTCATCGAAATTCCGATCACTACTAATGCCTCAATAATTTTTTCGCTAGTTGCTTGTTGAATTTTTTATTACTAATACTTTTTCTTGAAAATAAGATGATTAAGACATAAAAAAAAAACACTACAATTTTTAGTTAAAATCTTATAAATAGGTTAAAAATAGTTCTTTTTATACCATTGTATATTAAGTTGATGTGTTGAATTGATTACACAAAAGAAAGACACATTTTTTTTCATATATTGTTCTTTTTATTGTTTAATGATGATAGAATAATGTCGCATATGAATGTAAATTTTGCAGTTTGTGGAGTATAGCAAGATGATATACCTAGATGGTGATATCCAAGTTTTTGAAAACATTGACCATCTGTTTGAACTACCTGATGATTACTTCTATGGTGTGATGGACTGTTTTTGTGAGAAAACTTGGAGTCACACCCCTCAGTATAAAATTGGATACTGCCAACAATGTCCTGATAAGGTTCAATGGCCCTCTGATTTTGGTCCCAAACCTCCTCTCTATTTCAATGCTGGAATGTTCGTTTTTCATCCTAATGCTGCCACATACCATGACCTCCTTGAAAAAGTCAAAATTTCCAAACCAACCCCCTTTGCTGAGCAGGTATTTTCATTCTTTTTTTTAAACACTAATTAATACAACACTACAACTATTTTTTTGCTAAAAAATTGCAAATATCATATAATCTACCTCATAACATATTAATAGAAGATAAGCTAAAATAAATAAATCAAACTTGAAGTGTTCAATTGAGCTACATATAAATATAGAATGAAATAAAAATTGTTTTTAATTAATCTTTACATTTTTTAAATTAAAATAATGATGGTAAAAGTGTGCTATAAGTCATAGAAGAACATATAAAAAAATGTTATAATCTGTGGAAAAAAACTAAAAACAAATCTGTTTCGCTTATACAAATTTATACACTAGTATAAATTATATACTATAAGCCAACTATCTGGCTTCCCAAACATAGACATAAGTTATATTTTATTGATTAATTAATTGCAAATTGGAATTGTGAAATTGTTGTCTCATATTTGTATTACAGGACTTTTTGAACATGTATTTCAAGGATAAATACAAGCCCATACCTAATGTGTACAATCTTGTGTTAGCCATGCTCTGGCGTCACCCTGAGAATGTTGAGCTAGACAAAGTTCAAGTTGTTCACTATTGTGCTGCTGTGAGTGTGCTATTTCTAATAAATAAAATAATCAATAATAATGTTAATTAATTGTATAATTTTGATTATATATGTGTTACATTTTAGGGGTCTAAGCCATGGAGGTACACTGGGGAGGAACAGAACATGGAGAGAGAAGACATAAAGATGTTGGTTAAGAAATGGAAAGAGATATATGAGGATGAAACATTGGATTACAACAACAATGTTAGAGTGGAACGTTTTACAGCTGCACTATTGGAAGCTGGTGGTATTAAATCAATGCTTACACCATCTGCAGCTTAATATTGCTCTTGTAATTATTAATTAATAAAGTCTATTATGATAATCAACAAAGTACTTAATTTTATAGGTTTGAGTTATTAGGATTGTTAGAGAGGACTATTTTTATGAGTCCCTTTTCTTTTCTTGATCAGATCAGCCGCTACTTACACGTTGCTGTCGATATATTTAATTAATAATATTATTATAATGTATTGAGTAAAAAAATATTATAATATAATGTTGGATATTTTATTTTGTTTCCTTTCCCTATTTTCGTCCTTGATTTCTTTGATTATTCTTTTTTTTCAAATGCCCACAGCCGATTGAAATTGAAGGTTCTAGATATGGGATTAATGACCATATACGATGTCATTGTGAGTGTAATTATTTTAACACCGTTAACAAATACTGATTCAATGATTATTTAATAATATAAATTATAATTATATGAGACTATAAAATCAATGTTTATTATTCACAATGTAAAATTAAAATTAGTTTAAACTTAGAATAAATCTTCCTTTTTCTCTCTAGATATAGTTAGTACGTCGATGTATTGGATCAACACTCCTTTTGTAAAGTCAGAAAATATGCATTTAACGATATATAACTGTCTCGTACGTTGCAAATCAATCAAAGAGTATAGTAGTAGTATATAACGATGGGGCAATACCATAAAAAGTGTGTTTTGGGAAGTGGATCTATACGCATATAACTAACATGAGTTCCTGAGTAAAAAAAACTAACTAACATGAACGAATAATTTAACAAATATATTTATAATAATAATAATAGTTTAGCAAATATCACGCCCATTTTTACATAATGTAGATACATAACCAACACATAAATATCTGGGCCTTTTTTGGATATTGTTATAATCACTAATTTCAAATTATATATATGGAACTTAGAAGTAAAGTTTTCATTTTGGTTATTAATTTAGCCTATTTTTTTAGTGTCCAAACTCATCGGTTATTACTTTTTACTTAAATATAAATAAAAAAAGTGATAGTTATATATTTTCAATGTAATTATTTTAATTAAGTATTATAAAAAAGTATGTACTAAAAAAAGTGTGTGGAAGTGAAGAGTAGTCTGAAGATTATAAAAACAAGGGTTATTAAAATATGAAACACTTGTCTCTCACAATTGGCCCATTAGCTCAGTTGGTTAGAGCGTCGTGCTAATAACGCGAAGGTCGCAGGTTCGAGACCTGCATGGGCCAAAAATATTTTTAATTTCAACATTTTTTTCCTGCATGGGCCAAATTCATTTTTTTTGGAACACAATTAGAATATCCATTTCGTTAGATATGAAGCGGGCTCAATCTTCATATAGGACGGAAGCTCATTACAAATTTAAATAAAAACTACAAACAATTTAGGAAATCTAATTATTTTATATTGCAAAAAATAGTATAGTTTTAATGATATATTAAATAAGATAAAAAGTGTAAATGAACTTGGCGTGAGAGTTGGAGTAGGGGGCGCTAAAATCACAGTTGAACAATTCTGGCAGATATCAAAGTGTGCTGTAAATAAGATGATAATAACTGATCTTATGCCTCAAGGAGTTTAAAAAATTCAAAGTTGATACGACAGAAACGGTTTTGGATCACTTTCAAATGTCACAGTACACGAGATTACACACACAGGTCACAGGGCACTAGAAAATGACATACCATATTAGTGTGTATAAATAATAATAATAATAATAATAATAATAATAATAATTAATAATAATAATAATAATAATAATAATATTTTCTGGACAGAAAAAGCAAACAAAAATATTGCATCCTCTCAAATTGCCTCAAATATTATATATATCATTATTATGACCCATCAATAATTCCATCCTTAAATAAATTTGTAACAACATGATCCTTAGTGGTGGTTACCATTAGATGGCAAATAGGATAACAATTCCATGTCATTCTTCAAATCACCATTAGTCCTCCCTAATTCATTGACTGGCAATGGCATCACCACAGCTTCATGATCAGCATCAGGGTCTTTGATAACAACCTCTTTGCTCTTTCCCCAAAGAACAGCATAAAGCCCAGCAACAATGAGGAGAGACCCCAGTGCACTATATAAATCAAATTAATATATAACATAATTAGATATTACTATTTCTAAAAAAAATTAAATATTAATAATGTATATAGATTTTTTATTTTTTTATTTTAAGGAAAGTAATGTATATAGATGGTGAGTAGGTAATTAGTAAAATTGCACATGATTAAATTTCTTACGTTCCAACGTATAATTTCTCCCGAATAAAAGCCCAGCTAATCATAGCTGTGAGAATGAGCTGCAACGGGGTGAATACAGAAACATAAAGAGGCCCTTTCCGCTCTATGGTCCACGAAATTATACAATATGATAGCCCAGTGCAAATTACTCCCTGAAAACAAAATTACCATTTATTATAAATCACTCAATATTTTTTTCGATATACAAATTCTTTATTAAAATTTTGGACCTTTTCTAATTTCAAAAATTTTAAAGTAAAAAACATAAATATTAAAAAATAGGACAAAATTAGAAATTGGAGCATATTAATTTTTTGAAAAATTGAGGGACCATTATCCCAAAAATACTCTTAATTTATTCATAAGGTCGAATATAGTAATAGTAATAGTACTTCCATTGTACACCTAGCATATGCATATATAGTAGTGAATTAAATAACAAAAATGGCAAACAATAAAAAAGAAATATTGTACCGCATAAAGAGAAGAGGTAAGTCTCATTGCATCATGGAGTGACCAAGATGAAACCTTGCGATCAAAACACAAGGCAATGAAAACACACTGAAAACTTGCCAAGAAACACATGTATGCTGTGCTCGTATAAGGTACTGGAAAATTCCTGCTCATGTCTGCCTGAAATTAAAAACACCAAAACAAAAATATTAAGTATATATACATATCCACTCAATAATTAAATAATAGTAATTAAAATATTATACTAATATATGCTTACTTGAATGATGAACCATGCTGACCAAATAAGAGCGCTAAGAACTAAGACAATAGGACCTTTAAGAGAGCTTGATTGGCCAGCAGAGGAGTTAGAACCTCCTTCAATTTTCTCAGCATATCCCCAATGAATACTTGATTCTCCTATTCCAATCACTTTTCCATGGTAAAATGATAATAGAATTGCTCCACCAACGCACAATATTGTCCCTATTGTTTTTGCTACCCCACTCTTCTTCTTGATTCTCAAATTCTCTTGTCTATACCAAATTATTATGCAATTAATTCTTTAAATTCAAAATTCTTAATTAAATTATATTTTAAGTCAATTAATTTTATTTTTTTTATTGCTACCAACCTGAATAATATTGCAAGGATAAATGTAAAAGCTGGGAGCAAATTGGTGAGTGCACACGCAATTGTAGCGGTTGAATATTTTAGCCCCACGAAATACAGAACCTGATTTCCTGTTACTCTGCATTCAAAACTCAAAAGTTAGCTTCACGTTTCATTCAAAGGAAAACAACACCATTAATCTGAATTACTTCCGCAGAAAAATAGGTAAAGTTTGTTAAAAATCATTTTAATTATAATTCGTTAAAATAGTATAGTTCTTAATCTTTACCCTCTAAAATTATTTAAAAAATTGCATATTTTCCTTTGACAACTTTTGTGTTTGACTAATATTTTTTACATAAGTTTGATAAATAATCTTAAATTTTAAAGCTAATTAATAATTTAAATAAAATAAGGTCACATTAAGAAGTTAAATAAAACAAAACAAAAAAAGTTGAACACTTTGGTAACTAATAGTTCCGTTTAGTATGGTTCATATATCATTCATCATATAATGTCATTTTTTTAATATTTAATTTTGAAATAATTTTACGTACCGGCATGGTATCTAACAAAACTCAAAACTAACGAATGATTTTAAAAAATATTAAATTTAAGCATGAAGGGTAGAAATGTAAAAAAGATTACCCTGTTAAGGAAGATAGCAATATCTGAACCATAATGCGCTTTGTCATCCTTGGAACCATATTCCTGTTGAAGGGACAAAAGAATACATAATAAAATGAAAAACTGATCAATCTTATACAAAGCACATATATATATATATATATATATATATATATATATATATATATATATATATATATATATATATATATATATATATATATATATATATATATATATATAGTCATTTTATAGTATTCATTAATACAAATTAAAATCACAAAGGTAATGCATGCAAGTAATTAACAACCCGACAATCTCCACCGAAAACTTTTTTTCCGTTAGAAGTAAGACAAAAAAAATAAATCTAAATATTGGCATTATTCAAATCACGCATAACTAAAACTCTAAACATTTTGCAGACTAATACTATTCCTCTAGCTAGTTATGAGGTTTCAGCAACTATGTGAAACGTGTAACAGAATTGCTCTGAAAATTAGTAGAGAAAGTTGCTGGCACGTAACGTAAAATATTAACATCCCATAACGCGTCAAACATGCATGTCATCAGCGTTCTATTTTTAGATTATCTATGCAAATGTTGTTTGATTTTTTTTTTTGTCAAGCTTGGAACATCTTCATCAAAGGATCATTAAACTAGAGCTGTGAATAACTTGTGTAAATTTTGAGCTATCAATGGAGCCTCATGCATGGACTATTTTTCTTTCCATTTTCATTAACAATTTGTTTTGATTATTAGGCTTAATAATCAACTCCACAAAATTAAAATGACTTATAAAATTTTGATCTACTAGATTAATTATAAACTCTATTTAAGCACTATCTCTAGCTACTTCTTGTGACTAGAAATTTACCCAATAAAAACACTCAAAATAAACATGCAAAACTGTGGATAATTTTTTCTACTATGATATTTGGTTTGGACTTTTTGATTGTTGAAAGGGTTGTAATATCCTTGTACTCTTATTAATATATTCTTTGCTTATTAATAATCATGCAAAAATGGACTTCTTTTTTAAACAATTTAAAGGAATAATGTGGGTGATTTTTTCTACTATGATATTTGGTTTGGACTTTTCTAATTGTTGAAAGGGTTGTAATATCCCTTGTAATCTTATTAATATATTCTTTGCTTATTAATAATCATGCAAAAATATTGGACTTCTTTTTTAAACAATTTAAAGGAATAAAAACATTTCAACAAAATGAAAGGAATAAAATAAAAGTAGCTTTGAGGCAACATTGATGCATGCATGCATTATGTATATGAAATGGAACAAAATAGAAGAAAAAAAAAATTAACATGCATGACATGATAAAACCATATTCGCTTCTTAATTTTTTTAACATGCATGCAGGTATATATACATATTAATTAACATTACCGTTCAAGGAAATAAGCAAAGGGAGCAATGGATACAGTTGCAAAGATTTGGCGGTAAGCAACAAGGATAAGAGGGTTCATGCCACCTAAAATTGCAAGCTTTGAAGTAATATTCATTCCAGCATAGGCTAATTGAATAAGAATCATTAAAAATAATGGAACAAGACCAGCATTTGTTGCCATTCTCTCTAAAGTTTTTTGTTTCACACTCTCTTATGATTTGAACTTTATGTGTAGAGAGTGTCAAACAGAATGGAACAAGTTATAAAGAGAGAGGAAATGTGTTGTACATATGAAAGGTGTGTGAGGGATGTATATATAAGGAGAAGGTGTAGCTATGAAATGTTAGAAAGTGTGTGAGTTATTACAAGGTGCGTGAGAAAAAGAGTTGAAAAAACGTTGGCAACAATTGTTCCTTAATATTTATTTATTTTTTAAGGAAAAGAAACGGTTACAATCGATTTCTTGTTACACCTTGTGCTTATGTATCAGGTTGGAAGCTTTCACTTCATTTAGAGTCTTCAAGTAACTACTAATTTGTTAACTAAGGAGTACGTCCAAATCGTTTCCTTATTTTTCTTTTTATAAACTAATTTTAATGTATTTTTTAAAACAAATATAAATTATATGCGCATAATTACAAAGATTAATCTTTTGAGTCATGATTATATGGACAACAAAAATCACCCTCAAATATTGTAATTATGATATTCGAACATAGAATTTAGGTTCTTGTCGTCAAAAAAATCTCACATTCATACAGTTAGAACATCAATGGTCATTCAATCGTGATCAAATAATTTTAAAAAAATATAAATTTTTATATTTTATAATTTAAAATTCTGAATTTAAATTTGAATTAAAATCTGAACCATTCGGTCTTAGTGCCCAATATCCTAATATTGTGAATGTAGAGATCCTTGATTAAAAAAAAATTCAAGCCCTCAGACATATATTTTTTTATAAAAATATATTATTTTTCTTCCTAAATATAATATGCTCTTGAGATTTTTCTTTATTTCTTTTTATAAAAACTCTTTCAATTTTTAAACATCGTTAATTATTTCTTTACTAATATGTCCTTAATAATGTTATATTTTTTTTTTGTAATATGTAATAAATACTACAATAAAAATATAAATCAATTTTCTGTCTTGAAAAATAAAATAATTTAAATTACCAACAAATTTAGTACTATAATCAATTCTTTTAATTCTTATATATATATAGACGAAAATTCATCCAATTGATTTAGTTTTTTTATTTTTTATTCATTAAATAAAAAAATTGATCAAATACATATTTTTAAATATTTAATAATTAAAAAATATCATTAATTATATTTTAATTTTTTTAAAGAATTAAAAATTTGAGGTACAATTTGAATGTTCAAAATAGGGAAGACAGAGACGGAGGGAGTAGTATTTAGGAGATGATTAATAAATATAAGTTTTCTTAAAATGAAAATCACCAATGAATGAAAACGGTGTAGAAATGTAAGGAGTGTATAGCTGGCAATCTATGGGAATTTGAAGCCATGCGCATGTCAACAAAAACAATAAATAAAGGTGGGTCCCATCTCATCACATTATTATTCATGGTATTCACTTGCATTCCCACCCTACCCCGGTCTTATTCGTTCCACGTTAACAACAACTTATTGCATGCTGCTTAATGCTTCTCATCCATTAATTAACCAGTTTTTCAAATTTAGAATTCAAAATGAGACAAGTTTCAATTTCAGCTTTTCAAGGATTCTATTGTTTCAAGCTTCAAGGTCAAATTGATTACGGATTTATTATCTCATTTAATTTTTTATTGGGAAAAGGACCTAATGCCAGTGAAGAAAGTAGTAGTAATTCAATTTTTGTGGGGTGCAGTTAAGAGTTAAAGACTCTCGCCAGTGGTATCTTCTATGAATTGGTCTCATGCCAAAAAAAGTTACTCCTATATCACACTTTTTTTTTAAATAAAAAAATACCATTCATTTCATTTTTTTTAAATAATAAAAATAATCTATTGCATTCTCTAAATTTTCCTTCATGAAAACTTTTTTATATATAACGCAAAAAAATTTAAAATAAAATCTAAATTAATAAAAGAATATTATAGAAATAATAATATTATATGTGATAAAATTAGTTAATTTTTGGTTATATTTATAACTGTAAAAGTATACTTTTTTATTGTTTATACTCAAATCAAGAACTTGAGGGAGTATATTAATTCTCCTGTATTCTTTAATAGATTAATAGTAGTATAATTTGTCACATGCAACACAAAAATTATTTGAGTAATTTTTATTTTTAATGTACTGTAATTGTTTTTTTCTTGTATCCTTTGATTTAACATTATGTTCGTCACTTGTAAGTTATTACTTCCATTTTATACTTTACATTTATGGTAAAAAAGAATATACACTAATAACCAATAAATTAAGGTTTATCATCTTGTCTAATTCATGTGAAGTTTTCAAATGCAACGTAGGGAAGAAGTATTATATTATAGGGTTTGTCTCATATCACCTTCACCTTCACTTCCCCTCACGAGAGGTTTGCTTCTAATTCTGAATAAACGTTTTAATTGAGCTATAAGAATATACGCATATAGGCATTGCTTCAAAATGCTTTTTCCGTCTACATTTGAAACTTGTCTCTATGTATAGCTATAATTGGTCATCGTCTATATCTTTTCGTCACTTCACATTTGTCTCTATATATATACGTGATGAAATGAAAGATAAGAAAAATATATTGCTATTAAAATATTAATAATAGTATTTAGCATTAAGTACGCATGCTTATCAATAATATTTTCTTTTGAAAAAGCATACAAAATACGGATTCTTCTTTTGAAAAAGCGTACAAAATACGGATTCGGTTATCTGTATTGATATTTTTCACGTATTCTCTTATTTAAGATATCGATAGTTATTTGATCAACATTAAATAAAGTAAATTTAAAGTAAAATATTAAAAAGTATATTTGAAATATTTGTTAATAATTTTAATATAAAAAAATATTAAAAATTATATAATTCATATTTTAAAATTGTAAAAAGTGAGATTTTTTAACCTAAAAGTTATTTTTTTATTTCTATTTTGATTTCTTCATCAAGTGACCCAACGTTTGTTAGAATGATCTAAATTTAAATTTAATATTTTAAATCATAAAATTACAATTAAAGTTACATTTTTTTTTAATTATTTGGTCTTGATCTAACATACTGCGATTGTGTGAATGCGGAATCCGATTTCTAGAAAATGCATACTCATATACATGCATAAACAATGCTGCTTATTTAAGATATCTCTCTGGCATACAATATCTTCATTTATCACGGCATTAATTAGGGTCTTAATTAATTTACACGTAATGCTATGCTATGATTCCTTCTGCTTAGGATGGAATTAAGTGCCGGCTTTATTTTCAGGAGGAACAAGTAATACACTTAAACAGCCAAGTAAGCTTATAGGGAAAGAAAACCAACACGATCTATATAGAGATGGGAACATCAACAAGTAGTTCTACACTTCTAATAGTACTACATGGGTGGAGGGATGTAAAAAAAATGTCACTACAAATTTGTTTACTTTATTTAAAGGAAAAACTAACATGTGCCATAAATGATTTCAATGTATATATTTTATTTTTTAATTTTTTTTTTAATTTTTTTTTAAATTTTAACATTATACTTTTTAAATTTTTAAAAAAATTTAACATTATATTTTTTAATACAAAATTTCTATTTTAAGTACCTTTAACATGTACCTTAACAACACATGTTAAAATGATATTTTATTTAAATTATACGATGGAGTGTTAGTTCCTCCGTAACAAAACAAAATAGTATTAGTACTAATATTAGTCTAAATACATAGTATATATTTGTTTGTTTAAAAAAATATTTCTTTTATACTTCGTAATGGAAAATAGTACAACTTTTCATATAAAAAAAGCGAATATAACTAAAAATTCGGACTTAACTTAAAAAAGTATTTGAGCTTAATGGTTCACATATTTAAATGACCATAATTAGAAATTTTATAATTACAGTTGATCAGTCCCATAAGTACTATTTTTGCTCTCAACTCATATGCATGGACAAGATATCTCTCCAAGAAAAAGAATCAAATTGAGATGGAATTTTGGGACATAATTATTTTATATATCAAATTAATAAATTTAATTAATATATGAATATATGATTTTTTATATTATTTTAAAAATATTTATATAACTTTTACAACATTTCTTAACATTGATCAATAGATTTAAATTATTTCAAAATATTTTTAAAATTAAATTAATGAGTTTTATAATATATATATATATATATTAATTTTAATATAATTATTATAGAAAGTTAGAGTAGCTAAAATAAGTTAGAATGGAGTAAATTAAGACATAAACGAAAAAATAGTCTACTATGTTAAAAACTTAAAGCCATTTGTTTTGTGAAAGAAAACCTAAATCAATCTGCCTCAATCTTTTTTTGCGGTTCCACCCTCGTGGACGGCCCCATCACCTTCTCTCCTCCTTCAAGCCTCATCAAGCCGTCTCACTCTCGCCGTCCTCTCACCACAACCACTTACTTCAATAAGGGAACTCTTCTCTCTCGGCATACTACTAAGACAAAAACATGTTAGGATTTATTTTGGTATTTTACCCTTTGGACTTTAATAAATGTTAATATTTTCTCACAATTACGTTAAATATAAAATATAAAGAAAAGTTGACATAGCAATGATAATTCGAGATGACATAATCAATGTCTCAATTGACATCCAAAATTCCCTAATTATTTTTAATGTGTGTGATAGTTGATTTTATATTGTTGTTTTTACTTTGATTTTTTTAAGGAAAAAACAAGTTAAAGAATTTTTAAAATATCTATTGAGACAATAATTACACCATCTTGATATACACTTAAACGAGATGAGATTTAATTATATTTTTGTCCTTCTATTTTATAATGCTCGTGAAAATAGTCTCTATATTTTAAATTCAAATTTTTTGGTGTGTCAAGTATTATATTTGTTGAAGTTTTTATCTCAACTCTGATTTAAATTCAAATGAAATGAAATTAAACATATTGACTTGATAAAATACAATTGAGTTTATATTCATCTACTCTGTCAAATATTAATTAATACATTTAAACAATAATATAAATAACATT
>JBBPBP010000003.1:57235140-57281514 GCA_037974735.1 Cicer chorassanicum | reverse complement strand
TGAGCGTAATGAAATAAGAGAATTAAAAATATAATTAAATTTAAATTTAAAAGACCAAAATATATCTTTAAAAAAATAAATAATTAAAATGAGTATTAGATAAAAATAAAGTACAAAATAATATTTTGGCGTAAAATATATAAATAATTGTGGCTATCGTAGAAAAGTTGCGGATAGTCATTAGAATTATAATTAAAAATAATTCTTTTTATTCCTTCATTAAAATTATAATTAAAAAATTATAATTTTGGGTTTTAATATTATTATAAATATATTTTAGTTTGATATTTGTATTTTTTTTGTATAATATATTAAAAAATAATAGTAATAAAATATTTAATTATTATGTGTCCGATCTTGGTGCAATATATGGTTAGATCATATTTTTCTTTGTCATGGATGCTCACTCCCTACTGTGGTGACCATCTCTTCTTGTATGGAGGTTGGTCCCCTATCTTTGGAGGCTAGCTTTCTCTCCCTATCTCTAATGTGAAGAGTCCACCTTTATCTTCAGGATCTCACAAGCAATGGTTATGTATTCTCCTTCAACATAGGACCATTGTTATAACTCACACAAGATCTAAAGCGGACAATTCTTTAAACACGTGGTGATGCAAACTTAAGGTCATAACAAAATAATTACATTTAAACATATGATGATGAAGTTGATCAAATCTAATATCACATATAATTAATTTGTGCTTGCAAAAGTTATATAAATGATATGTAACTCGATGAGACTAAAGACTATGAATCTTCCATTCCCTAGCCATTATTGTTCGTGTTTGCAAGAAACATAGTTTAGTTGAGAGGCTTCAGTTATGAGTGTGGTAATACCCTCTTAAATTTTAATGAAACTATGTTTTGTTGTGGTATTATGTAGAAGGGGAAACCGAATCACTAAAATATTATTTCCTGTCAGAAAAATGGCTTGGATGCTGCAAGCTTTCAAAAAAGTCATACAACTATTTTTAATCACCTCATCATTATTTTGATCATAACTCAAACTATGAGGTCTATTGTAACAAAAAAACACTATGAGTACTTAGAAATACTTTTTTTCTTCTACCTTAACCCCCAATCTCACTAGATACTGACCTTAATTTGAAATTTGATTCAGATGTAATTAAGTCATTTGAAAATTTTAATTGAATCTCACAATTCATTCGTCTATAACTTTATGTCATTAAACACTTAGTTTACTTGATTAAAAATTTATAAGTAAATTTTAAAAATCCAGGCTGTAAAAAAAAAACTAAAAATCGAGAATAAAAATTACTCGTACATATTTCGAATAATACATATAAAAAAATGGCGAAGTAGAAGTAGAAAGGTAGATTGAGTGACTAGTCTGAACTCAACCGACAGTTGAATATGAGTTGTGGCGGTGAGTCTGAGACTCAGAGAGTGCCATTTTCACTTCACATGTTGCTATTTGTATTTGTATGGATGTTTTCATTTTCTTGTTTCTGTTTAGCTGATGATGTAAGTTTGAGTGGATGCAATAAGCCTGCAGTTCTATTCGTGTTCGGCGATTCTAACTCGGATACGGGTGGACTCACTTCTGGACTCGGTTTCCCTATTAATATTCCTAATGGTCGCACTTTCTTTCACAGATCCACTGGTCGTTTGTCTGATGGACGCCTTGTTATTGACCTTCTCTGTAAGTCCCTTTCTTCCTATTTTCAATTTCAATCTTATTTGTATAATGCTAAGTAAGATTATTGATTTTATTTATTCATATCAAAAGTAAGATAATGAGAATCCTTGTTCTGCTTCACCATTCGGAGTTTGAATTTCATCAATCTCAGCCATCAACACGACGTCGTTTTGATCTTCACTCTATAATAATGTGGATCCGAACGACATCGTTACGACTCTTTTTGTTTTGTATCGTAGTCTGGAGTAGGTGGGCCCCGTGTTTTGGATTTAACCCATTAATATTATCACGCGGTTTCTTGTCAATACAAATGGCCCGTAACTTTTTTTCTAGTGTCACTTTTTTCTTTTCTTTTCAATTTCTTAACTTTAAATTATTTACAAAAAAACAAAGTAGATGATACGAATCATTACTAATGAGATGTCAATTGTCAACTACACTCTCTAATTTGCATTATCAATGCTTATAATCGTTAGATTAAGGAAAATGACAAAATCAAAAATAAAGTACTCCTATGACTAAGTCTAAGTTTTAGTGATGATGATCACGGAAGCGCTTGAACTGATCAAAATCAACAACTCTATTTTTGGGTCTTTTCTAGTGAATTTCAACTTTTAGATTACATTACAAGTATATATTTCATTTGTTTCAAAATGAATGTCATATATTAAAAAATACAATGATTAGATTATCTTTATAAATCATTGATTGATTTTCTATTATCATAAATATAAAGTACAACTATTGTTTTGAAAGTAGTATACATAATTATAATTGAATAGTAGAATTGAAAAGAAAAAAAATTAAAGTTATCTTGAAAATAAAAAATGATAGTAAAATTTATGGGAAGTATTTTAACTTATTGAAAATATTTATTTTAACTTGTTGAAAATATTTTTTCACTGAATGATGGACTCACTAAAAAATTACAGCTATAACTAGTTAAAAGTGAGTGATAGGAAATTGGGGTGCAAGTTTCATATCCATTATAGTATACCTTCAATCTGAAAATATTTTTCTTCCAACCTTTGGCAGGCCAAAGTTTGAATACAAATTTTTTGACTCCATACTTAGACGCCTTGTCTGGATCCACATTCACAAATGGAGCAAACTTTGCAGTGGTGGGATCCTCTACCCTCCCAAAATATGTTCCTTTCTCTTTAAATATACAGGTCATGCAGTTCCAGCATTTCAAAGCTCGGAGCCTTGAACTTGTTACCGCAGGTAGATTTATTCACTTAGAGTAAATATTGTATAACATAAATTGTCTGAACCATAGTCATATAATTCACAATTCTCTTTGATATGTGGTACGGTGCGTGGTCGGTGGTTCGCTATCTATCAAATATTGGGTACCTTAGTCGTAACGTTGGATTCATTATCCATATGCTACTAATAATTTTTTTTTTATCCAATTAATAGTAATAAATCACATGCTATATTTGAAGAGATTGTACATCTCTGTAGTCTTTCAATATTATCATAACAATAAGCTTTAGTGAATAAATTTAGAAGTTTTTTTTTTGTGTATTGATGGGCCAATACTTTTAAAAATCAATACGCTTAATGTGTTTTTAATTGTATTTTGTTATTTATGGGTCAATCCGCCAACCACTCAACCCACCAACCTACTGAGAGGTGGGATGAGGCGTGAGTTTCGACCCAGTTACTTAAGTTGGTTCCCCTAGGAAAAAAATGGGACCGGTTGACCTGTTTGGACTATTGTTGTAATAGGTTAAAAACTCACCTATCACAAAATTGTCTTTCCTGATTGAAGGATCTGTTAATTATAGGTATTGAATAGGGATACTATGTTCAGTTTTTGAACACAACCATTAATTTTAGAGCCACACTTTTTGGAATGTAGTTTGTGAGAACTCAATTTGCTTTTGGTTATGATGTTGTTAATCATACATACGAGGTTGTTAACCATACCTCTGTCAAGAATCCATCTTCTTTAAGTGCTTTTGAGTTGGTACCCACGAATTTTACATTCAACAAGTATAATTTCAGTATAGGTTTGATCTGTCATATTTATCTCTGGGATATCGATGTACTCATTCTGACTTTGAAGAGTGTAAGCTAGGTATGTAGTGGTGGGACTTAGATACCTTATTTGGTTCTGATCACTGTATCAACAACAATGTTTTTGAGGAAAACAAGGCCAATGGTCTAAAAAGAATTAAAGCATTGAAGGAGTTTCATTTTGAAATCGATAACTCGTTGAGTTCTGACCCGATTCATGAAATAAAATTAGTGCATTTGGTAGATGTGTTGGAATTGGATAGAATATTATATATAAGTTATGTTATGTGTTTGGTGCATATGAAAAGTAGAAGAGAATAAAGACAGGTAAAAAAATAGTACTTTTGGTTTTCACTGGAAAACATGCTACCAAAGAGAACAGAGCAAGTTTTCCCATTTCATTCTATCTCTGTGCCAAAAATTATCTAAATATGAAGAATTTGATGAATCACGTTATTGCTACCAATTTCAAGTGAATGATATGCTAGTAAACTCTAAAAGTGAAAAATTATTTAAAACTAATTAATGAATTTGAATCCAAGAATGAACTGAAGCTGAATGCACTGCAAACTTATAGGTACAAAAAATATGATCAACGACGAAGGCTTTCGGGATGCACTCTACTTGATTGATATTGGACAAAATGACCTTGCTGATTCATTTTCTAAAAATCTATCGTATCCACAAGTCATCAAGAGGATCCCAACAGTTATCACTGAAATTGAAAACGCTATTAAGGTCCGTCTAGTGTTCTTTCAAGCTTCTGAGTTATAACTTGCTCATCACATATGAATCCGACGAATTTTAATTTATTTTCCTTTAAATTATCTAGGTGTCCATTTTTAAAATGCTTGCTTTGAAATTCTTTATCTGAATTCGATAGATTATAGATTAGAGAGAGATAAGAAATGTGTAGCTAACTACTGAATTCTCCTCCCAAAATCAAAATCAGGATAAAGAAGTACCAAGGTTTCTTCAGTACATCAAATCTGGTTTGATACTCCATCTTATAATTATATACACACTTTAACTCATTATTGTGGCTCCGTATTCCGCCCGATTGCATTTATTTACCTTTCATTGTTAATTAAATTCAGTTTGCTCATTTCCAAATTGAGTTTATCCAATAAGATTCTTGGTATGTAGGATTCGATCTCATGCACAAATGAGAAGTTTATTGTATGTTCATTTTGTTTAGGATGCTGCAAACATGAATTTTCATTTATTACTCAGGCTACTTCATCTGTAATTGGATAAATGACATTGCACTTTCTTCAGCTTAGAACAACACTGGGCCCTTTGTTACTGCTTCACTCAAAATGCCTCGCTCAGTTCAGATCACCAACATATACATTTTTGTTCAAAAAATCTTTATTGTATTATTGTTTCTCCAAAGGTTTATTTGTCCTTCAGGGAATTTGATGCTTGGTTTATATATCTGTATGCAGAGTTTGTATAATGAAGGTGGCAGGAAATTTTGGCTTCACAATACTGGGCCCTTTGGTTGTCTTCCTAAATTGATTGCACTGTCACAGAAGAAGGATCTGGATTCATTTGGATGTCTTTCTAGTTACAATTCTGCTGCAAGATTGTTTAATGAAGCGCTGAATCATTTGAGCCAGAAACTAAGAATTCAATTGAAGGATGCTACCTTAGTCTATGTTGATATTTATGCCATTAAGTATGATCTCATCACAAATGCCGCCAAATATGGTAATCCAAGCAATCACTTTCGCCTCGTTAAGTATCGATTATTATTGCACTTGTGGTTATGATGCTATTCTTAATCAAGTTTTCCTGACTCCGATTCTGTAAATCATAACAAAATAATTGGTACATTTAGATACCTATATTGAGTTTGCTGGAAAATAGTCCAACAGCATGTTTGTTTTAGTTCTACATTCCTATGGAGGCAAACACGTAAAAATGCTTTTGAATACACTTTTTATGAACTAAATGAAAATTTTCTCGCTTTTACTGGAATCCTGTTTCAGACTTTTCAAGGCCTAAAATAAACTGGCTACAAGTTATTGCATTTTCCCTTGATAAACATTGTTCACTGTTAACTTTTTTTATACGCAAATATTAATTGTTAGAATGTTATGTTAGTTGTTGACTGTTATTATTATCATAATTGTAATGTAGTGTTTTAATGCATTATCAATTAGGTTTCTCAAATCCATTGATGGTATGCTGCGGCTTCGGAGGACCTCCTTATAATTTTGATGTAAGAGTGACATGCGGTCAACCGGGTTATCAGGTTTGCGACGAAGGATCTCGGTATGTGAGTTGGGATGGAATCCATTTTACCGAGGCTGCAAATACATGGATAGCTTCTAAGATACTTTCCTCGGCTTATTCCACGCCACGGATACCTTTTAGTTTCTTCTGCCGCCGCTGATGATGGTGATTAAATTATGCACCTTACAAGAGTGCAAAAAAAACAGTGAATCTACTGTTAGTTCATTGGTTGTTGTTGTCTTGCCATCTTTGTATCTCTCCAAGAACAGGTTGTCATTTTGTCATGCTCATGCTGAAGTTGTAAGAAATCAGGGGCATGCAATTAAAGCCTGGCTCATTTGTCAGACAGTGTCTTTGTTATTTGCCAAAAGGGCGGTGTTTGATGTTGTATTATGTAAACAATGGATGACAAAAATGATGCATTTTTCACTATGCCACTATTATTATGAAAGCAATAATTTACTGATCAAGCTTTAATAAAATCAAGTTGCAAAACAGATTTCACATTTTTTTTATTACTTTATAGCACAGATTTTCTTACAGTATCATAAAAATTGTTAATTATGTAATGACTAAATTTTTTTTAGTACTGCTGCATGAAGTCCATAGAAAAAAAATGGCAAGCTGGGCATACCCTTAAATTACTTTCTTCCTCATCTCACTTACAGAATGCAAAAGTTATTCTCAGGTTTATAATGGCTTAATCCTCCACAGATTGTAGGGATTGATGATCCTTAATTTTTTTCAGAAGACCAACCTGCAAACTCTAAATTTCACTGTCATATCGTTCTACAAGAGTTTTCATTTGATCCTCATCACCTTCAGTAAATATATAATATTTCTAATTTGTCACTGACTATTTCTTCCGGATCTATTATTGGACCACATTTTTGCTTGTCCATATTACATGAAACCATGCTTCACAATCAGTGGTTAATGGGGTATGTGGCATGTGCACATAAATATCATCCAATTATAACACCTCTAAAGATGAAATGAGAGTATTTTATAGGTAATAAAAACATATACATGTTCAACTCTATATATTTTGTAGGTTTTCAATAATTTATTAAAATAATTCTTGCAAATATATGCAATCAAACGCTACAAATTAATTAATAGGATTTGAATCCTCTCAACTAATATGACAATGTCACAATATTAAAGAAAAAGAACTGAAAATTAGCTTATGATCTGCTCTGGTCTTGGTCTTTAACTCCTCCAATTCTTAGTTCAAATAAGCTTATGAGTTCTATACAAATAACTGTCATTAATATTTATTACAGTTACTTTTGTAATTTTTTCCTCATGACATGATAAAAATTAACATAAGACAGTTGAAATCCAGATTAACAAGCTGTGACCACAACATAATAAGAAGCTTGATGGCTCTTTTTACAATGTAGACCAACAAAATGGTCAACCAATCATGAAGTAGCAATAAAAATTAAACTAACAGCAGAGGATAACTAAGACAATTAAATATAAGGTCAGAAAATTTATGATGGTCATAGCCAAATCCATCATATTACAAAGAAAGATTTAAGTCTAAACGAAAATCACTTGCTTTCTCTTTCTCTTTCTCTTCCTCTTGATTTTGTTCTGCTGTTGCCTCTTCTGTAGTAATTGCAGCTTCTTCTTCCACATATTCTTTCTCTATCATCACAACCTCTTTTTCTTTCTCTGAAGAAGGACCTGCAGAATCATGATTATGATGAGTAACTGAAACATTACTCTTTCCCATTAATTCTCCACAACCAATGAAATCTTCAAGTTGAAAAGTTGGATTCCAAATACCCTTTTCCTTTTTATCATCATCCAGCTTCTTATCTGTTTTCTCCTTAGAGTTAGAGAGGATATCTCTTGTGCTCTTTATCAAGGCAAAGAACTTTTCCATTTTCTGCTCATCGTTTTCTTCTTCATCTTCTAATATTTTTCTCTTCCTTCTTTCTCCTTCCATGCTGCTTAATTAATGTTCTTTTCTGTTATGTTGCTCAATTAATGTATTAACACACTAGCTACCCTATCACTATATATATATTTATATTTATATTTATATTTATATACATATATAAATATTTGGCGTGCAGAGGAAAACAAGAATAATATCGAGAAGATTATACATGGAGCTGCTGGCTGGTTGTTTATATTTATACATGTGAATGTGTATGGTGAGATGATCAAATCTTAATTATACAATCTTAATTATACATGATAATTATGATTGAAAATATCACATAATTATTTAAAAAAATTATATGATTACTTGTTTTAAATTAACTATTTACGCCTTAATAAACTGCTAAAATTCATTTCTCTCACGTTATCAATATAAAATTGGTCTCATTTAATATCTTTTTTATTTTATTAGTTTATCGTTTATATTTATACTATTAGCATAAAGACACACTCTACTAACTTTCAAGTTGGACAACAAACAAATAAATAAATAAGACTCCTTGGTCTCTTTTTGTTTTTGTTTTTCTTTAGTCCTATAATCAAACTCAACGTGTGTTTGGTTCTACTTTTTTTAAAGGTGAAAATTAATTTTGAAAATATAAAATGAATTCTAACATATTTGAGGGCAACTGAATGTAGTTGATTTTTTTAACGAGTTAATTGTAATTTGAAGCTATAATTTATAACCTTTAAGTACAAATATGATTTTTATATTGTAATTTATTGTTCAATTTATTTTTAAGTTAATATATAAATCACTTTACATTCAATTCATTTTTAATTAAAATTAATTTTAAAAAATTAATTAATACAAAATTAATTTGTTGTCAACGCAAAACCGAAAAACAAATGTGCACTAAATTGATCAATAACCAACTTGAATTGAACTTGCCATGTCAATTGTCAACAAATGAAGAACGAGATTGCTTGTTGAATTCAATGAACCAAAACCTTATTGACTCGAAATAGAGGTCAATGCCGCGTTTGATTTATTTTAATTATTAACATAGAAGTTAATTTGTTTGAGAATATTAAGGATTATTAAGAAGCATATTCTTCCGTCATCCCATTGCGTAATATGTCGACCTTTATAATGTTATATATATGACCGTTTATTGAAGCATCTTGCGGGTAGATGGTTCCACTCAACAAAATACTTTATGTAGGTCACCATAGCATAGATGGACCCCATAAAGCCCAATAATCAAGGGAAATTTAATCCTTAATGAATCATTAGTGTATCAACACAAAATCATCATCATCGTATTGAAATATTTTTCTGAAATTCATATATATCATGCATGCCAAATAAGATTCTTATTTCATTATTTATGTTCCCAACTTGGATTTTAGAAAGGAAAAAAACGCAAGTAATAGTTTTTTGATTTATTAATTTATTAAAGAATTGGGTTGCATTAGTAGACCAATTTCAAGTCTATGCGACCAAAAGCCTATGACTACAGTTAATTAAAAAGAATTAAAATGGTTTAAAGAGGGTTGGTCTTATATGACTTCACTAAATAAATATATGCCGCTTTAGCAAGTCACATACAAATTAGTAAATATAATTAGTTTTCCGTTGAAAAACGAAATGACGCATTACTTTGCAAAATTATCCTGCATTATTGTTATGGAAAAACATTATTGTAACAAATATGTCCTTTTTAAATAGAGTAATAAATAGTAAGTGATATTTCATCGAATTCAATTATAAGTAAAAAAAATATGTATTTTTATATTTATTAAGAATGATATGTAATTAAACACGAAAATTTAGCCGTATTGTGTCTTTTCTCTCTTGTTTTCTCTTTTTCCTTTTCTTAGTTCAAATTTTTAGTTTAAAATCATCCCTCTAATTTGTTTTTTTTTTTTATTATTTAAATAAGTGATTTTCAAATATATTTAATTTTTTTTTTTGTGATTTTGTCGTCTTAATGCGACGTTTTTTTATTTTTTTTATCTTGGTGCAGCGTTCATTTGACTTAGATTGATAGATTAGGTTCGATCTAGTGAATATTCAATTAATGACTTTAGCGTCTTGAACGTTACAGCTTCGAAGAGATGAATATTTCAGACACTTTAATCTTGTTGTATTTGCAGGTTGTCTTATTTGTAGGTATTTTATCATTTTATTCTATTAACTTGAATTATGTTAGTTTGTTTGCAAATTTACTTTTTTTATTTTAGTTACTTTGAATTATATTGTTCTCAGTCGATATAATTTTTATTAATTTAAAATACTATTTTTAGTAAAAAGAATAATTGGTAAGTACATTTAACTTTTTAAAATTTTTTTTTTAAAATAAAATACATTTACAAACTTACTCTTAATTAATAGTCATTTCATCACAACATTAAAGAATTAGTAATGATATTTTTGAAATAATAACATTAAATATGAGTTAATTAGTTGATATATTTGTTTATATATGAATTCAATTAATGTAATCACTTTTTAAGGAAAAACAACATTATTAATATTACTATCTTGACAGAACATTATTAATATTGTAAAAACAACATATAAGACAATTTTTTTGTTTTTTTTTTGTTTATGTTAAAATGAGTTATATTGTGGGAGGAGTAGTTGGGAATTATAATATTCACCGTCATCATGATACTTAATGGAGAGGAAGAAGGGACACAATACTTTGATCAGGGCAATAGAATTATGTCAGATTTGTGCTGCTAGCTCGTGATGGATGCAACGACAATCCATGATATGATGATACTGATATAGCTGTGTTTCCTATATTCATATTACTCCACTTAAATATAAACAAAAATTTAAATTTTAAACTAAAAAATTAAGTTGATTTATGAATACATATAATTTTTATTGGTTCATTTTTATTTATATTTGAGACTTAAAGGAGTACAGTGGTATCGAAAAGAGCTGAGGTTATCCACGTGCCATCCTCTTCTCTTTTACCACGAAATTGTAGAATAATAAGGGATGGAAAACTACTTTGAGTTAGAACTACGCTACTGACATTCTTGCAAAATATGTTTAGCTTTATTTTTGTTCATTTTTTGGTGCTAAGTTAACATCATTAGAGAGATATTTCAGAAAGAAAAAAAATACATCATTAGAGAGATATTTCAGAAAGAAAAAAATACATCATTAGAGAGATATCCATATACTTCATTATCCTACAGGACCAGCAATTGACCTACTCACCACATACACAAGACAAAAAAATCTCCAAATAGATGAGTGTATAAAGGGAGTATATATAAAATTGGAGCATGCTTGATATGGAAGGAAAGATCCACCAAAATTTCAGGAAGTCATCTTGTTATTGTTATTATGGAGAGGAAATAAAGTTTAGCTTTAACTTAATCGTTTTAACTTTGAGGATAGGTGTTCATCTAATTAATTGTAGTTTTAACTTTGAGGATAGGTGTTCATCTAATTAATTGTAGTTAGGGATTTCAATCATTGTATCTTCTCTACCTTTCTAATAACACAAAATTTAACACATTAAAATACCTTAACAGTTTTGTAAAAAACGTTCGTTCAAACTTTTCTTCTTTGAAAGTGTTAAAATTTAAGTGGGCGAGTGGTTAATTTCACATCAACTAAAAATAGAGGGAATATTGAATATATAAGAAAAGTTATCTACATACCAATTACCTTAAAATTTTGAATAGAGATATGGTGTCAAAAACTCTTAAGAATCTTAGACGTTAAAAGAGGTCGCCTATATATCCATTGATTTAAGGTTTTAGGTTGAAACGTCGAAGACAATTTATTTAGCCTTCGATGGGGAAAATAATATTAGGAGCTGTGGAAAGGAATTCAACATAACCACACATTTATGTAGTTATAATGATCATCAATGTTTGACTTGACTGCGTGCAACTACGCGCTTCTACAACTGCAAAATTAGGCCTATAAAGTGGCCAATCAATAGAATACTCAAATGACTTACTTAGTTGTTGGTGTTTGAGAAAGGACTGCCTAGAATTGACCTGAAAAATTCCAACATGAACTTGAATATTATGAAGTGCTTAAGTCCCACATCCCATAGTATGGGATGTTCGAGTTTCCCAAGACACACTAGAATAGCTAAGTCCTTATAAGCCTTTTTCTCTTTTTATTTAGTTTATTTTCTTCCATTCTCCTACCAACAGTCAGCCAAAAATTATAGTGCTAGTTACATGTTTAAATACATTCCAAAATACTGCTTATTTCAAAATCTGAGCCAAGGAGGGAAGTGCTATTCCTCTACCCAACGGACACCATGTTTCGCCCAGAGGTAGTATGCCCCAACTGGACCACGACCCCCCAACTCATAAAGCTCCACTGATATATGGTCCTTGTCTATCTCATTTAGAATTGGAGTTAAAATGTTCCACGCCGCCGCAAGTTCATCGCTTCTCATAAACAGATGGTTATCCCCATCAATGACATCAAGCAGAAGATGCTCGTATGAATCCGGCACCTCCATGTTGTACCTTAAAACATTAATGAACAAGCACGCATACATGATTTGTAGCATTTGGTCAAAGTTTGATGCAAATAAATATTAACTCAACATAGAAGTGCTTACTTGTCCTTGTAAAGTAAGTTTAATTCTGAAAAGTCCAGTTGTAAGCCTAATCCTGGAACCTTGTTGTTAACTCTCACCAGAATAGCTTCATCAGGAACATCACGAAGAATGAGCTCGTTTGTGGCACGGTCAGTATTGTGCCCGATGCATTCATGGTAAACATTTCCTGGAACATTTCGAAATTGAATCCGTATCTCCATTCTGCATGAATACAAAATTTTGAACCTTAGTGAGAATGACACTTGAACCACTAATTTTCAGACTATTTCTACATAGGCCGCCTATAAGTCATGTCCCTAAACGGATTGTTGCATGCAAGCATATCCATAAGCAACTCTTAGATTTCCAATATTTCTTTTATGTAAGACCCGGGGGCAGGGAAGGAATGAAGAAAACAATCCTTTTCCCTTTTATTTGACAACTTTATCAGAGTGGGAAACATCATAATCGTTGCAATTACAATCTCGATACACTCCCCAGCTAGAAGACCTAAACTCACAGCAACAAGGGGAAATTACTGGAACAGGGATAGTCATGCCATGGAATCGAAAATAAATATCTAATCTAGTACATATCTAAATAAAATTGACAAAACAATAATGTTTTTTTACTGGTGTTTGACGAGTCCCAGGCCTGTTTTAACCAAAAATGGTACACCGTCCCATCGTGCATTGTCAATGTATAGCGCAGCAGCAAAATATGTAGGTGTAGGGCCATCTAAGCACTGGTCAATTTTGTCTCTGCTACTTGCTTTATATTGGCCAAGAATGACATCCTTAGGCTCCAATTTGCGAATTGATCTTAAAAGCTTGGCCTGAAAAAAAGCTAATTACTAGCGCTACTTGGTGATAAAACGGAAATCATGCATCTTTCAACCTGTCATTTGTAACAAACCACCCTAATATCTTATGTTGTCCTTAACAACAATTATATATAGTATTTGTGTGTTTGTTGTTTAAGTATGGTTAAGTACGTTTTAGAGTAAATTCTTAGAATTTTACATTTTTTACATGTCAATTTGGTAATTTTTCTTGCATTGTTTCTTTATTTAGTAGTGAATACATGAAGGAAATGAATTAGTAGAACCCATAATTCACTAAAAAGCACACTCTGGTTTTAGCACTTGAGCACCAGCCCCTATTGCACATTGGGAAAAAGGCAAATTACTCATAGGATAACCAGCACCTAAGTCAGTTAGTTAGCACCTGCGTTAAGAGTCTCACACTTGATGAGATAAGGTCCGACAAAGAGTTTATAAGTGGTGGGTAGTCCTCACCCTACAAGCCGGTTATGTAGAGTTGTGCAGGGCCCAACCCAAATTTTAATATGGTATCAGAGTTTATAAGTGGTGGGTAGGCCTCCCGTCCGCAAATCCTGCTATCATCGCAATCCGTTATCCCAGCCTGACCCGCTATTGGATCCATTCTAGGACTTTTCCAAAAACACAAGTTTTTTTCATTTTATTTTTTTTATTATTCATTAAGGGTATCTAGGTCATTTTGCATCCACTTAAGCCCTAATTTTTTATTATTATAAACACACAAAGGGGTTGGTCAGTATCATTATGTTCTTGCTATGTTGTTTTGGTTCTTTTTGTGACTTTGTTTTGTTTGCTCTGTTCTCTATTTTGTTAATTACGATTACTATTAGAACTTGCTCTGAGTATTGACACATGGATGCAACACCTGCATGCTTCAAGGTGCCCCACAGAGCCACCAACACCCTGAGTGCTGGAGTTTCACCACCTATAGTGAGATAGTTATTATTGTCTGACAGTGTAAAAGGACATAAGGATGAATCTAAAAAGTTATAAAGTAAAACGACCGAATGAATCAGCAAATGAACAGACTACAGAGAGAGTACAGTGTAGCTTAAATGTGAAGGTGGAAGTCCTTACTGTAGAAAGACAGTCATATCTTCATTTCCTTTACAATTTAATCATAGAATTCACCTATTTTCCTTCTTTTTTCTTTAATCGTGTTTTAGCTAAAATTCTCTAGCTGGAGTCAAGATGGATCCTAGTTCTGAATGAACATAACTCATATTTGAAGTAAATTCAAGCTTCTTCTCTAATCAAATTATCAGTGTTATTGTCAATGCATTTTTGTGAAGTAGTTGTTCATGAAATGATTGGATGATATGATAATGCATAATATAATCACCATGATTAGCATAGATCTAGGAATAAATAATTGCTATGTCTGGTCTTCCCTAAATCCCATCTTACTCTTCAAGCCTTTTTCAATTAAGATTAATCAAAGGAACTAGATCATCCTAAATTACTGAAAAAATATTAATATACTAATGGAATCTGTTATCGACTTAAAATTAGGAATTCAACCATCCTTTAAAGGTTAAGAGCTTGAAGGATTAAGGATTAAATTTAACTTTTAAAAAGATAAATGGAATCAAACCCTTAGCTTTCTCTCTCATTTCTTAATATTGTAAATTGTTTGTCTTGCATTCATTTTACTTAATACAAAAAAACAAGTACTACTTTTAATTGTTTGCTTTCATTCCATTTATTAGAACTCCATTAATCCATTTCACATAATATCCAAACGGCTTCAATACATGACATCCATCATCATGGCAATGATGCTTTATATAAACTTCATTGCTTATTCAACTCAGCAAGTTGTTTGAGAAATGTCACTAAGTATGTTATAGAGTTTATAATCTGTATGTGAGTACCTTTTCATTCCGAATATCTTCTCCATCAAGGCTGATTGGCGGTTCCATGGCAAGCAATGCAATTGTTTGGAGCACATGGCTGTGAACAATATCACGGATAATCCCATAGCCACCGAAATACCTGCATGGGTACAAAGGAGAAAGCCGAAATCATATCACCGACAAATACATGTGGACAATAATTTTCTCTATGCATATCCCGTAAAGAATGACACATTGCATTATATTTACTCAAATGAAAATACAACCACTATGATCACCTTCCTGGATGCACAGCCAAGTCCTCCGATAAAATGACCTACAGTAATTTCATTAACAGTTTGATTACAAACGTTAAATTTCAGAATAGACATTTGGATTTTCATTAAAGTTTAGAAGTTCAGGGATGCCGGTCAGATTAAACAAGGGGAGGCTGACCTGCACATTATGTATGTAAGTACGATTCCACAGCGGCTCAAAAACTAGATTTGCAAACCTTAAAACTGTGAGGTTTTCAATGAGATTCCTTCCTAGAAGATGATCAATCCTGACAACAGATTGATGAGCATCATCAGTTGATGAACAGTATTTATGTGTGTGTTCAAGTGGTTCATCCATCTGTGTCTTTGTCTACATGAGCTTAAGAATGTGAATGGGAGAGGAAGGAATAAATACCTATATACTTGCTTTTCCTCAAACTTCGAAAGAAGATAATGCGTCAGCCTTTGGGAAGAGAGAGCATCAAAGCCAAATGGTTTCTCAATTATTATGCGACTCCATCCCTTTTGGGTCTGAGCACTACTAGCAAGACATGAAGCAACATCCAAAAGTGCTTCTTGTGGCACAGAAAGGTAGAAAATCCTGTTGGTTTTGGATCTTCCCTGAGGTAGATAATAAGCTGTAGTAGAATCGAATATCAAAGGGCCAACAGCTTATAAAGAGTTTACACTGCCGGAACTCATTTGAGAAGAAAAGCGCTACTTTCATACATACTAGTGATATTAGTTTAAAGCTACCTCAATCTGCTCCATTCTGGCATTTAGTAAGGACATCCCGTGTTTGTTGTCGTAACCTCCGTTGATGTAATATGTTCTACCAAGGAAAGCATCTATTTTGTCCCCACAATCCTGCCTGAAATTGGAAGATTTTATATTTCACATTAATATAAAAGCTAGAAATATCATACAGTATTGACCGAGTACAGGGAAAAATGAAAATGGACTTAATTAATTCTCTCTCAAGCCAGAAAGCTGTGTAGCTTTAAGTTTCAACTTTCAAGTGAAACGAACCAATTTAATTAAAAAAATTGAATTTGGTATTTAGACACATAAAAATGTTTACATGTAAAAGTAAATTTGCTTTAAGATTTTATCTGCTATAAATTGGGGGTAAATTTTATATGTAAGATTCAGAGCAAACCACTAAAGATTGTCTACGAATGGAAACAATATATAGAAGGTAATAATTTGGGAATTGAAAAGAAAATCATACTGGTGATCAACTCGACATGTTAATGTCGAAGCTATAATGGACCGTAGGTCTTCGTCAGTTATATTCTTCCTTGAATACCCAAAAATGGCAACATTCTGCAGACATGCAATATATTAAAAATTGAAAAGGGTAAACTTTCACTAGGAATATCATTTTGCATAACTAATATGTTCCAATAACAAAAAAATAATAATTGGAATCACACATATCATCTAAGAATCCAATATTTTATGTATTGATGAAAATGGAATTTGAGGGTGGAAAAAAAAAAACCACAAATGAGTTTGTGTAGTAGGTGGATGATTCACTTCTGTCCAATGTGATTTTAGGACATTTGAAGTGAGTTTTTGAAATGCATGCAGGAGAACTCTTAAGTGAATGAAATAAAAATCAAGAAAAGTTGTTGTATTGTACCTCAGGAAGAAAGCCACTATAGTAGAGTGCAAATAAAGCTGGAAAAATCTTCCCCCTTGCCAACTCACCAGTGGCTCCTATGACAGCAATACACAGTGAAGGTTCTTTACTTACATCCATGGGAGAGGCCAAGGAACTTGTTTGCAGTAAAGATGGAGACTCCACTGAAGAAGTTGCCTCACTATCTGTGGGAAAAGTGATCAAAGGTAAATTCTAAATAGACTGCTCCTTTTTTTTCACACATCAAATAATTTTTTTTTACCCATGCATCTTATCACATCTCAGCATATAGATATCTTAGAAATATAACAAATTGGCATCATCATAAATATGATTTGGTTAAATCCATGTGTAAAAAAGTTCTACAAGCAGTACATAGAAATTAGTAGCATAAAAAAAGAAAGTGCATAGAAATTAATCTCTTAATCTAATTTTTTATTTGACTTAAACCTCTCATAAATTATAATCAGTACCAAGTTTCAAAATAAGAAACGCTTGCAAATTTTAAAACAATTAAAAGTTAACACACCACCAGCATGAGGTACACGAGATGAATCAGAAATTGATCCTTTTTCATTTGATAAACCTGTTCCTATATCATTATTGAAGTGATTTCTACACTTAGGCTGCTTAATCTGTTGGAGGTTAAGTCTGTCAAGTATCCACAGCTTGAAACCACGAAATCTTCTACAGAAGGTAGAACCTCCAACATTCAGTACAAGACGACCACCACTTGATACTGAATTAAAGCTAGTTGATGCACTCTGCCACAATTAACAAAGGAAATCTCAGTTTCCGATTCACAAATGAGGGCACAAATTTCGAAAGGGAAAAAAAGATATCACCGTACCGTGATTGTGTGAAGATTTGAGCATGGATGTGTTGGTCTTGAGAGTGAGAATGATAGAGAGGTTGAAGAGAAAGAGAATGACATTACTACTACTATGATCAGTGTGTTGTGATTTCTCTTTGAAGTCTGAACTATGAATGGAAGTCTTAACTGAGCTTTTTGCTTCTGACATCGTCAACATGTCAACGAAGACGGTTGTATTTGGAGTTTCATGGTTCTGGATGTAGTGGATACACTCTCTTAGAAGCTAAACTGCGCCCCTTGGATCACCTCTTCAAATTTCAGTTATTGGCCCAAATTTATACCATAATCCAGATATGTAAGATGGAAGCGTGAGTAAGTAAGATAGCACCTGAGACACATTGGTATATCTTTGACTTAATTTCAGTTTTAGTCCCCCTATTTATACTGAATCGCGAAAGTGGTCTCTTATTTTAAAAGTCGACAGTTTTGGTCCATTCCTCTGATTTTTTAACTCAAAAATGATGACGTAAGATGTTTTAAATATCATGACATATGATACGATGATGTAAAGTGATTAACACCTATGAAATTGGAATAAAACGCCGTAAAAACTTAACTTTCAACTTCGAAATTTTTTCGTATTTTTAATTTAATTAATGACATATAAATAATTAATGGATCTAGATGGTTTTATATCATAGAATTGTATGTCACGTCATTTAAAATATATCAAATCGTCATTTTTTAGTTTAAAAATTTGAGAGAGGGACCAAAACTGTCAACTTTTAAAATAGGGGGACCAATTTCGTGAATCAGTGTAAATAGGGGGACTAAAACTGGAATTAAGCCTATATCTTTTTATTATGAAGTATTCACAATTGTTTAACGGTCATTAATCTTCGTTGCAAATTTTATAGGCAGGTTATAATTGATCTAATATGCATTGTCAATTTAATTATTTTAATTAAGTTGAGACACACTAGTAAATGACCCGTTCATTCGTACGAATTTGCGTATGATGGATTATTTTATTAATGGATTATATTAGATAAATTAAAGTATATTTTAGTTAACAATTTGTATAATTGAAAGTAGTAAAAAAAATGCTAATGTGATTCATTATTTATAAATATGGTGTTGTTTTTATAATTGTATGAATGTAAAATATAGTTGAATTATTTGAAACGCGTGTAGAAAACACTAATAATAAACGAACTTCAATTTAACAAAATGTAACATAACATGAGATAACAATATT
Organism: Cicer chorassanicum; assembly: GCA_037974735.1. Classification (NCBI taxonomy): domain Eukaryota; kingdom Viridiplantae; phylum Streptophyta; class Magnoliopsida; order Fabales; family Fabaceae; genus Cicer; species Cicer chorassanicum. The sequence goes on along the minus strand of JBBPBP010000003.1, from coordinate 57,262,423 downwards.
ACTTACGTAAACAAAATACAAAAAACATAACGCTGTAAATGACAAACAAGACAACTCAGTAATTGATTGAATTTAGCAAAATAGTTGTAGTAAAAACTACAAACACGTCATACAAATAAGTTCAAAAACATACATTGTTTTATAATAAAAAAGAGTTCATCAAAACGAGTCAATACTAGCTCTCCAAATTTGTCACAAAGCAGTATTTTCCATGATAAATGGGAGATGAAAGTGCAAATGGTCATGAGGTTGAAAATTCTTGTCGTGGCAAAAAAGTTTTCATCCCTTCCAATCTTGCTTTATTAGAACAGAGTATTTTTAAGAACAATAAAGCATTTGGTTATACTACCGGCATGTCTTTGAAGAATGAGATTTTGAAACTCAAAATTTCGAACAAAGTTTGCAAACTCGTAAAGAAGAACCTAAGAAGTAAAGTTAACTATTATAGTTTAAACTAACATGTAATAAAAATAAAAATAATTTTAAGATATTTACTTACTAAATCACTTGTATTTGTTTGTCCTTCTAGTAGATGAAAATCAAAATATATGGTCCTGGGACATCCCTATCAATTCTCTCATGTGTACTTTCGCTATAATAAGATGGAAATGATGCATAATTTGCTGGATTTGTATACACATCAATGGTAAAGTGATTGTTTTCAAAATATTTTATCAGCATAAGATGATCTACAGTGAAACCACACCGATTCTTTATTTTGTTCCATCCAGTAGTAAGTTTAGGATGAAACAAAGATATGTTTAAGGTTACAACAAAACGTTTGCCTACTGCGTCAAAAATCTCCCATTGTGACCCCAATTCTTGATAAAAAGTTTTGACAAAAGTTGGTGGAAGTTCACCATAATTCTAGAAAACAACAACAAATAGAGTGTGTTAGTAGTTAGGAAATGTCATTAGTAAAGATAAATCAATTACTCAATGCTCTTCGAGAGACAAATAAGAATCAATTTGTCATGTGTATGATAACTATTGTCGAAATTATATCAATGACAATTTGTCATGTGTTTGACAGTTTAATTTCATTATAATAATTCAATATGATAAGTGACAATTCTCTCGTGTGATCTTTATTTTGAATTTTTTATAAGTCAGAATTTATCTTATATATGATAGTTTAATATGTCATGTATATGATAATTCAATCTTATTTGTTACAACTTGTGCTTTGTATGATAATTATTTTAAAATTGTTATAAGTGAAAACTTGTATCGTGTATGATAATTCAATTTCATAATTCACAACTTATCTTGTGTATGATAGGTATTTTAAAAAATTTATAGGTGAAAACTTACCCCATGTATGATAGTTAAATTTTATTTGTCTCTTGTACGATAATTCAGTATCATAATATGCTAGTTACTTTAAATTTTGTATGTATGCGACTAAGTCAAATATATATATATATATATATATATATATATAAAATAAATTTTAGTATGTATATTTACAACGTAAGATAATTATTTTCATATATTGTTATTTAGTTTTAATGTGAATTTGTCTTATGTATGATAATTATTTTCAAAATTATATCAGTAACAACTTGTCGTATATTTGACAATTTAATTTCGTTAGTTGCAATTTGTCCCGTATATGATCCTTATTTGAAAATATTTTGTAATTTGAATTTATCAATAATTATATGCCCCATATATGATAGTTTAATCTCATCAATAATAACTTATTTTGAATGTCATAGTTATTTTGTAATTGTTATCGATGATGACTTATTTCAAGGGTGATAGTTCAATATGATAAGTGACAATTTTTGTCTGCGTAGGATAATTATTTTGAATTTTTTATAATTGAGAACTTGTCCCGTATATGATACTTATTTTTTTTTTTTACGAAAAAAATGATTATGATTAGTGGATTTTTTTGAAATTATTTTACAATTTTTTTCATTTATTTTAATGTCCAACATATTTTTTTTAATCATAATGTTGACTTTCTTCAGAGTATATATTATACATCAGAGACAGGAGAACATATGTTTGATGTGATTATCAGAGGCAGACAATCATTTGATTGACAAGATTATTAGATGCAGAAAATAGATGCAAATTGTAGTTATCGTAGATAGACAAATCAGAGTATAGTTGCAAAGAAGTGTGGTTGTGAAGGTGACATGATTATCTATGGGATGCAATATTGATAGATAAATAGACAAATAATGTGAAATTAGACTTCTGATAAAATAAAAATAAAAATTGAGATGACTTAAAATGATGGATAGACAAAAGACTAAAATAGACATAATAGAGAAAAAAAGTGACAATTGATGAGCGCAAAAATGAATATAAATAAGATACTATTAGATTATCAATGTAATGTTTATTTTTTAGATAGACAATAGATAACTCATCCTTCAAACAATCTAAACTAATGAAGCTAGTTATTTTTGACTTATTTATACATTTAATCTTAAGTTATAATAAAAATGAACAACACGAAAAACTATTATGTTATGATAATGCAGTTTTTTTCACTAAACTCAATTTCTATTTGTTGTTCTTATATTTTTTTATTAACAACCATTATTATGATTAAACAAAAATATACTGATGCAAGTAATTAATATGGGAAACTTATTTACTTGATAAATTTCAATAGTACTCGTTATATATTAAAACATCTATAGTATTCAATATGAATATTCTATTTATTTTCATATTATTACTATTACATATTTCATGTATTATTTTATTATAATAACAATAATTTATTTTTGTTTTGTTTTTTGGTCAACAATAACAATTATTTATATTCGAGATAAAAAAACAAACGGATTGGACTGTTATCCGAAGCCCAACCCAGTTGTTTTGAAGAGGCCCATCAACTCAGCAGCTCCATCGAAACAACAAAACGCAGCCGTCCAGCCGCTGCCACTTTGCCCTTGCACCACACACAAGTTGGAGTCCCACTTAACTCAACTGCCCGGAAAACCCACCCGGAGTTACTCGTCGGCTGCCACCAACATTGTGAAAGATCGTTCAGGTTTTTCATTTTTCATTTTAAGTTTTTCGGATTTTCCTTCCCCTATTCCTGTTGCGCTCCCGAGAATGCGATTCCAGCGCACCAGTGAATTGCGTCTCAGCAGAGCAGAGCAGAGCTCAACTCCGCACTGCGATTCCGCGTTTGCACGCTAAATCAAAACGGCGCGATTGACAATGAGTGAAAATTATTCTTTACAGAAGTAAAAATTCTCTTTAGGTTTGTAAATTGAATTAAAGTTAAAATATATAAAAGTAATCCCTTCAATCTTTTTGTGATTAAACCTTCCACTAGTTTTGCATTCCATATATCAAGTTAGTTCCTGCATTTATCAAAGGTCCTAAGAAGGTGCGATTGTTCGTTAATATTGCATAGTATAATATTTTTTGCTGTTATTATATGTTATCGTTGTTTAATGTTCATTGACACTAACACATAGTAGTTTCATATTTACAAGGGCTATTGCTTGCACAATTTTTTCTTTTTATTTGAAAATGATTTTCCCGTTGAAAGACAGGTAGTTTTCCAGATTGTAAATGTAGAATTTTTAATAGCTTATTAGTAACTAATAGTGTAGCTGAACGTCATAAATTGGAAATAGTTGTACTTGAATGACTTTTTCATTCTATCGTAATGCATTTCCCAAATGGCTTGAATAGTTCTTTGCTTATTTATTCTCCCCCTTTCCTTAACTTAAATTATTGATTCAGTTTTGTGGATTCTACTTCCAGCGACGCATACCAAAAAGACATAGTTAATTGTTACTGAAACAGTTCATAGAGAGTGAAGAAGAAGAACAAATAATAATCTCTTTTTAATTTGGTCCTGCTGCTGTCTGTTTAATGCTAGTCAAATTACTTGTTTGCCAAGTTGTTTAAATATATTCCTTACTTATTTCCAAAATCATGATTACTTGCTTTGGGGAATAGAGTAATCTATTTCATTTTGGTATTGGTTTGCATTTTGTTCGGTTTTGTTTTGGTTGTTGTGTGCCGAACTTTTAAATGTATTAAATTAAAACACACAATTTCTGGTTCTAAACTGTTTTTAAACTGGTTTACAAATAACCGATTTTTGCCAAATGTTCTCAAAAACTAAACCTGAAATACTTTGTTTACAATTAGGTTTGGTTTCTTGACCATGCACACCCCTATTCGGAGGTGCCTGCAAGCGTTAACGCGCAAATCAAAGCCAACATTATGTCTCTTCACAGACCCATCATCTATCCGCTCACTCTCTGTGGCTGCTTTTCCCAACGATGATATTTCGTCGCCCCTTCCCAATTTCACCAATTCCAAATCCATCTCTGCTTTTAGACAATGGTTCCACCCACGCTATTTCTCATCTTCCAAACAAGACGATCACGTCAAAAAAGATGTTACACATGATGAAGAAGACGGCGATGAGGATGATGATGATGATGATGATGATGATGATGATGGAGATTATGAAGAAGAAGAAGATGATGATGATTGTGTTTCTGTGTCAAGTAGGAAAAAGGTGTACACGGCAGAGGAGAAGGAAGCAGAAGCAGCAGCTATTGGATACCAAGTGGTGGGGCCCCTACAAAAGGACGAGAATGTTTTTAAGCCCTATGAGCCTGCTTTCGCCGTTGTTCAGGTTGAGTTTGCAAACTTTGGCTGATTATGTATACCAATGGTCCATTTTTTGTTTTCATTTTGGTAACAGTTTTTTCTTCATTTGGTTTAGATTGGTTCACATCAATTTAAAGTGAGCAATGGGGACAGTATTTTCACTGAAAGATTGAAATTTTGCGAAGTGAATGATAAGGTGAGTGATCCTTTTTTTTTTTGCCAAGTATTTTGGATGCTATTTGCGACAGAAAAGTATCAATCACGGTTTGTTAGAGATAGTTATAATAACATGGTAAAAGTAAAATTTTCATTGCAATTTATAGGACCTGGGATATTGTACACTTGTTATGATACCGAGTGCTAATAAGCTCCGTGTTGTATAGATGTGAATGTTGGGATGGTTTTGACTTTTGTGAATACATAAACAAATAGGGAATGAATGCATTAGAGAGAAAATCAGGTGGCACGTATGGTACCAAAGATGGTAGAATATGGTTTTAGGCTATTTGGAGTTGTTTCGAGAAAGTCTCTAAGAGCATCATTTAGTAAGTAGGTTAAATGGAGGGTAATTCAATAGTTAGAGGTAGAAGTAGACAAAAATCCATGTGCCAAACTATTAGTAAGGGCTTTAGATTTATAATGTTTGCAATTAGACATGATTTACAATGGAATATTTTGGGGTTACGTGATCCATGTAAATCTTATTAAATTCTAATCAGTGGCTTGTTTTGTGTAGTAATTATTTTTCTTTGTTATGGATTAATGAATATTCCATTGCATTTTTTGGCTCATTGCAGTTGATTCTGAATAAAGTTTTGTTGCTTGGATCTGCTAGTCAAACAATTGTTGGCAGACCCATAGTGCCGGATGCAGCTGTTCATGCTGTTGTTGAGGAGCATGTAAGTGCAGAATTTCCAGTTACAAATAAATTGATATGCAGAATCAACTTACTCATTTTAGTAGTAGGAATGGGATTGCTTTTGAATAGAGTGATGATTCCTTTTCAGTTTTAGGTTGCATCTACTCTAGTTTGCATTTGCTTCTCTTTTCACTCTATGTTTGCAAACATATTGGAATCCTATCAGAATTGCGACTAAATGATATAATTTCCTCTTATTGAGAAAATTAAAGGAAGTATATACTACATTTTGCGTTTAATTCTATGTTGAGGAATTAAAACAAAAAAGATGGAAACTCGACTTATATAGATGGATACTCCTATATTTAATTTAATAATGAGCCAATCCAGAGATATTGATGATTGACGTCTGCCCAATACGTAATCACGTAGCTTTTTATTGCAACCCAGCAGAGGCAGTTCCCAGATAGGAACTCCATTATCTTATAGCGCTAGAGTCATGTAGGATCAACCACCCTCCAAATTCATAAGAATACATTAACCCACAACAGTAGATTTGCTCATAGAGCACAAGCACTATAGAGTATAGACCCCATAAAGGCTTAAGGGGATGATAACTATTCACTGTTACAACAATATAAGAGTGAACAAAGGCTGATGGAAACTTGTCAAAAGGAAGATCCTCACTATAGTGGCTGCTATATGTCTATCATGTGCCACATCTTCATAGCTAAGAAACAAACGCTATAGAACCAGGCAAGTCAAGTGGGTTTTTGGACTGATGTGAACCAGTTAAAGAATTTTCAAGGTGGAGTGGCCAGGCTGGACTGATCTATACCAACTTGCTAAAACCTCCAGTTGGAGTAGAAAAAACATGTGAATTTCAAGAACTTCACTTAAACATAAACCAGCCTATTGTTAAAATGCATAGTCTCGTATTTGCTTCCTATACTCTTGAGATTTTAAAATGGAAAATCGTTTTGCATACAGACATGCTGAGAGGCTAAGTTACTTTGCTTCATTGATCTTTTTTACTGTCTCTTTGTCCTTTTTTTAATTAAGAAAAAGATGGAGCTTTTTTGGGTCCTAATTATAAGAAAAAGTCTCAAATTTTAAGGTTATTACTTTCTAAAATTACTTTGACATATTTTCAACGTTTGCTAGAAATGTATTTATTCTCCATGAGTAGTGTGGAAACTTTTAATGTCAGGTTTAATGTTTGGGATAATCTTTTAAAATTAAAATATTACATGAATCTCCTTGGTCTTGTTTTTTTGGTTTCTTTTTATTTATAAGATTAGAGGGAGTAATTTTTAAAGGATGATCTATTATCCTCCTCTTTGCAAACAACTTCTTTGTCATAATGAATTTAATCTTATTCTGTAAAAAGAGAATACAAGTTCATTTCAATTTTCAACTTGGAGAGCATAAAGATTGATTTGAAGAGAAATTGTCTTTCTTTTTATCTATGCATTTGCAGATGTACTCATTTTTCCTTTATATCAGGCACTAGATGCGAAGGTAATTATTTTTAAGAAAAAGAGAAGGAAGAATTACCGAAGAACCAAAGGTCATCGTCAGGTGTGTTGAAAAGCAATTATTTAATCAGGTGTTGTTTTATAACAAATTATTGACATTAATTCTTCTTGTTGCATGGTTATCATTTTCAGGAGTTGACCAAGTTAAGGATAACTGACATACAAGGAGTTGAGAAACCTCAGATCGAATTGACTGAAAAGCCTTCAAAATCTGCTAAGAAGGAACAGGAAAAGGTTGCGGTTAGTGCTTAAAAAGGATGTACCCCTCCTGGCTATTGCCGGTAATTGGAATCTTTATGTCTGAATGAGTTTTTGATGAAATGAGAATGGATTTTATTACTGAGAAAACTCCATTTTCATCTGGAAATTCTTAGTTGATGGAAGTAATCAGCCATCCACTGGATAGTCAGGTTTTGTAGGAATGACTTCACAAAATTTTCCTTTTCTCTTGTAATGTTGGATTTAGTGCTTTTGTATTTGAGCATAAGTCAGCTTATTCTTAAATAAATAGGTTTCAAGGGATCAAGAAATTTAACATTTTATTCTTGGTTAAAACATGAAACTGTATAATGCATTGTGCCTATTTGTGTCAGAAATGAAGTTAGTCAAACTTCATTATTAAGGAGAAAAGTGATCCTGATTCAAATCCTACACGGCAGACAGTGTCTAGATATATACTATGATCAGGATACCTTGTATGAGTGTGTTGCTGTACACAAATGAAATCTTAAGATGAATCAAATTGTAGTGTAGTTGACCTGTAGTAGCTCGTACCTTAAAAATATATGGCACAAGGAACATACTACAAGTTTGGAAACTACATGATTGAACGACCACAGTATTGAGAATGACACACTGATGCAACATGTTGCCTATACAAATAAGGGATTTCGTTTAAAGATGGGTTTTGTAATATGTAAATACTATTTTATGTTCAGACCTGATAAAATAAATCAGTTTCAAAAATCATAATTGCTCATGGAAAAATTGACTCAAGTTCCATGAATTTTTGTTTCCTAACATCCTATATTTACAGATTAGTAATGCTATATGGGAAGACTAGAGCCGTGAATCTCTTGCTAAACCTCTTAATATTAATTTCAAAATTCAAAGTTTTTCTTAAAATATCTCTTATTAAGTCAATTAGTATTAGGTTTCTTATTTAAATAATTTTTTAAAATTTTGATCTATTAATTTTTTATTTTTTGTGGGTCAGTGAGGGAGTTTATGGACCTAATGTTTTATTAAACAAGATTTTTTTTTTAAAAAAAATATTTTCAAAATTTATTTTTTTTGGAAAAATATTGAAAAAGTTTCTCAAAAATCTACAACATTTTTCTTTTCTCGGAAAAAATTAAAAAAATTTTAAATCATATTTTGCTCAAAAAATTGTAAGTAAATAAATAAAAAATTGATTTTTTTTTCTCAAGTAAAAAATATTTCGAGAAAAAAATTTAAAAAAATTTGTAAATCATTTTATATAGAAAAAAATCGAAATATTTTTATCAGATAATTTATTGTCAAAATTTTTTTATGAAAAAATTTCGAAAGATAAATTTAAAATTGTGGGTCTATATATTCCACTTAACTAAAAAAACTGCTTTGTGGTCTTTTTTTTAACAATGAAATTTTTTGTCCATGTATGCACACATGTCAATCTTTGTAGGAAACAAAGCACGGTTCACTATGCACTTTGATGGAAATCATGGGATAATGACCAATGAGATCTTTAGAAAGTCTCTCGTGATATTACTATTTGTGATGCCAAACATTTTCCTTTACAAAATAACTGATGAAGATAAAAAATCTTTGTACAATTTACATTGAACGGACTTTTAAGTCTACAATTTTCATCGAAGTTCACAAAATTCAAAAGAATACTTGATTTAATTGGTGTAATTACTTGATGATTGTTTTAGGTGGTTGATTTAAGTTGTGTAATCACTTGATTGTTTAGGGGAATGTGGTAGTAGTTGATTCAAAATCCATGCATTGAGGTCGCAGTGATTCATTAGCCGATTCAAAAAAGAAAAGAGAATATTTATCTCTATTTATCGTATTTTAAGGGTATGTATGATATCTTTATCTATACAAAGAAATTCAGAGTTTTATTATATTCAAAAGAGACAATTACCAAACTACCTAGTAGATATGTGTGAAATAATTATATTGTGTAATGTGTGTGTAAGAAAAGGGATCAAAAACATTTTACACTTTGAAAGAGTATTGTGTATTTTTGTTTTCTTATTTAATACAGTCACATATTCTCTCTTCACTTTATCTCTTTCTATTATCAATTTCATTCATCTATTAATGTACCTTGTGGATCACCTATATAATTGGAGAGTCCTATAAAATACATGGAAACATATACTTTGAGATAGTACTTTGACATAATCATAACCATGATTTTTATATGTGATATGATAGAGTTGTTTATTCATAAGCAGTAATTTAAAACAACAATTATAAATGAATTATCTCAATAAATCAGTTATTTTTTCTTATCATAATATCATTACATTATCCCATTCAATGGCTAGATGTACCGGATCAATTTAGAACCGGGAAAGAATGTTTTTCTGTCATTATTATGGTAGTAAACTATTTAAGATTTGACATCCTCGTAGATTGTTGACTAACAACAATAGCAGTTGAAGGATCCTTCTCAAATATGACTTCATAGCCATCATGCAAGTTATCCAATCCTTGGGCCATGAACTGCCAGAAAAGCCCACCAGCACATGGGCCCCCATTACTAGCGCTACTGTATACAAAATTGTATAGCTTTCCAAAGTAACTATTCCTCTTATCCACGCTATATCCACTAGATTTTGAAGACATTCCAAACTCGGTTATAATAATTGGCTTTTTTAAAACGTCATTTGAGTCTTGAATATGGTCTTGGACCCACTGGTCGACAAATTCATCTTGTGCTGTTTCATTTGTGCTTGATACCCTGCACCCATAATTCATATTATAATACATTATTATTCATATCACTTCAATTAATATATTATGTTGAGTAAAAAAAATTTAATGTATTATATTGAATATAATTTAAGAGGGCATGTCAGTAAAATAAACCCTAAATAATAATGGTGGATAAAAATTCAAAAATTTAGGAACTAGATTCTCATATTTTAAAATAAGGGGATTAAAATTGTGTTAAGTTAAAATTGGGACTAAATGTGCCTTTAATCATAAATAAATAAATAAAGACTACTACTATATGTAGGAGATACTTACCATTGTTCAGGGTAGAGATGAATGGTAGCAAAATCAATTTGTGGAACTTGGTTATTGGAAATGAAATCAGTTCCAACGTTATAATAACCAGGTTTATTTTGAGACATTTTTTCACCATAAAATCCTTCAAGCCCAACTTCTAGTAAATGGTTGCTATCAATAGACTTCACATATGCAGCCATCTCACTCACCCAATCCTATATCAATAGTTACAAATACATTATATAAACGACTTTATTTTTTATTATGTAACAATGACACGCTTAAATATAAAGAAGAAAAAAAAAACCTGAATTAATTTGCCAGAAGAGTCATTTTGAGAACGAGGTTCATTTATAAGCTCCCATGCAAAAATAGTAGGGTCGTCTTTATATGCCAATCCATTAATACTATTATTTCTCGTCAAAACAGCCTGCACACATTTTTGTAATATATGATATGATAAGTATGCATTTAGTGACTTTATTTGTGTATATATATTTTGTTACCTTCACATGATTTTTGTAATATTGCTTAACAACGGGATGTACGTAGAAATCATCATCGTTGTTCACGTTTTGGCCCCGTTCTTTTGCCCATTTCACATATTTATTTTTTCCACCATAATCATTCCAATTATTCACTAAGCTTAATATCAATTGCACTCCATATTTCCCTGCTTCCGATACCACAAAATCCAATCCCTGCAAACAAATTCAAATATTCACCAAAATTACGTACCAAATTAAATAAAGTTTTCCAAAAAATTAATATTGTGGTAAAAATATATATATATGTATGTGTATAAACTAAAAAAAGTAAGCAAAACATAATTTTTTTTTAAAATTAGTATGTACCTTAAATACATCCTCATCATAAGTACCGGGGGAAATTTGAAGAGGTTTATAAGCTCCATCATTGAAGGCCCATGTTCTTGCTAAATTTAAACCATGTTGAGAAGTTTCTTGAAAAAATGTAGTAACTTTGGACTTTGTAGATGAGTCCGTTGCTATGTTCATTAAAAAATATGAATTGAAACCATTCAAGTATAATGATTTCCCGTTAAGAACAAAATGGATTCCATTTCGTTGGACAAAACCACTTTGGTGAAGTCTTTTAGTGGCTAAGTGATGAGTGTGAGACTTATTATAAATATGATTATGACCAATAATACGATTGCAATTCCCATATTGACCACTAAGTAGTAAATTAGTTATGAGCACAAATAGCAAATAACCCAACTTTTGGAAGCACATTTTAACAAAACCGAAAAATAAAATAAAGATGCAAAGCACAAATATGATTATTTGTAATTGGTTTGTTAATTTGATGTATCTATGAAAAAATAGAAAAGTGTGGAGAGGTTTATATAGAGAAGGAGATGAGGAAATTATTAAGGTGGATAATAAAAGAGCATAAACTGAAGAGTTGTAATTGGTGGAATTTAATAAAAAAAGTCTCGTATTGAGTTTATGTGCATGTACTGGATCACTAGTTTGACCTTGGTAAATTAAAATTCATGAAGAAATAATGAAATAATTGATTACTCCTAGAGTGGAATGTAATTCGTCGTGGACTATCAATAATAATGGTCCAAATACTAGTATCGTTTTGACTATGATGGGTAATTTATCAGATAAAAATATTGCCTCTAGTAGTTACCTCTTATATTGTCATTAATAAATTTAATTTATTAAAGCTCGTTCCGGATAATGTTATATTTTACATTAATTTAACTATTAAAATTAAAGATTAAAAAAATAAAATTGAAGTTCTAATCAGTTCACGATTGATAAAGAAAAAATGGGTGCTATATTTTTTATAATCAAAAGGTATTGTTGAGTTATCATTAAAAATCAAAGTCTCAAACAACGACATCATACCATTGATGGATTGAAGATCCAAATCAATAGCCAATTCATTATAGATTCCCAAATGTGTCTCCTCATTATACTCAACAAATTGTTTAGGTTTGAGTTTGATCACATTGTTCCCTTCAAACACTACTTATCCAAGAAAAGTAGTATTTTTGTGGTCTTGGTCAAAGCAAAGGGTGTCAAATTCACCCTAGTAAAGTCATTATCTTTATAACATGCAATGGCAATGATCCTCCTACAATACACTTTGACATTGTTGTTGGGATTCCTGGATGTGATGTTGACTTTTAACTTGTAGTTTAAGGTGTGTTAGTTGTGGGCATGGTGAAAACAGGTTAGACTATCTGTTAAGAGTTTATGGTCTGACCTACTTATGTTTAGTTTGATCTGTTTAATAAAAATGTTATATTCAAACTTTTTTTAAAGTCGGTTAATTTAAATAAATCAGAGTCAGACATATAAAAAACGTCTTTTAGATCTCATATGTCAGACTATATATATATATATATATATATATATATATATATATATATATATATATATATATATATAAAATTTATTAACATTTTTATTTTTTTTTAATTATTATTATTATTATTTAATATTTATTAATATTAGTATTTTTTATTTTAAATTTGTTAATTATGGGTTCATTTTTTTTTTTTATTTTTTTTTGGAAGGTTGTTGCAGATTTGCTAGTTATAATTTTATTAGTTTTCCTTATGTTTATTATTTTATTAGTTTTTCTTACATATAAAGATCTAGTTTAGCCTATTTAAAAAAAATGTAAACTATACTATTTAAAATAGGCTTTTAGGTCAGGACAAACTTTTAAAAAATGTGAGGTCATGCCGAAAAAAAAAAACTATAATAGGTCGTAGATCAAACTCAAGCCTAAAAAATTAATCGTAAGCCAGACTCAGACCTTTCAAAGTTTGGTCTGGCATATTTCCACCCCTAGTTGTGAGGTTGAATTTTGTGAGGGAAGCATCAATTATGTGAAACTTAACCCTTGAGGAGAGATGCAGATGAGTATTGAGAAGATCATAAACGAAAGTAGATGAGTATTGAGAAGATCATAAACGAAAGTGTAACAATTAACACTACAATGCGGGTTATGAATCCAAGTGAGGGTATGTAATTCATTGTGATGTCTACTATGACTCTAGGTGATTGATGAATTATATTGTGCAACGTGCTTATTTGTATTTATAGGGAGTAGCAATTTCTAAAATAAAATCAAATAAATTTTAGATTGTAATAAATTAAAAGTTAGATTGAGAAAAAAAATTGAAAGAAAAAAAAAAGATTGATTTTTATACAGCAACATGTAAATTTTTTTAGATATACATCCAATCAAATCATATTATGATATTATTTATAAATAAATAAAAACACACATACAATACATTTAAATTAAATCAAATATTTCACTGTTAAATCGATATTCCTTTATAAATTTAAAAGAATCAAATTATTAATATTCTAAATATACCAAGATTATTTTAGTAATCAATTACGAATGAAACTGCTGAAAAAAAAATTAAAAAAGAAAATCCACTTATTAACTTTATTAACAATGAATAATAATGAAAGGACTTATTTTTTTAGGAAGAGGACATACTCACCTCGAATTAATCGAAACGTCTTTTTCTTGATAGTAACTAACTAACATTTTTTATATTAAAAATAGGTACTATGATACAAAGCATAAAACGTTTTTTTCTTGATAGTATTTATTTTGATATTAAAAATAGGTACTATGATCCAAAGCATAAAACGACTATTTACTTTCTTCTTTGGGTTGGTTGGAATTTCTTTCAGCCAAGAAGGAATAGATTTGGATATATTATCTAAATTGTTAATTCCGTCTATATCAAATACGAAGCTTATGGTGCTCTTCCTCTTTGAAGCTGCTGTGTCAAATTCCAACTCCCATGGAAATTGCATAAATATTCTCTCGGTGTCTCACTTAAATTCCTATCCAAATTCGTTTTTTGTGCTAAAGTAAAGAACAAGAATTGTTAAATGGAATTGTATTCTTTCTCTTGCCCAAGTTTTTTATTAAATTGCTTTTCAACTAATTATAAAAGTAACACTCATCTACTGATAACTAAATTGAACGGTGACTTTATTAACAACATTGATCAACAACAATGTGAATGTGTATATCACATGATATAGTTAATTCTCCCACTAAACACCATAAGATTAAATCATATAACATATTTATCAATCCAGTAAGTATTTCTTATTGGTTTCTCTTATATTTTTTCTAACTCAACTACACTCTACATGATCTACTCTTCTTGCCATAAAATCTACCAGAAAAAAATTTTGGATGCAAAACTAAACAGCTAGAATGTACATAATTTTTTTAAAAGAAAATTACTTTCTTGACCCCAAAAATGTTGTAGTACTTTTTAAAGTTAAGGATTTAGTACATAAAGGCTTTGCCAATCCAGTGATGGCACATTTTGCGCAAAATTTAATTTTCATGAATGACAAATATAACTCCTCAAAATCAAAAACCACAAGTTAACCTTATAACTCCTGCCAGATGTGCACATACCATTCCATGCAATTTGGAAGGTGGCCAATCATAACAAGCATGTATCGGGAAGCAAGATATAAAAAATAAATAACAAATAAATAACAAATAAAATAAAAATAAAAAATAAAGAGATTCAGAGAACCACAAAGAACACAAGTCACAATCACTAAATATCAAAATAAATAACAACAGTCACCAAGCAAAATTAAATATTTCGCAGACTGGTTTGGACGTGTCATCTCTTCTTGTCTGCTTTCTTTTTCTACAAAATTAATGAATAACCATAAGCTGACAACAAAAGAAAAATGAGAAAAACTTATCTCACAAGGAAAAATACAAGGAAATTTTGGTTTCTCCACTTCTTTTTCCCTCTATCAAGGACTGAACGACATGAAAGCACGTTTTAATTCAATCACTATGGTAGAGTTAATCTAATTTCACAAAATGGTAGAGTTCATCTAATTGACACATTCAAGGTTGAACCAACAGTCTCTCGTAAGCTTCCTTTCTTAGGGATCACAACCAATTAGCCATGTCAAGAATCCACGCACACCATAGGCCAGATTCAACCTATTCCCAATGCAGAAAGATATGGTCCTCACTTGTGAGACAGATAACAAGCCTGACAAAACCGTGCTTATCTAGCCTGGGAAACTGTCAAAAGGGAATTGGTATATAAAATAAATATATGATTATGTTCATATCACTATATATATAAAGAAATTTCAAACCAAAGGAATCGGTATATAAAGTAAATATATATGATTATGTTCAGATTACTATATATTTTTTTGACAGAGTTATGATTACTATATTATATATAGAAAAATCAAAACCGAAAATCAAACACAAACCCTACCTTCACAAGGTAAAACCCAAACCCTGCCTTTAAGTCACTAAAACAGAAAGACTCAAGGAATTACCAGTTTTTTAGTCAAACATGCGATAAGGTATTCACAATATTACAATCCATACCTATATATTATGAGTGTTGCACTTGTCGGGATATCTGTAGCATCCAATCAGCATACCCACTGTTACCACCCATCTGGTCCTCAACAAGGTTTGCAAGAAGGAGGAATCCTTCTTTGGGTTGTTCACCTTGCCTCACAAGGTGGCACAACTGGTAATATGCACGATTGTCATTTCTTAATTTTTCAAGTACCCTCATCAGCCTCCTTGACATTTCATTATTATGCTCATTGAGAGTAGCCTGTCAAAAAATATATATATATACACAGCACCAGATGAATTTCAAATTTTGCAAATAAAGAAGGAATAGACACACATATCGACTCTGCTATGGCTTGATACGATAAATTGACAATACAAGAAGTTATTTAATGGGTTGAGAATAATATTCATCTGACACCGTTATTAAAATAAAAGTCAATCTAATGCAAAAACTCATCAATTTTTTTAGGCTTAACCCTCTTGTTCTAAAGAGAAAGAGGGCCCTGGTAAACTAGAGTCGAACTCGTGTACTCCAGCTGGTTTAAACTTAACTAAATTCATTAACCAATTGAGTCCAATCACTTGATTGAAATTGTTATTTGATTTTCTCCATTCAGAAACCACCACCTACCCATTAACCTCCAATTAATACCAAGTTTCCTTTTTTCCTTCCAAGTGTCGCAACTTCCCCTCTTTGATCTCTCTCCATGGAGGATACTTTCGTATACAGAGATCCTTACAAGTTGCAAAAATATTTATCCTCCTCCATTACTCACTGAGTTTATCAACTCAACTCCAACTTTCTGTATTGCTGAAATTATAAGTTTTGTTTTGTCTTTGGGCATAAATGACTGTCAAAGCAAATGGGTACCAATGAATTCGGGATTGAGGAAAGTTATGAGGATTTCTGTTCGATTACAAGGATTGTCAATTCAAATGATTTGTTCTTACTTACACTTAACTATTGTTCATTCAACAATGTGAGAACAAAGAGGAGATTAAGATTTACATGATAAGACAAATGTTGAACACGTGCAAGGCACAATTCAAAATGTTTTAGTTTTTCTATTTTATTTTTATGAAATAATTTTAATATGACATGGTAAGAATGTGAACTCTGATTACCTGGCAATGTAAAATTGTTTTACATTGGCCATGAATATAAATTAAACTCCATCAAATTATATATTTGCAAATCAACTATAAAAGACAAGAATAAAAATTGGCAACTATTTATAATTCAACAATTGTATGGGCACTAAAATACATGCGCAAAGAGAGCAGGGCAGGGGGAGAAAGGGAAAGGGAATTCTTAAAATTTGGGTTGGGCTTAACTCAACTCTTACAAAACCGGTTTGTAAAGTGAGGTGGTTCTCTTCATAAACTATGTTTCAGGTCTTATCTCTATTCTATGTGGGGCTACACCCCCCCCCTCACGCCTAGCACTATTGGGTTTGGTGCATAGATATAAAAGGTGGGTGGCCCAATAATATGTTTTGATACCATATTAAATTTTTATATTGGGTCTAACTCGTCCTTACAAATTCAGTTGGTAGGGTGAGGGATGTCTTACACTTATAAACACATTTTCATACCATATCTCATTCAACGTGGGATTCTCAACACACCATTCTCTCACGTCCAAGATTGGATATCTGGAGCATGACCTGAGTGACCCAATAGTGCGTAATCCAACAGATCTTGGATAGACTTTGTACCGTCTTAGATTTTTATATTAAGCCTAACTCATCCTTACAAAATGATATATAAAGCGAGGAGTGTCTCTCTTTATAAACTATGTTTCAAGCTTTATCTCTATTCTATGTAGGACTTGGATTTTTCACAATACACCCATAATGCTTGGCACTGTGGACTTGGTGCGTGGACACTATGGACTTGATGCGTGGATATAAATAGTGGGTGGCCCAATAAATATGCTCTGATACCATATTAGGTTTTTTATATTGAATCTAACTCATCTTTACCTAATTGGTCTGTAAAGCCTTCCACTTATGAATACATTTCCAAACCATATCTCATCTAATGTGGGACTCTCAACAAGAATAAATACATGATGAGTTTTTCTAATTAAGAGCCAAAAAGCTACCGAGGTAAATTTGAACTAGAGATTGAAGTTGAAAAAAAGATAAAGCTGCTTAACATGACAACGGCCTATAATAAACCCTTATTCTCTATAGGCCTTTCGCCTTCTCTGCCTAGAAAAACACCTATTATGAACCTAAGTTTGTACAGCATTAATATACAATACCTTCGATAATTCTGCTGCAAAGTCTGCCCCGAGTAAATTCTTTGCTATATCAGGTGAAATCACCCTACCAAACCATATAATAAACCGGAAGCCATCATCATATATATAAAGACCCCTAGAGTCTAAGCTTTCCCCGGTCAAAGGTAACCTTCTCTCGATACTTTTTAAGTCATCAGCTTGTACAGATGCCTGGAACACAAGCAGAAATAAATCAGACAATTTAACCATTTATTGGTAAATTTTCAAGGCCAGTAATGCATACCTTCAGAAGATATTCATCAACTCGAATCAAGCTAGGATAGAGAAGTTTCAACAATCTTTTTATTGGTAGAGTCATCATTGTATGTCCTGATGCACATCGATCATCCAGAGGAACATCGCCATACCCTCCGCGTAGAGCCGATGATCTACAAAGAGCTAGTCCATACAACATTAAGAACTTCAAAGACTCTGGATATATTATTCTGTTGGTTAAACGATGTTGCACAGCATAAAGATTTCGATACTCCTTGAGGGCTTTCACAATTCTCAGTTGCACAGCACTCCGTGCATCTTCCAGTTTTTGGGACAATGTTTTCTCAATTGCTGCAAATATGATGGAACTGTATAAGAAGATAGTAACAACCAGATCCATCACGTATTTGATGTCACTAGAAAAGAAGTCCTTTTTATCCTACCTAGCCTACTAAATAGAGACACAACTGCACCAGCATCAGCCAGGCGATAGATATCCGCCAAGTCTGTAACTACTGGCACTGCCATTGTGTGTACTCTGATACGCCTTTCTCCACAAGATGCAGTATATCTATTTTGTTGTTATGGATGGAACCGATTTTAAAATTTCACATTCAAAATATTCTGACTTAGCCAACTTAGCTGAATATCAAGCATGACAGACATTCACACAATCATTTTAAGGACAAAGGAGAAATAGTAAAAACAAATCATGATAGAGATGAGCTGAATGGCAGATAGAAAAAAAGTATAAAATAAGGCTGTTTTTTGAAATAAATAAAAAATGTACTTTACTTTCCAGGAAAGACTCAAAAGTACAAACTCCTTCTGAAAATAAATCTGATTCCCTAAGAACATTGAGTCTTCCTTTTTTGAATAGTAGTATCATAAAAGACTTGATTAACCTTTATTATCAACAATAAAGTTCATCTATACTGCATCCATCCCTATATATAACTTGAGAAATTTATGTGTCCCTTTTTATAAATTTTCAAATGCATTAAGTATTTCTTTCCTAGCATACCCCTAATTAATTTACATCTTTTTCTGCAACAAACAATAAATATTATTGCAAAAACATTAACTAATTCTATTTCTTAAAGGATAAAACTATAAAAACAATATCAATTATCAACAAAATTTAGTACTACTATCAACTTTCTTAATTCCCATGTTTGATCAATTGGGTCCTACATTTAGGAACGGAGGTAGTATATTAGAACACATCTTAAGAATTATTGAAGAAAGGATACAGCAATGCAACTTGAAAATAAATAGTTTGAGTTGTCAGTAATGTCTCTTCAAGTGATAACTGCATGGCAAAGGCTTTATCACAATCTACGGCTGGAAGTGCTAACAAATCCGTGGACCTTAGCATGAAGTTTCCATGATAAGTTGTGAATCGAACACCTAGAAACATAGACAATTATCATCAATTTTATGTGTATGCTTAATCTTATATGTTTAATCGTATATGCACATTGCATGAAGCAGAAAACAGATACAAAAAAGGCAGGGAAGGTAAGTATTCTGAAAACAAAATGAATGCACAGACCTTTTGCACATCTAATACGCATTACAGCTTCCCATGCAGTCTCTCTAGTGAGGTCTCTCCTTAATTCGTGTCTCAATTTCTCCCCATGAATGGCTGATAAGAAAGCTGGATAGTAATACACCTGACCAGCAGTGTACTTTGCCAGAGTTCCTAAACAGAAGGTAATAATAATAAATACCTAATTTGCTTCATGTATAAGATCATTAGTATGCAAGACTATATGCTTAGAAGAGCACAAATGCTAAGAGAATAATTGCTTAGAAGAGCCCAAATGCTAAAAAGCATACCAAACGAAATTACATTGAGGCACGCGGATGCATTATTTACAGATATAACTACTACAATCAACCCGTAACTTGGGAATTCTTTTTGAGCTATTACTGATTTACAAACAATTTATTGCCAAATAGATCCATGAGTTAGAGTATCAGTTGATATTCCACACATCTTTAATCACAGCACCATCAGGGGAAAATATGGAAATCATTCAATTAAGTTTCTTCAACAGTTGAATTTAAGTATGAACTAATTATGTTGCCAAATAGATCCATGAGTTAGAGTATCAGTTAACTCTTAATGAGACCCTAAAGTCATCCTGTCAAGTAATAATGCAGACAACTAACATTAAAAGGTCACGACACTTCAAAAGCATTTTAAAAACATGGATCACATCAGAGTTCAATATAATTAAAGCTCGTAAAATTGTAACATTGAGTCATCATAAAACAATGCCACAACTAAAGAATTGTTAGATAAATCAATCAGATATCTTCTAAATTCTAATCCAGAGTGACAGGTTTAATACTAGAATGGCATACTGAAGTAAGTAGAAATTTAAAAAAAAACAAAAATTAAAATACCTAAGGAGGCTATGTCAGTGTACTTATCACTGAATGCATACACATTTACGGAGATTTGATACTTAGAAAACTCGGCAGCCATTTGCTTATAAAATGGATCTTCAGGCAGTCTCAGTCCATGTTCTTTATCAGTCCCATAAACACGAGAATCATCTCCGCGTAACTTCAAGCGACCGACACCAAGAGATGGAAGTGTGTTTTGGAAAATTAACAATTTCCCTCCAAGTTGACTCTGCACAGAGGCATGAAAATGAAATTGTCAAACACACAAGAAAAAAGGTATTCAAAAGTCGACAAATTCCAGGTAGATAGTGTCCCCTTAAGTTTGGATAGCCAAAGCCATAGGTCCCCCACTCCACCCCCCAAATTCTGCAAGGAGTGTATCATGCTTCTCTTCTCTATGATTATCTAATTTATTCAGTGAATTTGTCATATTTAAGTGTGTCCAGAAAAGCTCTGTGGCCACATTTGGAACTTGTTATTCGAAAAGGAGTTGAATCTTAGAATATGCAAAGTTTGGGTACGCAGCACTTGGTAGTTTTAACAAAAGTAAAATTGTTTATTAACAGAACTGGATCAGAGTTGGGGACAATCTTCACTATAAAAAATGTCTTCCGACCAGTATCAACGTGATACAAGTACATAGATCAAGAATGTATGATGGAAATGCATCTCCACTCTATGCTCCAGGCATTCTAGAGATTGGTCTCTCCCACCCAGAATTACCCCTCACTCTTCCTACCCTCCTATTATTTATACTGTTTTGATCCTCCTCTCTAACTAATTGTCAAGCTAACTAACTACTTCAGCTAGCTAAGTACAATTGTCTGTTCCTAACAGACAGTTACTAAGTAGGTGATTTAAATGCTACCAATTATCAAGCGTTTCTATACTCTATTAAAATACAACATACACAAATGATATTACTTGTACTGAAAAAAACTGAGGCAGACTTCCCATAATTTGCAAAAAGAAAAAAAAAAAAAAACAAAAAACAAAAACAAAACAAAACAAAACAAATATGACAATTCTATATGTCAGGGCCTTTTAATTCCGAATATCGGGTCTGTCATTCCCTCCTAATAAGATAAAGAATTTCCTATCACAATCCAAAAGAAATGTGAAATAACTAGTACAGGTACAGGACAGGATTGGCTAGTACAGGTAATAAGGATTGATCATACAATTCCTAACACAACTTTTTATTGATTTTAAATCTGGAAGCAACATATCTGCATTAATATTATTTAATAAAATAATAAAGCACATGCCAATATCTTACTCCAGTTATTGTTGAAGTTTTGCCTTTCAATAGAATTAGGTTTGCATTTTGCAACTCTCAATATCCCCTGTAGACCTTGAAAACTAATCTATATAACTATATGTAACTCTGATTCAATTTACGTCAAAGGTATCAAGTTCACTACTAAGGGGGGAAACTAGCAGAGGAAGTTATGATTAAAAAAAGCACTATAGAAGGTAATTATGATTAAAAGAAATACCATAACCATAAAAGCAGCCTTAAGAGCAGGACCGAAAGCTGATTCCAGATTAACATTATCTTGAAACATAGTTGGCAAACTATCTAGGAAGGCTTCGACCACATCTCTTGATTCAGATAAGTTAACAAGAAGATCATCAGGTAGTGGAATAAATATGTCGTCCAGATCTGAGACTACCAACATCTGTGGTTGAGTCAAGCTTGACTGCAAAAGCATGATACACAAATTGTTAAGTACAAATCATGGCCAAATAAGAGGGAAACAGACACATTGCCAGTGGTAATGCACTATTGCTTGTAGTACTACAAAGTACAAACCTTCATGTTATAAAAATGTATAGTGCTGTCAAAAGTTGCAAACCCTATTTGTGTTCGTGGAGAGCCAGGAAGTTCATCTAAGCAAGACTTGATTGTCTGGGCCGCAATCTGGATAAAGAACAATAACATTAGAAATTATGCAACTTGTGCCTAAGACCTCCAAAATAGTTGTGACAAATAAGTTATTGTGTAACCCCAAATGAAAAATGCATTCATAACCCAAAGTTGGCCACAAAAATGTTAACAAATAAATAAATGTTACTTCTGGCAAATTTCGTTTTTGAATTTTGATCGTTTGGTATATTGGGACAAATTTGTCCATGCAATACCTATGCACAACTCATTCCAGGAAAATTACTTTTACTAAATAGTCCCCAATAAAACTTGTATTGTAAAGTTATTCAACAAAAATTACACAAACATGCTCAAAAAGCATAATATGCGATGCAACCCTCAAATGCACATAAGAAATAAGCTCCACCAATTATTCTGAGTTCCAGCTATGATTTTTTTACTCAAAGAAGGGGGGTATTTCGAATAATTAAAATCATCTAAAAGATATGTATAAAAGCTCAGTGAAAATAAAAACCATATTAATGAGCTTTTTAGTACACGGACCACTTTCTTTCTAAATGAACTAGTCTGAGACAAAAAACTCACATTACTCTTGTTTATGGCCATTTATCAAACATGTATCTAGAAGGGTTCTGAGTCTTTAATTCCCAAAAAGTAAGGTCATACATTGCACAACAGAAAAAATTATTCATTTATCTTTCATGAAAAAACGGGAGAACTCTAATGGCTAAGATTCAGTGTGCAATACAAGCTATACATTGAGCCAGAAGTGAAGCACTTACCTCAATCATGCCACTTCTAACTGCAGATATGGAAACATCGATGAGGAAGAAATATACTGGGGGCATAGGAGGCCGCACCATGTACTCAGCAGGGGCAACAAATTCTACAGTACCCTTTGTAAGCTCAGGTCGTTGGTTCAAATCGACTCTTTTTCCAGTGGCATCTAATTGTGCATAATATTCACTGGGAACTGCATGTAAAATAAAACTCAATAGATTAATATCTAAACAAAGATAGAATTCAACCAATTATAATATGCATGATATATCTGACACAAAAAAGTAGCTTTCACCATAAGTTCTTTATTATGCATGCAGGTTATAAGTCTGGTTTCACATTAAAGTAGAGCAGTGATCCACTTATCATGACAGTAATAAATGTACAGCACAACTAACATGAATATAATCAGAAGTCAGAGAGCAAGTTTAGCTCTCATATGACACTGCACCATAATCCACATTATATAAGTAAAGAAACCAAGTTTCTGCATTCTCTTATCAAGTGCCCTTTGGGCATATCCAATAGAATGCAATGATACAGTAAGTTATTGAACTTTTAGAGCCTCAAAGAAAATCTTGTCTAGTTACTAAATATGCAGGCCTGAAGTAATTGAGACATGATTACTACCATTTTCTTCCTTAATGACTTCTCAGTTATAAAGCAAAAAACAGAGCTATGGGAGTAAAAAGAGTACCATCATTAAGCAAGGTGCATACATTGCACCGGAACTTTCTTCCAGCTTCTGTAAATGTCACATACGGATTCACGTATGTGCGGCATCTTCTACAGCGTACAACACTAGCTGGAGCAAAACTAATTATAGGTACCTCTTCCTGAAAACAAAGAACAGTGAACAAAGGCAAATAACATGACCGGTACATTACTGCTCATCAAAAAGGTAAAAAGAGGTGCTAACCCCATCTGGAGATTCAGCGAGTGGACATACAACTGCTCCAAGTGGCAGATGCCACCTTGAAGCTAAGGACTGAGAGCTAGGAATTGCACTGGTTGTGAATCGTAGATATCTGGGACGGCAGTTCATGGGATAAATATCAGCCAAATGCTTCGGCTCCACATCACCATCCAACGGCCTTGGAAGTTCTTTAGCATCAAATAATGGATCCATTGTTCCAGGACGAGTTTGCATTGTGAGTGAATTGAAGTCTTCTGTCAAACCCTGAATGGCACCAGTAGGGGGTACAGACCCTGGTTGCTGTGTTGGATTGACGCCAAATGGAGTAGCCACTGGAAGTGATGAAGCATAGCCTCCTAGATGAGGTGAAAAAGGGGATGATGCTGCAGGCGGTGCAGGTCCATAATTTCCTTGATTCGCATGAATAGAGGACTGCATAGGTGGAGCTTGTATCTCAGCACCAGGCTGCATACGGGCATAACCAGGAAAAGATGGTTGAAATTGAGGAGGAGGAACATTTGATCCTATAGCTGGAGACCCCATTTGAACATAAGGCATCTGTGGCTGAGGTGGAAGAGATGATGGAAAGTAGGGTGCTTGACTTCCAGGTTGTTGAATTGATGGTTGTACCGAGGGAGGAGGCCGTGTGAGAGGTTGACCTGTCGAGGAAAAGGGTGGTGCTGAAAAATGTTGGAAAGATCCAGCAGCTGGCGCTGGAGGGATATTGGATGATGGAGGAGGAGGAGGAGGCACGGTTGGGTCATTGAACCTGCCTGGTGGTGTAGGTCTAAAACTCGGTGCCCCTGGTCTAACAGCAGGTCCAGACGATGCAAACGGCGTGGGGGTTTGGGGAGGAGCAGGAGGAGTAGGTCGAAAAGAAGGAGGCTCTGATCCAGCCACAGGACCCATTGATGAAAAAGGTGTCATAGTCTGTCCAGCAGCAAAAGGTGAGGAAGCAGGTCTTGCAGGGAAGTTTGGACGACCTGGATTTTCAGTTCCCATAGATTACAGAACAACCAAAATCACTCTGCTTTTATTTGATCAAAACCTTTGTTCCATCACCAAGCCTGTTAAAAAAAAAACAAAACAAAAATTGATATACGCAATGATTGATACATATAAGCAACGAAATGCATTACAATTCAGAGCTCAAAACAAAGTATCAATCAACATAATTATCACAACTCAAATGAATCAAAAACACTTTTGATCACTTTTCTACACTCAATTACCTTAGATAACTAATCCTACACAAGTTATCATTGGTAAACAATACACTACATTGAAAATAGCATGTGTAATGTAATAAGAATCATAATAAAGTAGATAATTGGTTTAACTGGGACCAGATTAATTCATATGCAAACAGAATTATTAGGGTTGTGATAAAAAAATTAGTATCAATTTACACAGACACACACACAAAATGTAGAATTGTTGGAGTTTTATCAACTGTGACAGATCGAGAAAAAAAAAAGAAGGCATAAGAAGTTGAAATTGAAAATTAAATCAAAATTGAGAGCGAGACTCACCGAATTCGGATCGGAGATTGGGCGATAGGACCTATGCTCGAGAAGAGAAACAACACGCTCCCAGACTCACAGAGAGGATGGAAGGTGCTGGAAATTGATTTGCGATCAAGTAACCGTGGAGAGTGGTGATTCCGGCAGCGTTAACGGCGGTTTGTGGCGTAGGTTATACACGACGAAAATGTAAATTCGATTAACCGGCGACCTAGATATGATACTTAGATCTCTCTCTGTTCTCTTCTATTCTACCCGACACTAGTAAATAAATTCTTTCGATTCAATTCAGTCGCAAAACAAACCAAAACGAAGCTTTTTTTTCAGAACAACCCAAAATGAAGTTTTTTTTTACATAAAAATAAGTTTATTATTCTAAAATAAAAACATGTCAACATATATATAAATTTGTAGAAGCTAGTGAATATTAAATTAATATTTTAATTCTAACTATAAATAGTTGATGGTTAAGAATAATGTGAGATTTACGGTTTTCAAAAGGTAAAAAAATTTATTATTTTTATACTATTATGTAGGGGTGTACAAGACGGTTTGTCTAGCTTGGTGATGGGTATGACTCGATTCTAGAAAATTAAGAACAAAAAAATAAAGACAAGACAAGAACTAGGTTGAAAAAGTATCGGTTCGGAATACTCGTCTCGTTTCAGATTACTTCAAGATAAATCATCATTTTTTGTTATTATTTTATGTTATTCTTGATTTACTCTAAATACAAAAATTAATAATCGGATCACAAACTTAATAATTTATGGTTTGTAAAACAATATTATAAGTTATCTTGAATGAATTGATAAGTAGTAACTATATGTGACTTATTATGAGTTTCTTTATGTTTAATTGTTTTTTTTAAAAGAAAGTTTAAGGATTATTATTTGGCGTCTCCTCTTAATATCAATTCAGTCTCGTCTTGGGACCAACTTAGTCTCGTATTTATTTCGTCTGGTCTTTAATGAAATGACAACTCATCTGATTGGATTGGGTTAAAGAACGGGCTGTGGTCTAAATTTTGTCCGATCAAATATTGTGATCGAGTAAGGGACACATCATACTTGATATAACACGTGTTTTGTAAACTCCTACTATTATGTTTGTTTTTATTTCTGCTCATATTCAGGATAAAAAATTTAATTAGAAAACAGGGTTATGATAGTGTCATGAATTAATTTGTCATGGCATATTGATAGTTTATTCTTCTCTTGTTTCTTATTATTATGAGTCAATTTATATGTACCATTTAAATTTTTGAATGATTTTTTTTACATA
This sequence comes from Cicer chorassanicum, assembly GCA_037974735.1. Classification (NCBI taxonomy): domain Eukaryota; kingdom Viridiplantae; phylum Streptophyta; class Magnoliopsida; order Fabales; family Fabaceae; genus Cicer; species Cicer chorassanicum. The sequence goes on along the minus strand of JBBPBP010000003.1, from coordinate 57,235,487 downwards.
AAATTTAACATTATAACAGTTTTATTATAAAAATTTAGAACTTTAACAATAAATTAATTAAATATTTTAAGTGTCACACGTAGATAAAAATTTAAATTTTGTAAAAGAAATATATACAATATCCTATATATAATTGCAAAAAATTATTTAAAAATTAAAATAATAATTGTAGATTGACTTATAAGTAGAAACACGGATCAAGACTTAATTTTTTTGACTACTACTAACTAAATAGATCTTTTATGAAGACTACAAAACAAGAGATTAAAAACTTATTATATATTTATTTATTTTTGTTAGGTTAAACTAGTGTGTAAACAGCATTTATGTGTTCATATATGTCCACT
>JBBPBP010000003.1:57194113-57234759 GCA_037974735.1 Cicer chorassanicum | reverse complement strand
GTTTAGAAAAAAAATGGCAAAATTATAGGTAAAAAGTTGTTTTTTGAAGTTATAGTATTTTGGTTAAAGAAATGTTTTAAAAAAAATTAAAAAAAAAAAAAAAAAAAAAAAAAAAAAAAAAAAAAAAAAAAAAAAAAAAAAAAAGGAGAAAATGCAAAATTATAGATAAAAAATAATGGTCCCGGCGGGGCTCGAACCCGCGACCTTCGGCTCATAAGACCAACGCTCTAACCAACTGAGCTACGAGACCATTTATGATAATTTTCTGTTCATATATAATTTATAGATTCAAACCTCATAATTCAATACTAAAAGCCAATTTTCATCTAAATTTGAGCATTTTAACCCACTATGTATTACTTGTATAACAAACTTACTATTTAGTAAATTAATATTTTATTTTGTGTATAAATCATGCAGTATTACATATGCATGCTATGAATTTAAATATTATTTGAAAATATTTATGTAAAAATTATATCTTAAAGCAAATGAATAATCTCTAAAAAAAAAAAGACAAATGGAAAATAAAAATAACATGCATAAATTATTGTCTATATCTATATTATGACCCGGCTTGAGATTTTAAGAGTCATGTATAAATTATAAATTTAGTGTCCTATTTTTTACAAATCTTTACAAATCATCTATGTATTTATTGATTATCAAATGTAGATAATATAAAAAAGGTGCAAAAAAAACCTAATCATTCATTGTTTAACTCACTTTAAAATGAAATAAAATTTTATTAAAGAAAATCTAAAGATTGCATAAGCATTGAAAAATTCGTATTAATCCAAAATCACAATAAAATTATAGTAAAATTAGTTATACATGTATCAATCAATTTAAATATGTAATAGTAACATCCAACACCATGATTTGCTAAAGATTCAACTTCCTTTTTAATTTTTTTTATCATTGTCTTGTTTAACTAGTATTTTTTTTTTATTTTTTATTTTATCATTGTCTTGTTTAACTAGTTGAAAGAACGCTTTTTATATGTCTAAATATTGTGAGTTTGAGAGTTTTAACTATATTCACACTACTCACTAGACTCTCAAAAAATGTTTGTAACAATGGTTTCATAGTTAAATATTTTACATTATTATATCTTAATACAATAACTTAAATTTTTATTAGATATTTTAGCATATAAAATAACATTAAGCATATATTCTTTTTATTTATATATATAGCAAAAAAGTGCCCTTAGCAGGACTCGTGTGGTCCATTCTTCTATGCACCCTCAAAGCTCTTTGACCTATACATAGACGAAATACATAGCTTTGGTGTGATTTTGCTATCAATTTTACGTTTCATTTAAATTATTTTATTTACAGTCTTTACTTCTTTATTTAATAATTGAGTTGTTTTAAATATATATATATAAATAATAGCATATCAAATTTTGGCATAAAATTTTATCATTTTAATTTTACCATTTATTTAAACTATTTTATTTGTAATTGTATTCGTTATTACAAATATAATAACACAAATCAGATACAAACTTTAGATTTCGGTTCTAGTTGATAAATATCTCATTAAAGGTAACATGTTCTTGGATAAAAAAAAAGTTAGTTTGCTTACATGGAAAGTGATCATCACAACTCTAGGTGTGTTGGAAGATGGTTTCAACTTTAAGGTCGAAGACAGGGATACCAACATTCGATTCCTACTTTGACTCTTAAAATATCCTATTATTGACGACATCGAATATATCTTGACCCAACTTATGGGTTTGAAGATCAAGAGTTTATGGGTCGATTGAAGGACTATAATTGTCGATCTTAATTTTCCTCTTCCCTAGTATGATACCAATTCGATTAAGAGATTGCAACCAACACTTGTATCTTCAGTCAAGGGTTGTTGGTTATCGAGTGATAGTATACATGACGAGTATACTACTAGAAGCATGTTCTACTGACTCTTATCTAAATATCGCGATTAGACTTAATTGAGCGTTAGAATTGGATTTAGAAGCTACCTATTGTTGCAAGTGTTCAATTTTGTATATAACAAGTTAATCATAACTCTTTTTCAACTAGGTTCATTCTACACGATGGAGGCATCTAAACTTTTACCCATTGCTTGATGTCTTGCACACATGTTGTATTTATTTGGCATGATTGCAGTTTTCAACACTCTTCTACAACATTCTAGAACATTTCTTCCATGAATATCTGAAATGCCATGCACATTATGTTTAATGAGGTTGGAATCATGACTTATCTAATCATGTGGAACATATGGTGTACAATAAATTAATTTGTCTTCAAAAGAACTCAAACAATAGTTACGCCTGCAATTATTTTAGTTTTTCCCCAGCTCCATACATCTCACGCTGAACACTTGATGGCTTGCATTTATCTCCCTCCTTGTGACCTCCCTAAGAAGTTCGTTGGCAACACAGTGACATTGATACTTTGATCTTAAATATTTATGGTAATGCATTAACAAACCGAGACAAAGTAGGTTATGGCGGTCTTGTGCGCAACTTTTACAGTCATGTTCAGTTTGGCTATTTTGCTAATGTGGGTCTATATAATATTTTACATGAAGAGATTAAATTTTAGTTTACAAAGTTAATCTTAGTTGGAAAGCATCTTTCAAGAAAATTTTGTACTTTACTGATTCACTTTATGTTGTTCAACTTTTGACAAATGAAACATTGAAGTTTCATCACCATGCCAACCTCTCGGAGCTAATATGAAGTTATTTGAATATGGATTGAAACATCTCCATCCAACATACCGTAAAAGGGAAAAATTATTGTGCAATAATTATTGCTAAGTAAGAAGTTAATCACAGTGAAACTCTTGTGACGATACACGAGTTGTTGCCTTCTCTTTTTCATTCTTTTTTATTTTCTTTCACGTAATAAAAATAAAACACAATTTTTTAAGTATGAAAATATAAAATTTTGTAATTTATTTAATTTTTATTAAGACAAGGGGAGAAACTAAGATATTAGTGTTTGTTTGGACGAGAGTGAATGATAAATAAATAAATAAAAAATACTATTCTCTATTTCAATTTGTATTTGAAAAATGGTCTATTTAATTATTGAATTATAGACAATATACTGCATATTAGATGTTAAAAGAAATTATGATTAAATTAATAGATAAAAAAATATAAAATTTCGACAATAAGATTAGGTAGGTTAATGGCATAATTCCCTATCCATTATTCTGCTATTTACTGAAATTCTTTTCCTAGATTATAAGAAGAATACGAGTAGAACGGAAAAAAGAAAAAAAAGTCAATTTTAAAATGTTTAACTTTTATATATAAAAAAAAAGAAACTTTATAATTGGAAAATATATTATAATAAACAAAGCTTCCCAAACACGCCTTTATTATTCCGAAGTAGAGTTGCAAGTTGAACATTCATGGAATTGGAATCTCTTTGGTATATGATTGTTTCTATTTATACATCGTGTGGATTTTTAATTTCATCAGCGGGGATAGCTCAGTTGGGAGAGCGTCAGACTGAAGATCTGAAGGTCGCGTGTTCGATCCACGCTCACCGCAAATTTTAAATATTTTTTATTTTAAGCCCAAACAACCTCTGACGACAGAAAAGATCATTCTGGCTATTGGACTTGTGCAAATTTCGTGTTCCTGATCCATTGTCAGTGTTTGTTGATACTTATGGGACATCAAAAAATATATTTGTATAATATATTGAGCTGAGTATTTAGGAAATATGAGGGACTGTTCAGTAGCATTTCTTGTCACATGTCACCAAGTAACAGTTGAATGAATTTGAAGAAAAGCATGGCAATCTTTATTTTAAGAAAAACATTAGAGAGCTAGTTAATCCTTTATACTTTCTCCAGTGGCAAGCAAAACATACTTATGGAACAAATATTGAAATTTAGGAAAAAAAAAACGATTATATACACGCCCAGTATTTTGGGTTCTTATCTTTACCAATACCACCCCCCTTCATACACAAACAATATATCAAAAAGAAAGAAAAAAAAACTACTACTTTATACATCCCATTGAATCTCAAAATGAATCCTTGTTTGGATCATGTGTGCTGTTACCCTCTGATCTCTTCTCTAGAACTCTGAATCTCACTCTTGTCTGTGTCAGAAAATTCCCTCTGAGATTCAATTTCTGCACTACCCCCTTGATTTCTTCTTCTGTGCCTTCGGTCCTGAACATCATCCACACAAATGTCAGCACATAAACATCTGATAATAAAACCATTCATCACTAAGATGGAAAAGAAAAGGCCAATAAATTAATTTTGACGAAAGAAGCGCCGAAATTAAAAGATTAACCTTTCTGAATGATTATATATAACTACTTTTTTATTCTGATATATTTTCACACAACCATTTCATGATGAATAAACTGTCGGATCATCTCATTTTCTCTCTCTCTCTATATATATATATTAGTGGCGAACATATACAATACAGTACCTCCGTCCCTAAATATGGAAAAAAGTTTTCCCTTTTTATAGGATTCATTAAAATTTTCAACTGCATTTATTATTTATTTACAAACATAACCATAATTATTTTACATTTTTTCTATAATCAACATTAGATACTATGAGGAGAAGATAAAGTAATTATCAAATTTGTAAAAACAATAGTAGGGGTAACCTTAAGCAAATCTAATACTACTATCAACTTTTTTAATTTTTGTGATTTAGTCAACCGATCCTATATTTAGGCACAAAAGTAGTATTATATACTTGGTAAGTATTGCCCCCACAACTTCAAAGTTAAGGATTCAAGCCATACTAGCTTGGCTTAGTTGTTAGCACAATAACATTAGTAAAGCTTTTAATGATTTTATGACAAAGTGAGAGAAAACAAACCTCTCTTGCTAAAGGGTATTCCTCGGACTCCAGCATTCTTACAACTTGGCTCATCTTGGGCCTTTTCTCAGAATCTGGATCAACACATCTTAAAGCGGTTAAGAGAGCCCGTTTCAAAGCTCTGGTTGATGGCTTCACCTCAATGTTTGGGTCCACCACTTCTTCTGATCTTCTGCTTCCAACCATCATCTTCATCCAATCAACTAGATTCACCTGAGACCATTGCAGTTTCACATTAAAGGTCAATAAGAAGTTGCCATGTAGAAATAAGTAACAATGAACACACAATTATTGTTAATAATAATGGACAGATAAATTGATTAATACTCTTTAATTTAAGGGACTAATTTGCTATTTCATTTTTTTAAAAATACCTTATAACTCTTCAAATTAAAACCAAAATCTTGAGGAGGCCAACTGTCTATGATGTTAGAGCATAGAATAAGGTTTAAAAATGCACAGTACTGCATTTTTCTTGAGAGTGCATCACAGCCATAGTAATAATAGTAGTAGTTGAACAGTGAGAAATATTTAGCTGTTCAAGACCAAAATAAAATGATTGCTATGTAACATTCAATGTCTTCACCTTCTCCGTAACATTCAAAATGTTGTTAGAATGAAAGACAAGCGATGACCCGCAAAGCTTACCTGGTGCTTATTGAATGGTATAGATCAAGAAGTAACAAATGATTTTTTGTAGAATAGTAGAGACAATGATAAACATACAGACAAGATGGTTACTAGCATTGCTGAGAGAATGTTATGTGTTTCCTGTTTTTGAAAGGGACGCTTCATAATCGAAGCTTAACTTTGAATCCTAATGCCGATTTAACAAGTCAATTAATTTGTTACCATAATTACATCCTAATGATTTGCTTTTCTCTATTATTGGAGAAAATATTCACGGATCATAGATCAATCATGCACCAGACAATTGAAAACAGAATGATATAGATTGTATCAAGACAACTACGCCACTTCTTTATTGCCACAATTGACTGAATGAATCAAACGTACAGCTAATGGTTCAGGATTATTAGGCGAATCGGTGAAATCAAACACACATACTAGAAGCTGGGTTTTGTGGCCTAAGATAAAATTAGTTTACTCACTTCATTTGTCGGACGACCATAATCAACTGGATCTCTTCCTGTAATTCCTTCCAATAGCAAAACACCAAAGCTATAAACATCGCTCTTCTCGTTTAGAAGGCCGGTGTTTGCATATTCAGGAGCCACGTATCTGTGAAATATTTAGAGAGAAAAAGCATATAAGAATCGATTTTTCTTTAAAGAGTATAACAAATTAATAATACCACTCTAAGGGAATAACACAAAAATACTGACCCAAAGGTTCCCATAACTCGGGTTGTGACATGACTCTTCCCAGCACCCAATAATTTAGCCAGGCCAAAATCAGAAACCTTGGCATTGAAGTCATCATCGATTAATATGTTGCTCGACTTGATATCTCGGTGTACCACCTTTGGCTCAATTGCTTCATGCAAATATGCAAGCCTGAAACAAGTATTTTTGCTTCATATAATGACTACGAAGAAAACCAGAAGCATAGATGCAGCTACTCACGCTTTGGCTGTGCCTAGGAGAACCTTGGTACGTGCTTCCCAAGTAAGATAGCCATGGTGACGCATAGCTCCATGAAGCCATTGCTCCAAGTTTCCATTATTGACATACTCATAGACTAACATCCTAAAAATATACCATATGGGAGATTATTGAACTTGCAATTCATATTATGATTACCATTTATTCCACAACAGTTACTTAATTTAGCTAAGCAAGTTAATTAAAATCGTATATGTTGAGAAGATACTCATAAAGTCATACTGGTGTAATTGAGAATAAGGATACCTATGAATTCCCTCAACGCAGTATCCCAAAAGGCGAACCAAGTTTTTGTGTCTAACATGGCCAATGGCTTCAACTTCCACTCTAAATTCTTTCTCTGCTTGACCACTGCTATACAAAAGGAAAAAACATAAAAGTTGTCATGCTGGATAAACAACTTAATTAAGCGTTTACAGCATAAGCATTTATCATATAAGTGCTTATGTATGTGTTATTTCTACAATAAAAAATAAAATAAAGTCAAACTCTTTTTATATAAGTTAAAAGTTGTTTTTATAAGTTATCCTGAAGAACTTATGGAAATAAGTTGAAAACAACTTATAGTAGTCATGTCATAAGTTGTTTCTATAAGTTTTTCTAAATGGTCTCAAAACTATGAAATGAGTGTTTATACCAGTAAATAGTCTCAAATAAGTCAATCCAAACAGAATGATAAAACAATTAAGGTGACTAGCATTGTAATGGAACTCACATATTATTGAGTATCTTTTTAACAGCAACTGGACTCCCATTGATCAAATGTCCCTTATAAACCACTCCATACCCACCTTCACCAAGCACATTTTCTTTGGCAAATCGATTCGTAGCAAGTTCAAGATCCCTCAAAGTAAACCAATGACCCCAACCTAAGTGAGAAAATTCAGGAAGACCACATAAAGGTGAAGGAGCTGTTAAAGGGTATGAAGAAGAAGAGTTCTTATATACAGTAACTGTGCCACAACTACTTTCTTCTCCTGATTGTGAATATGAACCACCATCTTTCTCCATGTATTGATGAAATGAATCTGAATGGCTACTACTATCACCATTCTTCATTTTCCCTACACCTAAATGAACCATAACTTTATCTGATTCTCTGTCACTAGATTTATCATGAATGGTAAGAAGTATTCCATCATTAGGAACAAATCCATTTGTTGATGATAGTTGTTCAACCCTCACTTCCGTAATTTCCTTTGACACATTTGGTATCTCAGTAACAGGAATCTTATCCCTTGCTTTTCTAGATTTCTTTCTTGAAGTAAGACAAAGTGAGAACACAGAAAGGATAACTATAATAGACAAAGCAACTACAATTGCAATTATTTCCCAAACCTTTATACCAAAAATAGGAGTTTTCTTTGATAATTCAGCATTAAGATTAGAACCCATTTCTTACCAAAAAGAAAAGAAAGAAGCCTTGATAATATACCTACAAAAAAAATATCCAATAAAAATAAAAAATGCATACTAGTAATTTAATTCACATAAGAAAATTATGAAACACAAACATAATTTTGAAATTAACTTAAACTAACCTTAAGTGACAACCTTCAAAACCCAGATCTCAGAATCAACAGTGTGATAAGTTAAGAAACACAAACAAAGGAACAAAACAAAAAGGTTTGATCTTTTTGATACCCCAAATCTAGGAAATTGTCAACAAAAGTAACAATATGTATATAGATGAAAATTGTTTATATGGGGTGTGGAAAATGTGAGTGGTTATGAATGAATCTAAGATGAAATGGAGCTATCTGAAGAACAAAAAAAATACATAGAAAAAAAAGGGTGAATTGAATTGAATTGTTGTGATGATAAAAAAAATAAAAGATGAAGAAAAAAGAAGGGGTGGAGTTATCAGTGTTAGGTGATGGATGAGTTTTAGAATACAAGAAAATGTCTTACAAAGCATGCATATGTGTGTTTATGAAAAAACAAACATCAATTTCAGAAATGCAATTCTGTAATTGTAAGGTAATAAGGTTGTCTTCCTCTTCTGATTTTTCTCATTTCATCTCTTATGAATGTGACTTATTATCGGTAATTAATATAAATTTTTTTTCCCCTTTATTTATTTGTTTCCTTTGATTTTGATTTTGATTTTGATATGATGGTGTGAGGTGTGAATTTATTACTACTATCCATTGACTGCACGCAAAGAAAAACTACTCAACTATGCAAATCTTATTAAGCCCACTACACTACACATTGTTTCTAAACTCTAAACACCATATAGTATGTATTTATGCTCTTGTCACGTGTCATTATTATTTCACCCCTAATCACGCTTTACTGTCATAATAATAATAAACTTTTTTTTTACTTTAGTTTTTTTTTAGACAAAATATTATTAGATTAATGGTTATATTAGTTTTACACAAAAGCATTTAAATGAGATGATAAAGTATTTTTCAACTTAATTAGAAGTAAAAGTTTTTTGTTTTTGTGTTAAATCTTTTAAAGGAAAATTTTATCCTTCATTGTAATCTTACTCAGCTCAAAGAATAATACATGACTAAAAAAAATAAGTTCATTAATTTTTCTTTAATTCATAAATCAAACTACGTGCCAAGAAAAAGAGAGGATATAACCAAACTATCAGCCACGAAAAAGAGAGAGTATAACGAACATACAAGATATTGTGAAAAAGTATTACACATTTAATCATATATCATCATGACGGTACTTTATTGTATTACTTGCTAAAAAAATTCAATGACTATATAATCAAATATGATTAGTTGTTTGAATAATTTTTTTATTGTTTATAATATATTTATTAAATTCAAAATAATAATAATAATAGTGATAATAATCAAATTATTTGCCTAACTTCTCTTCTTTTTCTTGGAGTTTATAGTTGTTGAGAGAAAGAGGCACACATACAAAACACTTCGTAAATAAAAAATAAAAACTTTCTCCTACAGTAAGTATCACATTCGATCATTTACGTAAATATTAAAGAAACAATAAATAAAATAAAGTAAATACTAAAATTATCAAATTATTATTATTATTATTATTATTATTAAGCATTAAAATATAATGATTTATGAATAATTTACATAATATTAGTTAGATAATATAATTAAAAAGAAAAAATTAATTAATATAACATTGAAATTAAAAATAATATTAATTTTGAGACAACTCTTTCGATATATAACTGTGACATTTACCGTGGAGTAACAAGTAAGAATTTATGTGGGTTGATGCTTCAAATTAACTTTCTATTTGAAAATTGAGACACTCCATATTACTTTAAGGTTTTTAATTTCTACTCTTTCCACAAACCCATACGAGTATATTTAATATATTTTATTTTGCATGCTTTTAAGGATATTTCCTATAAAGACATTCATCTAAATAATAATGCTCTAAATCAAATACATTTAACCATGTAAACTTAACTATGAAGTTTTTATGTAATGAAAATTAATTTATTGATAATACATAAATATTAAATTTTCGCTAACACATTAATTAGCAATATACAATACATTGAAATAATTTACTAATAGTTCAATAAGTGTACCTCGTATAATAAATGATCGTAAGAACATTTGATATGTTGGGTTGCGAGTTCGAACTTGCAATATATTATTTTTTTTTTACTCTCACTACACCAAAACTAAAATCTTGATTCTACGACCCCAAAGATAGGTGGTGGTTTGGACCTAATGTCATTCATCTGATATAAAAATTAAAATACTCGCGGTTTTGTTTCATTTAGGTGACATTTAAAAAAAAATTGATCCGATCTAAATTAATGCATTTTAGGTTCAATCGATTTTAAATATCCAAATTTAAAATAAAATATAACATTTAATATATTATAAATTAATTACAACATAATATTAACGAATTATGTTTGAAATATATTTAATATTAGAAAGTATATATTAAATTAAACAAATAACTATTATTTATAAATATTAATACTAACAAATAGTTGATTAATGTAATATCTAATCCTAATACAAAATAAATAAGTGTTAGCATATACACGCGGTTTGGTTTTGAAAATCGAATATGAAATCCAACCATGCATTTTTATAATAGAAGATCCAAAAACATCAAATAATATTTAGTTTTATATGGTTTTCGTTTTTTTATATTAGTTTGCGGTTTTTTAATCGATTTTTATGTAAACACTCCTACGGTTTATATTGTTGATATTTGCAATGATTTTCACTCATATTGCGGCGGTTTGAAGTAATATACCTTGCACTAAACTTATTCTAGCACGAGGTATCAAATTTTCCTTTTATCTATTTAATTTTGCGCACAAAATTTTCCTCCCATCTCTTCAAAGTAATAAAATCCTAACATATTTTTCTTTCCTATGTTAAAGTAGTTTCGTCGCTGGTAATAAGAAACATTTTCATTATTGAAAATCAACATTAACATTTGTCGACTCCTCCACAATATTACCTTATTCGGAAGTTTTCTCTACCATCCTCTCTATATATATCACAATTTATTCTACTAAAAAATGAGTGATAAACACAAAAGAAGTTTAATTCATTGTTTTAGCTTGGCAAGATATACTATCCTTTACAAATGGAAGGTTTTAAAGGTCAGAAAAGTGGACATATTTTTTAATATTGGGGCACAAGCTATTTTGTTCAACAAAGGGAAATTGATCTTTGAGATTGACATCAACTTATATATGTAATAATGTAAGATAACATTTCTTGTTGAGTTTATAAATTTAGCGAATTATTAAAATGAAAGAAATTTCATAAAACACTATTTCAAAGCTAAATATAAAGAATTTCAAATATCATTTAAAATAAATAATTTTAAATTCTCACTTTGCATTACAATTTTGTTTCATTATGTTAACATTTGTAAATTAGTCCAAAAAATTTCAATTTTTTGCAAATTGGTCCCAACACTTTTTAAATTGTCCCCAACATATTTAAAATGTATGTTTTGGCCAAATTTTTAATTTTCTCATTTTTATTTTAAATTCACAAAAATGATCTAACTTTAAATAAACAACAATTCTATCGAAACAATAAAATATATAAATAAAGAAAATTTAATTAAAATATTTTAATTGTTTCAAATTTTAAATTTCATAGAATTTTAAATCAACTCATCCAACCCAATCTAAATTTAGTTTTGATTTGATAGAACTAAAGAAATTCATCCTTTTATAAATTCTCTAAATTTACATAAAAAAAATTATATTAAAAATTTTGAACTTCCTTAAAAAATAAAAATCGCTTCTAAAATGGCTCCATAAAAAGTAGAAACCACTCACTCTAATAGGATTCTTCTTCTCAAATAGTATCAGTTTTACCGTTGGAGTTTGCAGTTCGAACTCCCAAAAAGGTTGGCGCCACTCATCGTTTGAAACTGTACAATGCGTGATTGACGAGCAGAGGCAGCATGAGCACCACAACCACTGCTTCCAACTCAACACCACTTGAGGGAACGGAAATCCCTCACACTCACTCCACTTCCATTGATCTATGGTCACAAATCGTCGCCGCCGAAACACTAAACCACCCCAATCAAATCGACGTCGTTTACCGCAGAAGAAAGCCTCGCAACGATCCTAACAACTCGTAACTCCATTTCCATCACGCTTTACCATTTTTTGTTTTAATTTTAGGTTTTTAAACTGTTTTTTTTTTGTTGCAGTAAACGTTCCGATGATATTCGCCCGCCGCATCCGAGTCGGGTGAGTTTCGTCGATCCAAACAAGCGAGTTAGTTGGAATCGTTCTCTTTCCACCAGGTTTGTTCTCCATTCTCGTATTTTCACTAAACTCCTTTTTATTTTAATTCAATTGTGTGTTTGGTTGTGAGGTGTTAAAAATTGATTTTGAATGAATTGATTTCATCTACAAGTGAGTTGAATACTAAGTTATTTATGTTTGGAATTTGATACATTGTGTAAAAGTGAGTTGAGAAATGCATTGTAGAGACAAAGATCAATTTTGGAGACAAATTTTTCGAATTCTAGCTTCAATTTAAAATTAATTCTCAAGGCAAAATCAATTTTACTCGAGAACAAACATGTCAAAATCAATTTTATACTTCTAGAATTGATTTTATCTCCTCCAATAATGGAACCAAACCTAGACCTCGTTGATTGACCTAAATGTTGAAACTCATTCCTAAGTGTTGTGCTCTATTTGTTAATTTTCATCTAATTTATAGAAATTTCGTTTTAACAGAGGGAGGACTAGTATAGCAGTTGGTGCTTCTATGGTTTATCAACCTCAGCTAAAGAAGGACAAAAGAAAAGGCAAACCTGCTATTCCCAAAGTATGCCTGTGTTACTACATGTTTTACATTTTGCATTGCAATCTTTGTATATTAACTATATTCTGCATCTGCTTTTCCAATTAATCTTGGTTTTTTTCCTATGAAGTTGGGAATGTGAGTTTCTTCGGATTTTGAACAATTACATAAGATGATAGTATCTATTAGAGTATATCAGCATTATACTCTTTGTAATTATTGGTTAGTTAGAGTTAGTTAACCATAGATAGAATTTCTGTGTAATTAAGGTGTATATATGTATGTATACGCCGTATATACAAAGCTCTGAAGCATAGATACGATAAAATAGGCGTCGTATCGTACTCGATACATGTCGATATGTATCGAAGGAGTATCCGTTTTTTTGTTTAAAATTGCTACATGCAAATTTTAATGCATCCATTCAATATTCACGTTTGCTACCAAAATTGGTTTTAGTCTGCCCTCTCTCTCTGTCTCATCTAAATCATTCTTATTCATTTCACCCATTAATATTTAACCATATCCACAACCCATTTTCTCTATTCCTTCTTTGATTTTACTTTTTTTTTTTGTTGTAAATTCCTTCTTTTGTTTAATATTTAATATATTTAGTAATTTTTTATTTGCAATTTCTACATTCTATTCATTTTTTTATATGTATCTATAACGTATTGTATCATATATTTTTCAATGAATGACGTATGATACTCGTATCGTCTCCGTGCTTCATAGATACAAAGTAAATACATGGTTAGCTGTAACATAAAAATCAAATAGATAACTAACTATGGTTAACTAACTCTAACTAACCAATAATTACAACGAAAATAATGTTGATATACTCTACTACTACCTCCGATCCTAATTATAAGAGAATTTTTGGACCTTTTTTGGGGGTCCTATTTATAAGACAAATATACAAATTTTAAGATGTGTTTATTGTTTAAATGACATTTTTACCTATATTTAAAGTGTTTGTGTTTTTAATGTTAGTGAATGCATTTAATGTCTTACAATTTCGAAAGTATATTTGTGAAAATATTCAAAAAGTTACATCAATTAATAAATTCATTGGTTTTGATGTTTTCTTTTTCATCTTATAGTTAGGACTAGAGGGAGTAATATCCTAATCCATGTTCTATTCTAGAACGCTTAAACCGTTTGCTTGTTTTCTGTATGTTTGGTATGTATAGGGAAAGAATGCTAAAGCTCCAAATTTTGACAAGGAGAGATTATATTTTCAAGAGGTTGATGCATTTGAGTTGATGGAGGAGAGCCCCTCTCCGAAGAAAGTCGGCACATGGATCGTAGGCAGTATAACGGAAGAGGCCCCATTGCCATTATTATGCTCCAGATTAGAAAAATGGTTGCTCTCCAGAAGATTAAACCCCAGATGTGGTCCATCTAGCACACTATCCAAGATCTTTGATACTCCATCAACAAATTTAAAAACCATTCGTGATATTGATTTCAATTTTTCGGACTTCAGATTGAGATCATCGGAGCAAACTGATCTAAGCAATTCGCAATTGCATAACTTGAAAACTGGAGAAAGTAAAAGAAGTTTAATTGATGCTAGTCTTATTGAGAGTGAAGGCTGTGAAGATGTAGAAGCTTGTGTTAAGAAACTTTCTCTGACATCAACATCATCTTCAATATATGATGATCATAATAGTCCATTTACTGTTCTGTTAGAAATTTGTGGACAGTCTGCACCTGCAATGTTACAAGATGTGTTCTCTAGGTATAGGTATGTTCCTTGTTTTCTAGTAACACGCTATTTTCCTTTTTGGGCGAGAAAGGTCTGTGTAAGTGCGCACCTTCAGAGACAATTTTTTTTCTACTTCCTATGCCACACACTTCTATAATTGTGGGTACAATAGATGCTTTTTTTGTGCTTGGTATTCTTATTATTAGTCTGCAATTGCATGACAGTTTTGTCTATAGTTAATATTGGATTGTGACATTAGAAAGTTGATTTGATGTTTTAGTTAACCACTGAGCTGAATATTTTTTCTTTGTATGTTTCCATTACAGTTTTCTGATCACACATCAGCTATTAAACTAGAAATAAATTTTGATTTCCCCCCTTTCAAGATCACAGTGGACTGTGATAATTTTTATTTTACTTTTCGTGATTGTAACTCGCATTAAGGATGATGCATGGTTCATTGGTGGGCATCATTGCCCCTGCTAATTTGAAAATACATGCTCACTGCAATCATGTAAAGCACCTCAAATCTAGTATACTATATCTACTTCATTCATTTTCAATTGAGAAGTACCTTAATTGTAATGAATAATAATGCTATGATGCCATTTCTACTTCCATCCCAAAGGGTTCATTTGTTTGTATTATTTTATGTCCTCATTCGTATAGGAATACCATTTTTCTTTTTCCAGTGGTTCAGAAACAGTTGTGAAAGTTGGTGAAGGAACATATGGAGAAGCTTTCAAGGTTGGGAATTATGTGTGCAAAATAGTTCCTTTTGATGGAGACTTCAGAGTGAATGGAGAAATCCAAAAGGTAACCAGAACATTTATATTGTAATATTATTGTTGCCAAGTGTGACTTTTCGAATAAAACTATGTTCGTCCTACTGCTTGAAACATCTTGATCAGTACTTTGTTAAATCTGATTGAAGTGGTTGGATACTGTGGTCAAGGACAAACTAATAATATTGTTATGTTAATGAACTATTTGGCTTTATGCACTACAGAGATCAGAAGAGTTGCTGGAGGAGGTGCTTCTTTGCAAAACTCTTAATCAATTAAGAGGAAGCGATGGAGTTTCTAATAATCTATGCAGAACATTCATAGAATCCATAGAGTGAGTATCCGACTTAGATAGTTTTAAGCTGCTGATCAAAAACATTTTCCTTGGAAAAACAATTTTTATCACCAATTTTACTTTTGCCATTGTGGTATGAGTGACACTAGAAATGTGATGATTAGTAGAGCTTGTTCTGTTAGGCACAACTTAAAAATTGTTTTGCTCTATGCCTTGAGCACAAATTTCTACTCATTTTGCGCCTAAGCACTATCATCTCATCTATCTGTGGTCTGTCTTCTGTGACAGATTTAGGGTATGCCAATGTCCTTATGATGCGGCACTGATTCGAGCATGGGAAGATTGGGATCACAAGCATGGTTCAGAGAATGATCACCCAAAAGAGTTCCCAGATAAACAGGTTTACCATTATAGACTTACGTGTATCTCGAATTTATATTTCACTAACAGTAATATACTGCAGTCAACATAAATGATGAACATGGGTCTTTAAGATACTGGCTTCGTAAGTGAAACCAGTAGTTTCTAGTTTTGTTTCACAGATAAAAGCTTTGTGTGAAAAAATGGATTAGACATAATAGACAGGAGGATATATTCTTTGGTTGCTCACTATGTTTGCTGTATTGAATAAGCTATCCATTCTTTCCATAGATCAAGAACCAGTGCAGTAAACTTTTTAACATTTATCGTACGAGAAAAGTTAAAATCTTACAATGACTATAAGTCTTCTAAATAATAGCTTGTCATAGTTGAAATCAGTTTTTGCACCTCAAATTTTTAAAAAATCTCATCTAATTTTCTCTATAAACACATATAACCTTATCAGATTTATATTTTTTTGTAATTTAGGAACCAAATATTTATCTTAGTTAAGAAGCTGTGATAAGCTACAAGTTAATCCGAAGTGACAACATTTTCCAAGCAAGAAAATTTGCACTTAACATTTGAATGTGTAGATGTTCAATATGCTAACTTGTGATTACATTTAGTGTTACCTGGTCTTCGTACAAGAACACGGTGGCAAGGATCTTGAAAGTTTTGTGCTCCTTAATTTTGACGAGGCAAGGGCTTTACTGGTTCAGGTATGTTTTACATGTTGTAATTGCACCTGCTGAATGTTTGCAGCTTAATGAGAGATTAACTTTTAGATTTCCATCAAAAAATACAGGTTACAGCTGGGCTTGCTGTGGCCGAGTCTGCCTATGAATTCGAACATAGAGATCTTCACTGGTGGGTGTTCATGCAGTGACAGTTATATATGCAAATACGCACTCATTGTATTTTTAAGATTACTAATTTATGAATATCCAATTGTTTAGGGGAAATATACTTGTCAGCCGAAGTGATGATTCTGCAACGTTGCAGTTCACTCTCGATGGCAGAAACATGTTAGTCGAAACACATGGATTGATAATATCTATTATTGACTTTACTTTATCAAGAATAAACACCGGTGAGCGCTTGAATTCTTGCCTTAAAGAAGCTATTGGATCTTAAATTTGTCACTTGCTATGGATTAAGTGTATTCCTATTCACACAGGTGATAGCATATTGTACTTAGATCTTTCCTCCGATCCTGACCTATTTAAAGGTCCAAAAGGGAACAAACAGGTGAGAAATGCTGCTTATTTCGGGTCGTAATAGTTATGTCTGATTGAATTGAACTAATGGATCTAACTATCACATGCAGTCAGAAACATATCGGAGGATGAAGGAGGTGACAGAAGATTGGTGGGAAGGAAGGTAAGATTCTCATATATTCATTTGTTATAGCCAATTTTCACCCTACATGGAAATCGTGAACTTGAATGCTTGATTATAATTGTCATATTTTATGCGTGCATGTTGGATTATACGAATGTGGGTAAAAATATACAAATGTGATATATGTTGTAGTCTTGCAGATTTGAGATTCCTCTCAAGTCAAGTCTTCCTTGTGGATGATAAATTTCTTCTTTTGGCAGTCCGTCTACATGAATATTTTTCCGGGCTAATATGATAATTTGCTTTGATATTAAAAGACTTGGCACACTCTTGACATTAGTCCCAGTACAGAAGTTGCAATGTTATTTATAGTTTTTGTATTCCTTGGAAACTTAATCCCAGTTGTTTTTTCAAATTTGCAGCTATCCTAAAACAAATGTGTTATGGTTGGTCTACTTGGTAGACATACTCCTCACGAAGAAATCATTTGTAAGTCTTCTCTCTATTTATAGAGAACCATGTGCTAGTTTTGCTTATTCTCCGCATGGATATTGAATGTTACGAAATTGCAATTGTCAGGTTTAGATATAATCTCAAAATCTTGCAATGCATACTTTTGGTGTTATACCACTTTGCATTACTCATTTTTAGTATATGTTCACTGTTATAACAGTTAATGATGAGAAAATCAGTCTTATAATAGTTGAAAACAAATAACTTTTTTGAGTGCTCACAAACTCTAGTCTTAATCAACTAAACAATGTCACTCAAGTTACTCAATAGATTGGCTGAACTTATTTTTTTTGAAAACAACAAATGATTTAGCCAAAAGAAGGCATTGTATAATGAATACTTGTTTTTGCATTTGCAGGAACGTACTTCAAAGGATGAGAGAGAACTACGCTCCTTGAAGAAACGTTTCGACAAGTATAATTCGGCCAAGGAAGCAATTTTCGATCCTTTCTTCGCCGATTTATTCGCTGAGTCTGACCCAATGGGTTAACAAGATAAACCTTTGTTATTTAATTGTTAATTATGACAGGAGTTAGTTGAGCAATTTAAATTTCTAGCTCCGCTTTTTGTACATATACATCCCTATAGCCCAAACGTGGTCGAGCGGTCTTTTTATGTGTAAGTTATGCTTGATCTGCTGCTTCACTCGCACTTTCTTGCATCCATGGGGAAAGCTTTCTCCATTTTTAAATGTAAATACATAATACTTAACCTATCAACCATTCTCTGTATGGTGAGATATCTTAATATTAGATTACACTTTACTATTATTCAGGGAAGCTTGTGTTGTGCTTTCTTGACTTGACCAGTGTGCAGTGAACTGCTTTAATATTATTAATAATCCTATAATATCGATTGCTTAATTGAAGAGGAAAACAATAATACCTACTCGCATATTCAGCTAATCTAATGTAAAAGGAAGGTCTTGTTGCCCCTGTTTTGTGGTTTTAAGATTCAGTGGACCCTTTTGAGTTTTGACACATGCCAGTTCCACACTACATTGGCCCCATCACCTGCTCTGTCTTTCCTTGCTTTCGGCTAGAGACCTACTCAGACAGTAGCACTTTTTTCATGAATTTTAAAAGAGAGTAGGCATAAAAATGCAGAATAGATTATTCCACGTGGGTTGTTTCCATTCAATATATTTTTTTTGACAAAATTTCCATTCATACTGGGTAAATATTTTTTTTATTATTTATTTTAATAAAAAATGAAAAAGGCATTGCAAGTTATAAATAATTTTGCACTATTGACCTTGAACCACAAGAACTCCGAGTAAACAGGCCAGTATGTGATTTGGAATATTTTGGTCTACACCGCTGAATAGTTATTTTTTTCCCGTTCGAATCATTGGCTTTATTTTACTTTAGTTAAATGTCATACTATAGCTATTAGAAATTGGTTTTGCTGAGCAAATATGACCGTTAATTTTGGATCCTCAATATACTTTTTGATCAAATCCTGAATAGAGATACTTTAAGCTGGCGTCAATGCACATGGTCTGATCCGAGTCTCGTTACGGAATTAAATTATTTAAAAATAAGGACACTTATGACCTTACAACGTGTTAAAAAATTAAATTTAAAAATATTCTGTTTTCAATTTTTTAGAAGTTTAAAAATTATTGTTTTCAACACTTTTTTTTTATTCATCAGCCCTAAAACACATGTTAAAAATAATAATTTTGCATTAATTTTTTGTTTTATTTTTACCCCTTTTTTTTACCTCTTTTTCCTTTCTCACCACACCACCCATTAATATATCTATTCTTCTCTATTTGTCTACTTTTCTGTATTATTATGCTTTCTATGTCACTCAACTATTATGTACACAAATTTTTGAAAATTGATTAACCACATTTATAATTATAAAAGACTAATTTAACATTAAAGAATTTGCTTAAAATTTTAAATTAATTGAAAAGTTGTCTAAAATAAATTTACCTTTTGTCTTGGTTCAACCAATGCCATTTTGATCATGGGTTGGCACATGAGCCAGTCATCATTCATGACTGAGTCAGGGAATCCAACGGCTATAAAGCATAGTTATGTGTGCATACACTAAATTAAATAAAAAATTTATCAACATTAACCATAAACAACAAAGTGGTGTATGTGCTCAACAGAGAAAGAAACAGGGCATGTGTGTTCCAGTCCTAAACCAACACTTGTTCAATGCACATGATAAATTTTGTCAACTAGAATGAGAAGCAGCTAGCTAGATAATACACTTATGTTGTATAAAGAAGCATTAAAGCTTTGGAGAAATACAAAGAAAGAAGCAATAAAGGCATTTTATTTTTGCTTCTTTGTGCAATTGGTACTGTGATGTATCAAATAGACCAAAACATTTCCTTAGTCACAAAGTAACATCTTTTTTTTTTGTCATTCTAAAAAAACATATTAAGATGTCATTTTCATCCTTACACTTCACTTTTTTTACCTTAACTTTATAGCTTTAGTTTCAACACCTTCCTCTACCCTTTTGATGATTTTTCACTCCTGTTCTATTCTACTAGTATGTTTTTAAAAGCAAAGCATCTACTTAAATAGCTCCAACATTACAACAACAGAAAGATTCTAAATTCCAAAAACACAATTTCATCATGGCCAAGAAAATTTCTCTATGCCTCTTGTTCCTCTCTTTTCTCATTTTCTTCTGTTCAGGTAAGTAATTTCAGCTCTTATCGTTTTGATTTGATTCGTTGTATAACTAATCAATATGTTTTCTTTAGTTCTTTTGAACTTTGTTAAAATTGAAGATTTTTAGACTCAAATGCTATTTTTTTAATTACCATTCTTAGCAGGAAACAATGCATTTTCAACTTCTGTTGGAACCAAATTCCACCACAAAAACAAGATCTCAAAATCTCAGATTTGGTATTCAGTAACAGATCACACCAATCATCAAAACATAGTACAAATCAGAAGATTTCTACAAGATATAAACAACTCACCAACAACAACAAATCCAGCATCAGTAACACCATCAACAATAACTCCACCAGACACACCAACCATAATCACAGTTCCTTCAGCAAATCCTGTCACAGTTTCTCCAACAAATCCAACACCACTACCTGTTACAAATCCAGTTACAGCTACTCCTATTACAGTTCCAGGTACACAACAACCTGTGAATTCTTATCCACCTCCATCACCACCATCATCAGGAACTGTTCCTGTCACAAATCCTCAGCTTCAGCCTCCACCTTCAAACACAAATTCTCAATCTCAAGGTAGTTGGTGTGTTGCTAAAACTGGAATTCCACAAACAACACTTCAAACAGCATTGGACTATGCTTGTGGAACAAAGAGCGTAGATTGTTCACAAATACAACAAGGTGGAATCTGTTACAATCCAAACTCACTTCAAAACCATGCTTCTTTTGCATTCAATAGTTACTACATAAAGAATCCTGCTTCAACTAGCTGTGACTTTGGAGGGGTTGCTACAATTGTTACCACTAACCCTAGTAAGATCTTTTATAGTTTTAATATCCTTATTTTTCATATTACATGTTCGGATTCCAACCTCAAATCTGCAGTACCACTTTTTCGAGGTATTGTCTTATGTTGTCTTTTGCCAAAAGGTGTCTCGTGGATTGAGAAGTGTGGATGTTTATAAACTACACTTAGCCTATATTCTCAAGCAATGTGGGACTTTTTGGTGTGTCCGAATATTATGATTCACAGAATTGTAAGAAATGTTCTGATGAAATCTTTTTGAATTGTGTGAATAGGTTCTGGTACTTGCATCTATCCATCAGCTTCAGGAGGAGCAGGCACATCTGGGTAAGTGAGATATAAGAATGGAATACTTTCATTGCTGCAAAAATTCTTTGAAGCCTTTAAGCCTATAAATAATATACTAACTCAATTCCATATCTATTGATGTTTCAGCTGTTTATTTTTTGTTTATAAACTATCTATATTTTAGAAATATGAAGTGCAATCAATGACAAATATTAGGTGATAAATAAATATTTTAGTTTAAGTGTATGTTTGATTCTAGAGGTGTGAAATTGATTTTGATATGTTAGGTTATTCTTTAGTAGAATTGATTTTAACTTGAAGTTAGAATTTTGCATCTAGAATTGGTTTTTAATCTTGAATTTATTTTTCAACGCACTTTTACATGTATGTATTTAAACATAAACTACTATACATTCAACTAATTTTGTCAAAATCAATTTTGTATGTGTTTGGATTTATTTTTGTGATTGTAAGAGCCTAAAGAGATTTTGAAGACTTGAAGTTAAAATTGATTTTGGTATATTTAGAGGTTATAGATTAGAATTACAAGAATTGATTTTAACTTAAAAGTTAGAATTTATACCTTTTGCCTCTTACTCATTTTCACATTAACTAATCCAAACATAAATAATTTCACCTCAAATTCATTTGTAACTACAATCAATTTAATCAAATTCATTGTTTGCCACATTAAGTATAATTTCACCTCACCTTAAACACATTAAATATATATTAATTTATTATTTCTTAGTATATATATATATGTGTACTAACCTTAAAACATCAATAGATGTATGGATCAAGGAAGTACTAACCATGGTCTTTTTTATTCCCATGTTTTGCAGCTCTAGTACTACCTCACCTTCAACAGGTTTGGGACCTCAAAGCTCTCCATTGGATTCCTCTCATTCAACTGGCCTTAGACCTTTCCTAGGCTGCATGATTATGATGACATTATTGGTCAGTGGAAAACTTGTTATATGAAGCCTAGATAACTTCAATACTCTAGCTTCATGTTGGAGTTTGTATACTATTCTACATGCAGGTGTAGAAAGACAGTAGTAGTAGAATAGAAGAGAGTTTGTGATGATGATAACAGCCAAATGAGTTAATCAGGTTCAGGAAATGGAGTAGTAATTTAGGATTTTATTGTGTAGATCAGTGTGCATTGTGTTTGTTATGGAAATTCATTTGCATATAGATGGAAACATTGTTATAATTATTCAACAAAATAACTCATGTTGGTAGAGTTTTTAAATCAAGGTACTAACAAGTAGCTATATGGTATATAGTCTATGAGTCTATGTTGGTAAAATTAGAAAGACTTTTGTACAAAATAAAATAAAATTGAGAAGACTTAAGTGGCACCACTCCAAACATATGAATCTTAGTAATTAAACTAGTATTTTGGTTGAACAGGTATCTTTTCTTTTAATAAAATAGTTAATTTTTTGAAATTCAATTCTTGAGTTCTAAAAGATGGAACAAGACATCTCGAGAACAATGAAAATTACGACAATGTGAAAATGACGATTTAATCATGGTAATTGGTCATTTGGGTATCAATACACCATTTTTTTATTGGTCATTTGGTTTTAGGAATTAAGAGTTTGACTCAATAAATAAACTCTAATTAAAAATTGTTTTATCAGGGTATACAAATTCGGATTTTCTTAAATTATTTGTCCAAAAAGTTAAGAAGTTTATTAACTACTTTTAATTACTTGGTGAATTAATGCACTATTTTTTTTAACCGTGTAAGTTGAATATTTAGATTATATTGGCAGCAAAACAATAAATTGACAATGATACCAATGAAACTCATAAATAAGGGTACAAAGATGAAAAAAAACCTCATTTGTAATTATGTTTTACAAGTCAAAACAAAGTCTTGTTAAAAACGCCAATAAAATTGCCTGGCAAAACAACATGTTCGTCTAGCGAATCAGAACTGACAACCTTTTTCAAATCCTCTGAAAATAATGTTTTTTCATCTTGCTTGTACAGTGAACCTTCCTTTTATGCACCATTTCATTAGGAGATAGGTTCACAACATAATAGTATCCTACAAAAATTCAACTTATGAAAAGGCGAGAAAACACCATCCAAATCATAAACTACTTGATAATATCCTAAAAAAAATACCTAAATACACCCCCAAATGACTTGAAATGGCCTTAAAATGATATTTACTACGGATTATTGTAGACGTGAAGTTTACTCATCTTGAAATAATGTTTTACGGATTATTGGCCTTAAAATGATATTTACTACGGAATATTCGATGAAATTTACTCATCTTGAAGTTTGAATGAGTACATTTTAAATCGGATCGGACTGCAAGATTATTGTAGACGTGATTGCATTGTAGAATGATATTTACTACGGTCTGTTAATTTAATTTCAGTTAACATTTTAGTCTTTTATCTTTCTCTTTTTTTCGATTTGATCCTTTATTTTAATTTTAAGTGACAATTTGATCTTTTATGTTTTAAAATATCAACAATGTTATCATTTTTTGTACAAAAATTCATCAAAATTTTAAAACAAAATCCATAAAATTAATTATCATATTCAATATAATGTAAATTTCATCGAATGTATAACTCAAATATTCAAATAAATTCATATTTTCATCTCCAACGACATCAAATTCATCAAATAAGAATGAAAATATGAATTTATTTAAAGTTTCGCTTTAGGTCTCATAACGTGTCGGAACGACCGTGACAATACGTCTTAGTTCAAATGACACATGTTGATATTGTTAACGGAAACGTTTTGTCGTTCGAACTCGAAACCTCACAATTGTGTGAACTTAAAAAAAAACAACGAATTAGTATAAAGAAAGAAATGAAATAAATGTAGGCTAATATCCAATATGGACGCTCCATTTAAGTTATGAGTGACTCGATTAACTTCTTTACTTACAAAGTCAAATTGGTAACTAGCGTTGAATAATAGTAAATAGGCTAAATAAAACCCGTAGTCCGTTAACTTAATTTCTGTTAAATTTTTTTTATCATTTTTATTTTTGTTGATTTGTATCTATTAGATTTATAGATCTATTTGTGGGTAGTAGGATAAATAAAATATGATAAGTTTCATATGACGTCTTAGTTTATTATTGAATGAAGCTACAAAGTAGTATATTAAAATAATCATGTCTTTTAAGTTAAGTATTCCATCAAATCAACATTAACATCGGAAAAAAATTATTTTGAAGTAAAAAAAGAAAATCATTTACTGCGACTTTTTTATAGAATCGTAATAACTTTTTTAAATAAATTATTTTATTGAAAGTATTATACTAAAAATTCAAAATAAAAACTAATGAAAAATGAAATTAAAATATTAATATATAGAAGTTAATTTAATTTACTAAAAATAAAAAGTTAACTTAAAATTAATTTTTTAAAAGACAGATATAATTTTGCCAAAAGGATAATTTTTTATTTATAATTTCCAATTTATATAATTTATATTCTATCATATTATTATTTATTTCATTTTAAATAATGGTAACATATTATAATACTATATAAATGGTACCAATCCCGTCTACTAAGTAAATTACCAAAATGGAAAATTGGCGTGTGATGATGCAAAGCAAAATAATCCAATCCCGTCTACTAAATAAATTACCAAAATGGAAAAGTTACTAAGGGAAGCAAAGTAAACGAATCAAAACTTCCCCACTTTCCACGAGTCTACCACCATCACATTATTAATCAATATTTAATAATTTAGTTTAATCAAGATACACAGTAACTTAGTATTTTACTACTATAATATGTGATGATAATTTAACTGGCACATAAATTTATTTTATAATTGTTATACCAAAAAAAATATTTTGTAAAAACAATTATAAATTCATCCACACTAAACACATGAACATATTAAATTCAAATTCATATTTAATCTTTTGAATATCATTTAATTTTTATTAGAAATGTGAAGCTAGTATGTAACAGTGATAAAGTATCAGATTTTTCTTCTAATAATGAGTACAATTACTACTACTAATAAAGATTAATTATTAAAAAAAGAAGAAGCAGTAGACTACTAATAATCATTGACCCGAGACATTTGTAAGAGTGATTCCGAAAGTCTCAACCCATGCAACACGGGGAAGACAAAAGACCAAAGATACACAATCAGAACTTGAAAAAGGGCAAATGAGTCAAAGCACTTTACTACATCTTTCTTCTTTGTTGACATCCACCAAAATGATAGCCATCTCAACATGATAGTCTCTTACATTTAAACGATATACCTTCACCCTTTGTCTCTTCACCTTGCCCAAACCCATTCCTTTTTTATTTTTATTATTATTGTTATTATTATTTATATATATACTTATGCTTTAATTCAGTCGATTCCGCGGTCATCACACCGTCAATAACAAACTCCTCACTCCACTCTACTCATTATCATAATTTAGGTTTTGTACAGTTATTAACGTTGTCGTTTAACGCGTTAATCCATTTTTTATTTTTAAGTTGTGACATTAAGATCCGCGATCAGATTCAGATCATGGGCGGAGGTGGAGCATCGCCGAACGCGGAGGCTCAGTACACGACAGCGAAGATATCGGTATGGTGGGATATAGAAAACTGCCATGTTCCTAAGGGTTCCGATCCTCACGCAATCGCACAGAATATCAGTTCAGCACTTGTTCGTATGAACTACTGTGGCCCCGTTTCCATCTCCGCCTACGGCGACACCACGCGCATCCATATGTCTGTGCAGCATGCTCTCTCTAGCACCGGAATTTCACTCAATCATGTTCCCGCCGGTTACTAACTTCGATTCCATTTTGCAACTTCATTTTCCGTTTTTGATTTCTGTTATTGATTGAGTTGTTTAGCTCGATTTGAAGAAAAACATTGAACTGTTATTGAAATATTACAATTCAGTTGTTATCAATATTCAATAAGTTTTGAATCGAATCTCAACCGTTGAAAGTACTACTAGCTGAGTAGCTTTTAATTTCTCCTCGTGATGAGGCGATTTGAAGGTTCTGATGATTGGCACGAACCTAAGTTTGCTTATTAATATGTAATAGTCAATACATGATGATTGCAATTTTAAAAAATATACTTGTGATGATAACAAGTAGGGATAGCTTGTGTTTGTTTTCAAGTTTGCAACCTTTTTACCACATTTTAAAATGAAGCTTCTAGCCGTAGCTTTGCAATGGCAGCCTGTTCAATGTTCAATTGGCGGCAGTTCTAAACACACTAACACCTATATGGAATATATTATTTTTACTATGAATGTTTTGCAAAAACGTTTAACTCTGTGTATGTCGTTAGTATGATGTAACAGTCATGTATTGTATTTGGATGACAATGTATCTATAGTTGGTAAGAAGTTTTGAAAATGTATGTTGAAAGTATTGGAGGAAATATTTTTAAAATAAATAGAATAATTTATTGGATACTTTCTATGTATTAGGAAGTATCGGACATGTGATACACGTGTTGATGTTGGTATCTGATTCGTAGGAATGAACAATCTGATTATCTTGTCGAATTACCTAAAATTTTGATGACTTGTTTGTTTCCTTTCTGAATCTTTGTGCCATTATTTATTGTGAATATACTTCATTGCAGATAGCGTGAAATTTTATACATTTGGAATTTTGTTGCGCTTAATTTTTCATGTTTGGTTTTAGGTCTGAAAGATGCAAGTGATAAGAAGATCCTTGTCGACATGCTGTTTTGGGCAGTGGACAACCCTGCACCTGCTAATTATTTATTGATTTCGGGTGATCGAGATTTCTCTAATGCCCTCCATCAATTGCGAATGAGGAGGTATAATATCCTTCTCGCACAACCTCAAAAAGCATCTGTACCCTTGGTTGCGGCTGCTAAGAGTGTATGGCTTTGGACTAGTCTCTTAGCCGGAGGACCTCCTTTAACTAATGGTGAATCACAACAACTTGATAACAGTAGCCTTTTACCATCTTCTGAAACCTTACAAATTCCTGTCTCAAATACCGCTCAGACGCAGCAACAGGTGGGTCCTTATTCTGAAGTTCATGCAGCAAATTCAAAAGTTCAAAATGGAGGACGGGGATTTGATTCTAGATATCAGGGGAGACCAACTTGGAGAAACCCTAGTCAACCAAATGGATCCAAAGCGATGAATCCACCCCCAGTTGGACATCAAGATAACCGTAATAACGTAAACAATTATCGACCTGGCAACTATAATCCAAATGTTCCTCTAAGCGGATCCGCCACAAATTTTGTCCGCGCCAATTCTGATCAGTTATGGAGCAATAATGGTAGTACTCCACAGGGAAATCATCAAAATCATTATTCCCAGCCATTAAGACCAAACATTTTTCCATTGCAACCTCCTTTTGCACCTAATAATTCATATTCTTCAAATTCCCATACTTTCGCAACTTCACCGGTACCACCTAGGACTAGTGGCCCTAACTTCATTACAGGGTCACATACAAATGTGCCAGATATTGGTAATCTGAACATTTCTGGTTATCCCAATAATGTTCATAACCCTCGTACTGTTCCGCAACGGAGTGGAGAGTTGAAACCAAATCCTAAGAGTATTGCTCCACTTCCTGTAAGATCAACAGATGAACAGAATGGACATATGGTGCATAGCAGTATCACGCAAGGCTATCCACATGGTCCAGAATATCAAACTACACCGTCGGCAGCAATGAGTAATAATAAACTTCCTGCTAATGGCATGTGGGGATCTCAAGGATGCCCAAAACCTTCTGAATATGTACAAGGCCTTATTGGGGTTGTTTTACTTACCCTGAACTCGCTAAAAAATTCAAAGATGATGCCAACTGAGGCAAATATAACTGATAGCATCCGTTATGGAGATCCCAAGCACCGCAACACTGATGTAAAGAAGGCTCTGGAGAGTGCAATTGAGCAGCAGATGGTGGTGAAACAGAACTTAGGTGCTTTGACGTTGTATGTCGGTAAGAATGATAAACTTTGGAAGTGCGTAAATCCTTTAGGTGGAAATCCTAAACAGCACTCCAAAGAAATTTGGGATGAAATTCAAAAATTTTTAACGACCCCTGCTGGAAGATCGGCAATAATGGGTACACACTGCAAGTAAGAATATTTTAAATTTAACATATATTAACTGATCAAAAGAATTAGAATATATTCATATCCTGAATGGTGTTTCAGTATTCTAACGAGTCTGTATTTTATTTCTCTAGGTATGAAGCAGGTATTGTGATAAAGAACATGTGCTTTAAAGATCTTGCTTTGGGTGATGTCCTTCAGATATTGAACATGTTGATTCTCCATAAAAAATGGATAGTGCATCAACAGTCTGGCTGGCAACCACTCATCCTTACTCTTCCTGAGTCAAACCCCGACTCAGGGGTCACTGCAAGCACATAACCATACCTCCATTCTGGTATTGGAAACTGGAAAGGCAGCCAGAGAAAACTCATAAAAGTAATTGAATATATTACAAGCCAGTTGGACCAGGAATTGTTCTAATAATACTCGTATGAATCAAATGATAGGTAGTAATTTTGAACTCTAGTACCCAAATATCATAAGTATATTTTTGGTTATTCCTTCAGTTCGTTGAAAGCAGAAAAATGAAAGCAGCATTTTGACGATACCTGAAACATTCCTAATACTACATTTTGGTGTTCATCACAGTGGATCTATCTTGGAATTAGTTTTTGCCATCCTGTGTCTTGAGCTTCTGCTCAATTCTAGTCTTCCTACAAATTTATACATTGTTTGGAGATTGCCTTATTAGATTGAAATATTTGGATCCTTTTAGGGATATATTTTATATATGTCCGAGATATTAGCCAAATGCGTTTTCCCAACCTTGGTTCTGTTTGTTTATTATTTAAGACGTGATCTACCAAGTCAGATTCTTCAGGGTTGATTGTGAAATGGAAGTCCAGAATTTGTTCATTTGATACTTGTCTGTTGATCGTCTTCCAAGTTCCAAATGTTACAGGAAGGTTAACTACTGAAAAGAGAACACTTAAATTGCACAAAATTGGAACTGCACTGATAAACTCCTGGACGAAGCTCTTAATTTGCTATCCAAACACAAATACAAGGTATGTTTACTATGGTGGATTTTGATTATGAAAAATCACGATATAGAGTTTTCAACATCATTCAAAGATGGTGAAATAGCACATCCCATTGCATTTGGTGTTGCTGATGGTGCCTACAGAGTTGTGATGTTTAAATATTCATCCGGATTTAGCTTTTGGATTTCTGGTTCAATATTCTGAAATTGGTGATTCAGTTGCGAATTGGTCTCTGGTCTTTCTGCTTTCTATTGCCTTTTAATTTTAGTAGCTGCTGCCTGCATGTATAAGAATCCGAATTAAATTTGCTTTGTAGTATTATTTATACATAAGCTGTTTAATGTTAGGTTCTCAGCTGTTAAATTTTATTTTCATCGTTTTTGTATCTAATAGATGTACTCTGTCAGAACTGGAAATGCGATCAATTCGTTTGATCTGGTTAATTATCAAAATGTTGTTATTACCAGTTTTCCTGAGAAATGTTTTGCCATTTTGGGTATTTGCAAACTAATTTTGTAATGAAATTGCAAACCTATAAGCCAGGAGTCTTGATAATGGTTGTTTCTTCACTCAACACTTGGCAGAGGAATGTTGCAACTGTTGAGATTTGTTTTTCAGAGTTCTTCTACGGCAACTTTTGAAAAATTTAGTCTGTTTATTACATCTTTTTGAAAAAAATGAAAATCTGGAAAAAGAATCTAAAAAATGTTTAATTGAGATGGTGTTTTTAGTAATTTTTAAAAAGAAAAATCATTTTTTATAATTAATTTTTTTAAAATAGTGATTTTTACTGCGACAAATAAATATCAAACAACTTTTGTTTTTCTGTAAAACGAGTTCTTAATTGAAAATTAATTGAATGTCTATTTTTTTTTCCTTTTGTCTTAACCTTCTTCATGTTCTAAAAGGATAGAGACTTTGGGCAATCCAGAGGTCGGTTAGGAGGTAGGTTAGGAGGTAAGTATTGTATAATCAAAAATTATTTCAATTTAGATTTGATCTTGAGTTCTTTTGACCAAATTATCTTTAACTAAATCTCGTTAACTATTAAAGTTTAATGACTTGATTGATTCTTTTATATGAACGATGATAAAATATAGAGGGCTGCCCATTTTTATTATTGTTGGAAGGAATTATTCAATAAATCACTAATTCTTTTAATATTGGTTATATTAGTATAATGATTGAAATGAGCCGTTAGTATGCCTAAAACCAATACAGAACTGTTTTTTATTAATCAATTTTATATGTTGCAATATTTTTTTTTGACTGAAATGTATTTTTTTACTCAATGTGACAGAAATGTTTGTTGCAATATTTACCTGAATCATAGTTGGATATTTGATTGTTTTTGATGACTTAGTTGGATATAAGATATTATTCTGTAATTTGTAAATTATTACGCGCATAAAAATGGTTTTAAGACAAGTAGGATAACAAATTTGATACGCGGTGGTCTAAGTCTTAGATAACCATGG
Organism: Cicer chorassanicum; assembly: GCA_037974735.1. Taxonomy (NCBI): domain Eukaryota; kingdom Viridiplantae; phylum Streptophyta; class Magnoliopsida; order Fabales; family Fabaceae; genus Cicer; species Cicer chorassanicum. The sequence goes on along the minus strand of JBBPBP010000003.1, from coordinate 57,203,701 downwards.
AGAGAAATTCCAACTAAGATAACATTTTTCTATTCTTAACTCATTTTTCTAAAAATAGTTGCTCTCAGTTCAGCTAGCGAAGACCACCGAGGCACCAAAATTCTGTTCATGATAAGGAAAACAAACCCATCATCATTTTCATCATTCAACAAATAGTAGCAGGATCGATCATATTGCTATATTATCATCATAAAACAAGAGATGTTAAGCATGCATTTTTAAGTATAATAAATTAAATCACGTACGTTGATTTCTTCTTTTTGAAAAATCACGTACGTTGATTTGAAAATGAAGTATGGTGATCTTGCAAGCACTCATAATGAAATGGATGATGCTTCAAAAGAGAATGAGGAATTGGTCTCAAACATAGTAATCATGGGTGTCTCCATGTTGCTTATTGGATTGGTGACCATTGCTATTGTTGGCAACATAAACGGTGGTTCAAAAAACGAAGTGAATTTGCAGACCATTAATTCTATTTGTGAAAAAACAGAGGCACCAGAAAGTTGTCTTCATGTCTTAAAACACGTAGGTGAAAGAGCCACAGTTTTGAATTATGTTAAAGCTTCTATTAATGCAACCCTTGAAGAATTATCAGTGGTTAACATTCCTAAACCTTATCTTGAAAGGATCCTAACACCTTTGCAGGTACAATCTTATAAAGATTGTTTAGAATTGTTGAATATGGGAAAAGATGAACTAGAATATTTATATATGATGGCAAATTCCTCTATTCAAGATGAGGTATGCACTATAAACCCTGATGATGTTGTCAATAGCCTAAGTACTATAATTTCATATCAACAAACTTGTACTATTGAATTGGTGAGAACAAATAGCTATGACCTTTTGGGATATTCATTGAAATTGCCGATTCTACTTACAAAGATTACACTGGCCATTGTTGATAACTTCCTCGAGAGGCCGGACATGGGAGGTCGACTACTCGAAGGGGTTAAAAAATGGGTTCCAAGAGCTGAGCATAAATTTATGGAAGTTGAGGAGACAAGAATAGTTGTAGCTCAAGATGGAAGTGGTAATTTCAGAACCATAACTGAGTCACTAAAGGAATGTGCAAAGAATAAAAATAGTTCATGTGTTATTTATGTGAAGAAAGGTAAATATGAGGAGAGAGTTGTGGTACCTAAGAAGTTAGATCAAGTGTTGATGTATGGTGATGGACCTATGAATACCATTGTCATTGGAATCAACACAAGAGACATCACCATGGTTACAACACCCTTTCATTCAGCTACTTTTGGTAACTAACTTAACCTCTTCAACACCAAATAATATGCATTCAATTAGTGTTAACATTTTTTTTCCAATATATTTTCTAGTCATGCAAATATAGTTGCTTCTAAATTTTTTTCTTTTTATTGATGATTAAGACATGTCTAGATCTCATCCTTTAAAATTTGGGTTATATATGCTTTTATGATCTATAAAATTTTAATTTTTAATCTTGATAAATTTTTTCTTCGACTTTTAGTCTCTACAATATTTTCCATCATCAATTTTAATCCCTACAAAATCAAAATAAATTGAGACTTTAACGGAATGTTATCAAACTTTGTAGATACACTTTATATGTTATGATAAAAGTATTTGAAAAAAAATAATCTTAAAAATTGATTTTTAAGTCTAGATTTATGTTATTTTAGTTTCTTGAACTTTTGATGCTTAAAAACTCATATTTAGTTTTAAAAAAATTGAAATTTTTGTGGGGAGATGCTTGTAATATTCTTAACATGCAAAACCATAATTCAAAAATAAAACTAAAAGTACTCATTTAAAAATTATTAGGATCTAGAAGAATTTCTTTTGCAGTAACTAAAACAAAAGCCTGTATATTATTAAAGAAGCAAGTGATCACACTTAAACATTTAATTTTGATTTTGACTCTAATGAAATGCAGTTGTAAAGGGGAAAGGATTCACCTGCAAAGACATGGGTTTCATTGCTCCAACTGGTATACCAGGAGCACCAGCATTGAGTGTACTTTCTGATCATGCAGCATTCTTCAACTGCAAAATTGAAGGTGGAGAAGGAACCTTATACGCCATAGCGCAACGCCAATTCTATCGAGACTGCGAAATTCGTGGTAGCGCAGACATAATCAAAGGAGACTCAACAACTCTAATTCAAAACTCAAAAATCATTATAACGCCTCAAAACACATCTAACATAGTTTTAAGGAATAATGTAGTGAGTGTTCAATCAAGGTTAGATAAATATGAAAGAACAGGACTTGTGATTCAAAACTGCACTATAACAGCATCATCAGAAGGTGAAGAAAATGAGGATAATCTTGTTGGGTCAACTTGTTTGGGAATTCCACGTAGTGAATATTCAAGAACAGTCATAATGGAATCGTTTCTTGGTGATGTTATACGTCCAAGTGGTTGGTGTAAATGGAGTGATAATTATGGAATTGATACAGCAACATTTCGTGAGTATAATAACAGAGGACCTGGTGCAAGAAATGATAAGAGGGTTCATTGGGAGAGTTGTAGAACAGTTTCTATGAGAAATGATGAAATGATGAGTTATACAGCTGCTGAGTTTATTCAAGCTGACCAGTGGTTGATGAATTCTGGTATTCCATATGAATCTGGTTTTGTCTTTCATAAATAGATTAATATTAATTTGGACTGTGTATTATTATATGTAATTGGAGTTGTGTGCTAGTAGGATCATAGAACCCTCATTTTGGTTTTCTGTAATGTCTATGTCTATTAATGGGTAGGAGTCATTAAATTGATTGATTCAAATTAAAACTAAACTGGATTCAAAGTAGTACTATTTTTTATTTTTCATTTATAAAGTTCAAAGTAATATTAATTATTGATTTGACAAAATTATTCGTAACAATATATTGTATATATAGAGAAAGGTGAAATGAGATAATAAATAGTAAAAAATATTATAGGTAAAAAACTAATAATTTTATGAAAAGGAACAAAATTTATTTGTTTTATTGGTATGGGTAAATAACTTAAAAATAACGATTATAAAAAAAGAAACAGGGTAGAAACAATTCGGGATCATGTCATGCTCCCAGAGTGAACAGCTCCTCATTAATCACAAATTAAAAACATAATCGTTTTAAGGTAATACTGTTTAGTACGAATGAAATCAATTACGAAATGCAAGAAACGATACATGTAAAGATTTTTTAAGGGAGAACCAACGTTAGCTTTGGTCTTCCACGGATATCACGAAGGGCGTAAGTCAAAAGCAACCAATCACAAACGGCCACATCTTTTCATAAAATAGTTTTTCACACAAACAATAGTCATTTTTTTTATCAAAGTATTTTTATTTTATCTTATATGTGGTTTTATAATATATATTAAGTATTAATAAAAATGATGGAAAACCAAAATGCTAAATTGAGACATAATATAATTACTAAAGAGGCATATATATATTTTTTTTTATCTTAACTAGAGAGGCATTTTAATCGATAATGTTGAAGATCAACTATCATATCATAGTTATTCAACAAAGACACGATTAAATCGAAACATAATAGTTTATATCATATAATATCTATTATTCTATTCACCAAACAGATTTTAAAAGCGAAGTATTTAATATTAATTAGAGAATAATCGTAAAAAAAAAAATAATAATACTTTTATTTTAAAACAACTTCTTTTGCAAATATATCTATTATTGTGGAACCGAGAGAATACAATTTTGGCTTTGATATAATGATTTTTTGGCCTACCAATAGAGATGTGCCAAAATATCTTGGTGTTTTTTGGGCATGTAATTCAATCAAACCTAAAATACTGCACCTTCCGTCGGCCTATGCCAAAATTAACAGCTCTAAATCCAAATACCATTCTACTTCTGTTCTTGTAAGGCAACAAATAACAGAAACAGTTAAATGACAATCGAGTTGTCCGTCGTTGAAATAAGATCCACCCGTTAATTCTATTTAGCGGCACATTATAGAACGATAAAAACTATACTAATATTAATGTATAAATCTACAATAAAACAGATCAAATACTTATTCGGTCATTCTTTAACTATTTATGAATAGCTTGTTGAAATAAACCGATAATAACATCTTAATAAAACTCAAATTATTTTAATTTTCACAAATTTTTTAAAAGAAAAAAATAAATTCTAGATATCAACCAATAAAATTTTGAAAAGCATTTAAAAATATTAAATTTTCTAACTCTTATTAAAAATATCATTGCCAAACATCAAGTTTATGGTAGAATTTGATATAAACCTGAAGAAGCAGTTGGCATAAGGCGGTTAATAATTAGATTGCAAGAGAATCACAATTATATTTACAAGGATAAATCCATAGATCTCAATATTTAAGTTACTCACTATGGGGGAATTCTACTCAGCAAAGCTAATATGAGCAATTGCTGTAGTTTACCAGCAAAACCTGCAGTCCATGGTACCGAAACCATCACAACTACCCAAGCTTGCAAGTAATCGAGCAATCACATTTTATTCATCAGAAAGAAGATATTGAAACTTCTCAACTGCAAATAAACAGAAAATATCGCTCTAGTAAGAGTGAAAAAACAATTATAACACAACTAGACGAATAAAAACAAAATAATTAAACCAAAATTTACTAAATGGATTCTTAACAATTTCAATAGAATTGGCAGCCTCTATATTCAAATGATGTAAGAAAGCTTCAACTATATAAGTTTACTAGTGGTACCAAGAACAAGCATTTATGGTTTTGTTTATGAAGGAAATGACAATTTACCCTGTGCTTAATTATATTTGTTTCACTGACAAGTATTGGTTTCACTAGACAGGCCTAGAACAGAATAATTAGTTATCAGTTTGCAAAGAAAAAGACACAAGTGATCACAAGCCAAGAGAACAACAAAACGACATGATGACGAGTTCACGGCAAACATCATTATAAATGGAGCAACATTATTTCTCACAACAAAAAATCTCACGAATGTGTCACGGACGGAAAACGGCCAATAAGAAGCTCTGGCTAACCATACATGGACCGTTACTGAATTAAAAAGATTGATTTTAAATTTGCCACGTCACTCATGATAAGTTCGTGATACACTGCATTTCTGTTATAAAAATTTAACAACACTAAATGAACGTAATTAATACAGCTTATATAATTCAAATTTGAATCATTTAATAATCTGCCATCTTTCATAAATAACACAACTAACTTCAAATGAAATAAAGCCGTAACTGCTGTTTAATCTTTAAACCTAGTAGAAAACATTCTCAATATAGCATGTAGTTTGACCTAATGATATCGACATTGATACCGCAATATTTTAGAAAATAAAACTTTTAGACAAGTAAAATGACATGAGAAAGGTAGCAACATTTAGTGCTTGAAACTGTATTCAAAATAACATTATAAGGGGGCTTGGCACCCGATTAAGGCACAATCACCAGCCTCACCATAATCATTTATTCATGCAAACAAACTTCCTATCAAGCAATCAAAGCAATGATTACAAAATTGATAAATAATGTCAAAAGGGAATGTGAGCTAACCTCTTCAATTCGAAAGAAGAGTACAAGCAAACCCGTTATCCACAAGTTGGTTAACAGCATCCCTAAACTTGTAATAGTCTTCAACTTTATTGTAAACCTGATGAGAAATCCTAGCATACCCTGTTACAGGCTCAACTTCCCCATCTCTAGGTGGTCTATAATATATAGGAACTTCAACTCCAAAAACATCCCTCAAATGTGTCCTTAACTTAAGTGCATCAGAATCACTCTTAATCCCTAAACTAGCAGGCAAACCAACCATAACCATACTAGCACACATATTTGAAGGACTCCCAAGATGAGTTCCCCAAGCTTTAACCAACATCTCTCCCATCTCAATAACAGCTTCATGATTCCTCTTCTTAATCCCTTCAATACCGCCTTCAAATCTATTCACAAATTCCAAAACATTAGGAACCACCAATTGAGCACTATAGTCCCTTGTTCCAATCCAAGCACTTTCCACAGCCAATCCATTTCCATACTCATGAGAAACCACAGGATGATGCAAATCACCACTACCACCACCATCATTTTTAGGGTTTTTTCTATTGTACAAAAACGCAATCGAAGGCGGACAAAAAAACCACTTATGCAAATTACTAGTGTAAAAATCAGCACCAATCTCTTGCATATCAACATCAGTACAACCAATTGAATGAGCAGCATCCACAAAAACTTTTTCAACACCTTCCTCTCTACAAATTTGAATCAATTCCTTAACAGGAATAACAACACAAGGCATTGAAGTAACATGATCAATAACCGCAAGCCTAACTTTTTTACCTTCAGATTTTCCTTTCTCTAAAGCTTTTCTAAATTCATTAATAATTTCATCGTTAGAACTCACCGGAAAAGGAAGAGGAACTTCAATTACTCTACCACCGGCACGAGTGACATAAGCCTCCATCGATTTCTTAACGGAGCCATAAGCGTAATGAAGCATGATAACGACGTCATCTTTCTGAAACGTTCCTTCACGGAAACACCAAGCGGTGTGTTGAAGAACGATGGAAGCGGCGGTGGTGGCGTTATCGACGATAGAGATTTCGTCGATGTGATTGGCGTTAACTAGGTTTTTGATGATGGAACGGGAATGGAGAATTGCAGGTTTGAGATGGTTGAAGTAGAAGTGATCGGGTTGACGGAGGTATTTGAGTTGCCAATTGTGTTGAGCGGAGATGATGGAGGAAGGACAGGAACCGAAACTGCCGTTGTTAATGCGAGCGACGGCGGTGTCATGGTGGGAGAATTCAGATTGAATCTCGGAAGGAGTGATGAATGAGGAAGAAGAGAGTTTAGGTTTTTTTGGTGTGGGGTGAGAGTGGGAAGTTCCGTTGAGGTCAGGGATTGAACGGTGATTGTTGTTGGAAGCCATTGAATGAATGAATAAATTAACGGTGGTGATGACGAGGATTGAGAATTGTTGATGAGAAAAGGAAGAACATAAAGAGAAGAGATCTCTCAAGTAAAAGGATGAGGATGAGTTTTTTAGAGAGAGAAAATTGAGTGCGTGCTTTGGTAGAGTCAGTGGAATTCAAAAGGCTACAAATTAGGAAATGGAGACAACTGGGATAACCACATAGTAATACTACTCACCTCCAATACCATTCAATTTACATTTTATCAAAGTTTAATCCTCACTCTAAAAAAATATTTCAGTTAAATTTTATTGTTAAATATATTTTATTTATAGTTATGTTAATGATAATTTTTTTGTTTATTCTAATTTTTTCTTAATAAATTTGTTTCAAGTATAACTAACTATAAAACCATACTTATTTATTTTAATTTTTTTTTTTTTGAGTAGCCAAATCTACCGCATAACTATGCGGAGCTCCACCCCTGATAACTACTATGTCTTGATGTCACAAAATCAAAAAAAAAAAAGATAACAACTATGTCTTACTTTTTTAGGGGTACATGTCTGACATATATCGCATTAGTTTTTGGTGAATAAGCATATTACTGGTCTAACAAGTTGTTATTGTTATCTGTGTAAAAAATAACAAGTTGTGCAGAAAAGAACAAGTTGTTCTATTAAAAAGAAAAGAAGTAACAAGTTGTTATATATATATTTTTTTAATTAAAATGGGCTAAGACCCAAGAACATCATTACAAAAGAAACTCCCCGTTTTTGTGAACCATCAAAAACAAAACCTCTATGCCTTGTGGAGTCTCTTAACATACTTGACCAACAAACTCCAATTTGCAAATTCACGCAACATTACATACTTTTAGGTAGTATGACAAAACTTGACCTCCAACTCTTGGGTCAGCAACTTCCTATAACTTTTTAATTGATTATGAGTTGGGGATTTCTAATGTTGTAAGTGTTTTAATGCTATGTTTTGTTTATATAAAGAAGTGAAGGAAATAAAAGTAAAAGAAAAAAAAAAATAAAAGGAAAAAAAGAGAGTTGAAAGTGTGATAATATTTTAGTTATTTAATTTAAAATAAAGCATAATGAAAGAAGAAAAGTATATATTTTCTCTTATGTTGAGTAGAAAGTAAAAGAAAATGAATAAATAAAATTATAAAATGACAAACGATATTTAAAAATTTAAATAAAAGGGCACTTGAAAACAAAAAAAAATTATTTTGTCTTTTTACAATTTTTCTCTCGCATTCAACTTTTCTCTAGAAGATTGGATTTTTGTGGATCTCACATTCTTTTTCTCTTCCATTTTCTACTATAATTGTTAATCAAAAATAGAAAAAACATTTAAATTTATGTGATATCTTTCCTTTACTTAAGTTTTCCATTTCTTTCTCTTGTTCCAAATATAAAGACCAACTCTAATTATACGTCCTACTTAAAAATAGTGATGAATGATTGTTGTCACTCTAGTAATTTATTTTATTTTTTCCTTGTCGAGCAAGTGAAAAGAACAACAAATGATGCTCTTATCCTTTAACTACATTTGTGTTAGTGTCTTATACTTCTATTTAATTTGAAGATGTGAAAAGAACGGCTAATGATGCTTTTATCCTTTAGCTATATATGTGTTAGTGTCTTATACTTTTATTGTTTCTTCTATTGCAAGCGATTTAATTGCTTAATGAATGCATACTTCCATCAAACAACATAGAGTAAACATGGACTGCATATTGCACCGATGTAATAATATTTTTTTAAAAAAAATTGGCGAAACGATTTAATTAATTTTTTTTATAGAAAAATGATTTAATTAATTAAAATTGTGCATTCTCAATCTCACAGACATTTAATAAAACAATACCTTTATGTGTTGGAAAACAAGACACCAAAACTACTTTTAAGAATCCTGAAAAGAGTTCATTTTGGTATATGAGGAAACAATTAAAACAAACTAAGGCATGACTATGGGAGATATGCTTCACTCAAGTAATTTTCGGTAATTATACCGAAACTAATATGTATAACTTCTAACAAAACAAGAGTATAATCGTTTCATAACCTCTAAGAACTAGGGCTTCCACACATGAGTTTGTCTCAATAAATTTGTTTGACTTTATAACTATTTAACCTGTGAGATGAATTAAAGATAAAATCTCATTGAGAAGAGGTTACATATGAAATATAAAAGTGTACTAATTCAGGATCATAAGGCACGTGTCGTCATATGTCGTGTGTGAGGGTGAACTCTCAATTCTTTCAAATCTTATGAAGTGGAAAATGATAAAAATTGTCTAATATTTATCCTATAGTAGTCTCAATATGAAATTGTGAATAAGTAAATAAACATTTAGTTATTAACTCATTGTTCAATTCACCTAAAAAATATCATTTTTCATAAGTATTTAGAGATAATTTATTTTACTGACTTTAAAGGCTATTTTAAAATTAAAGCTAAAAAAAAAGACTTTTTAAAATAAAGCTAAAATTGTTTGGTAATTGTTTCTATTTTCTAACTAAAAAGATATAAAATTAAAAGTTGTTTGATAAAATAATAAAAAGAGATAGATTTTTCTACAAATAATCAATATGAATGATATGTTTTTTAATTGAATGAATTAAATATTTAAAAGGCAAGAACTTTGAATTTAAAACATAGATAAAAGCTCCTCTCAAAA
>JBBPBP010000003.1:57179255-57191630 GCA_037974735.1 Cicer chorassanicum | reverse complement strand
ACATTTTTAACTTTTAATAATAGGGTATGTTTGGCGATACCAACAAACAAGTTTATAACATTTTTATCCTCATTATTTTAATTAATTTTTTTTAAATATAAATTAAAAGTATATTAACTATGTTATTTGATAACTTTTAATTATTTTAATAGCTAATTTTACTGAACACTTCAAATTAAATCAAATAACTTATTTGTTATAAATTTATTTGTCAATTAACTTATCCGCTATTTTTACTAAATAATTGAGTATATGATTTTTCACAAAAGCATATATTAATGATTTCTTTACAAAATAATTCTATCAAATCAACCATCCAAAAACATAATATTTTTTTTCTCTCTTATTATATTAATAACTATAAAGATAAATATATAAAAATAACACAATTTGTTTGAATTAGACATTTTTCGTAACATTCGTGAGGGAGTAATAAATTTGGTAGCTAGAGACAAAAGAAGTTTATATAACTTGTGATGGACACCAATGCCAACACCATCCATTATTTTAGTAGTTGTAGTAGATGAGATGACTTTCCAATCCAACTTATGCATATTTGTGTGTCTATATAATAATTCATACTCCTAACTCATTTTTCTTCATCTCACCTTTTGGGGCCTTCTTCTCATCATCTAAATCACCTTCTCTAAGGTTTGATTTTATTTAAATAACTTCAATCATTTTCTTCTACTCATTTTTACTATACTTTCTTTCTTTCTCTTTTGGATTTTCTACTGTCGATCTTTGGAAAACATGCTGGATTGAATCCAGTTGACTTTAGATTTCCACTGGATTTTAACATTCTTTTATTTGTTTATGTCTCTCTGCTCAGTTATTATCCTTCTAAATATTATTTTGTTTTTCTCTTTTTTATTTTTATTTTTATTAATATGTTCGTTCCTATTATTCACATATGGGTATTACTATTAGGGTTCTGTTTGAAGTTTTAAGCCCCTTTTTATTTATGGATTAAACCAGATTTCAATTAGCTTGTGTAAAGGATAAAGAAATTAATAAACTTTAAACAACTATGCTTGTAACCCACTAAACCTTTGTGATGAAGATCTTTGCAATAGCATCTACTTTTTTGCTTTTTTTACCAAACCTGGTAATGGTTAAAATTAACTGAATTCATTTATTTATTTATTTTTAAATTGTGTTTATTGGCATCTTTTTATCTATCTATATTTATCTGGGATACTGGTTTGTGGAAAATAGACTACAAGGACTTAAGGCATGTTTGTATTGATTTATTTATGTTTATCTATTAACATAAGCACTTGTAAGGCTGTTTGGGGAGAGAGCTTATAGAAACAACTTATGACATGTTTAAAGTTGTTTTTAGTTTATTTCCATTAGCTCTCCAGGATAGCTTATATGAAAACAATTTGACTTTATTTTATCTATTGTTGTAGAAATATATTATGCACAAACACTTTTATGATAAGCATTCATTGTGTTATAAACATTGAATTAAGCTGTTTATCCAAATAGAGCCCTGGTGTCTTAATTAACTTGTGATTTCCTTCACTGATCCATGGTTAGTTGCTTTACGTGTAAAATCAGGACTGTATTCAGTTCAACTTACTTTTAATTACCTTTTCAGACAAATTTTCCGTGAATATGGGGCAAAAGCATTTTGCTGTAGCGTTCTGTTTGTGGGCTTTAATGTGTTCGCTGCTTCCTTCTTTCTCCTTTGGAGTGCTGAGAATCGGTTTGCAGAAGAAACCTCTAGATCTTCATAGTATTAATGCTGCTAAAAAGGCAAGAGAAGAGCTGAGATCAGGAAGACCAATGATTGGTGCACATAATCATTATATTGGTAAGTCCAGCGATGAAGCTATAGTACCTTTGAAGAATTATTTGGACGCTCAATATTTCGGCGAGATTGCGATTGGCACGCCTCCACAGACCTTTACTGTCATATTTGATACTGGAAGTTCCAACCTTTGGGTTCCATCATCCAAGTGTTACTTTTCTGTAAGTTGAAAAGTTAACTTTTTGTTTCCAAAACTATGTACACATAAGAGTATCCTATTGACTTTTCTTCTTTTGCAGCTTGCTTGCTATACCCATAGTTGGTACACGTCAAAGAAATCCCAAACATATGCCAAAAACGGTAATACTAGAATCTCATCATTAAAGCAATACTGTCAGAGATGCATCCGCCACTGTATAGCACATGCTGCATATTTATGTGCCGTTTAATGTAATGTTTTAGTTACACGTTTCTACTCTTTGATCAGGAACATCATGTAAAATAAGCTATGGATCTGGATCAATATCTGGTTTCTTCAGTCAAGATAATGTTAAAGTTGGCAATGCTGTTGTCAAGTATCAGGTGAGTACTTTGTTTATGAGCTTCCACTTCAACATAAAATTTGTCATGTTTGCAGCAATACTTACAAATCATACTATAAATTGTAGGATTTTATTGAGGCTACCCGAGAAGGAAGTCTTTCATTTCTGGCAGGAAAGTTTGATGGAATACTTGGACTGGGATTTCAGGAGATCTCAGTTGCAAGAGCTTTGCCAGTATGGTATGTTTCAAGTTTCAACCAGTCTTTTGTTGTTTCATTTGTATCTGATATCCATGTTAGTTAGAGTGATAGGTTGGGAAATTTTCTGTGCTTTCAATTTATTGGTCTATCATAAAATGACAGGTACAATATGGTGGAACAAAATCTTATCAGTGAGAAGGTGTTCTCTTTTTGGCTCAATGGGGATCCTAATGCGAAAAAGGGTGGTGAATTAGTTTTTGGTGGTGTTGACCCTAAGCATTTCAAAGGAAAACACACTTATGTTCCGGTTACTGAAAAAGGTTACTGGCAGGTTAGTAAATAAAATTAGTTTGATCAGGAATTCCTATTAAATTATTTACTGGAAAAAAAGTTCACCCAGGAGTTTTCCTTTTCAGATTGAAATGGGAGATTTTTTCATTGGAGGCCAGTCAACAGGTGAGATTTCATTTTTCTTCGAAATTGAAAGTAAACTTGTGAGGATTTAGTTTTACTAAGAAATTAGGGAGGGATTGATTGGTTGAAAGATTTTGGAATATGGTATAAGGAGCAAATATATTTGCTATGTTTTTAAAAAATATAATTTGTTAGAATGTGCATATTCACCTCTATGTTTATTTGCTGTATACGCATTGATTCTAAAGTATATATGATTCTGAAAAAATTTCAAATGTTATTCTTAGGTGTTTGTGAAGGTGGCTGTGCTGCTATTGTGGACTCAGGAACTTCATTGCTTGCTGGTCCAACTGTATGTTCTTCTATATTTTTTTTATAAGTTTTTGCTTGTAGACTTTCATTTATAATGAATTCTTTTGACTGTTAATTAATTTCAGACTGTTGTGGCCGAAATTAACCATGCTATTGGAGCTGAGGGAGTTCTAAGTGTAGAATGTAAGGAAGTTGTTTCTCAATATGGAGAGTTGATATGGGATCTCCTAGTATCAGGGGTAAGCTTCCATGCATTCTCTATGACGTTTTGCTGCTGTTTTGCCGCCTGTGATCTTTATCCATTTGCGTTTTCACTCTTTGGACCTAAATGAGTTTGATATTGATCTGCAGGTAAATCCTGGTGACATATGTTCACAAGTCGGTTTATGTTCTGTCCGCAGTGATCAATCTAAGAGGTCAGGAATCTTGCCTTACTGTCTGCTTCCATTGTTTGCCATTTTTACGATATTTGTTTCATTGCACATCAATTGGATAATAATGTGGAAGAATTGGCTGGACCGGCGATGATTCTTTCAGTTTCTCAAAGGCTGAAAGTCGGACACATCAATTCCAATCATAAGCAAATAAAGAAAATGAAAAATTTTGTTAAAAAATATTTGTCAAGGAACCTCTATTATCAAACTTATAGTTACTACCTGATTAATTTATTCTTTTGTCAATGGGAGAGTTTAGGTCTTGACTTCGCTTGCTTGCTATGCAACGTTTCTGGCTTCAACTGATTCATAAATTTATTTCTAACTCTATTTCTGGCAGTGCTGGGATTGAGATGGTGACTGAAAATAAACAGAATGAGATGTCAGCTACAGATACTCCTTTGTGTTCTTCTTGTCAGATGCTTGTTATCTGGGTTCAGAATCAACTAAAACAAAAGGCGACCAAGGAAAGAGTATTCAACTATGTGAATCAAGTAAGCCCTTTGATTTTATCATGTCTACAAGCTCAAGTTGTAGTTTATATATTTCAATTTGAATGGTGTAAACTAGACTAGACATATGTAGTGAGTGTTTGTGTTGATCATTGGCAGCTGTGTGAGAGTTTGCCAAGTCCATCTGGAGAATCAGTGATAAGCTGTAACGATCTTTCTCGGATGCCGAACATTTCCTTCACTATCGGAGACAAACCCTTCGTCCTCACACCAGAACAGGTTAGGATTTCCTACTAGCTATCATTAATATTACAGCTGAATATCTAATTGAACTACAAATTATGTTATTATATTACTATCTTAAGATTGAGACTAACTAATGAATTTTTGTTTTGTTCTTCAGTATGTTCTAAGAACTGGAGAAGGCGTTACAGAGGTCTGCCTCAGTGCGTTTATTGCTTTTGATATTCCTCCTCCAAAGGGTCCACTCTGGTATATTTCTTCTCCAAAAATATTTATCAATGTGAAATCAAATCATATATGCACTCACTTGAATGATAATGAAGAACAACCTTCACGAGTGAAGAGAGTTATATCAAATGATCAAAGGTTTTTACCTTTTACTAATTATACTAACTGCATGCAGGATTCTTGGTGATGTTTTCATGAGGGCATATCACACTGTCTTCGACTACGGAAACCTTCAAGTTGGTTTTGCAGAAGCTGCATAGTTACCACTTACCACTTATGGAGTAATATCTTAAGGAATATTTTCATAATTTCGTTTATGCATTGTAAATAAGCTGTTGTACTACTATGTAACTACTATACCTTAGGTTCACTTCATGTATTCACATATGTATGTATTCTGTATGTATTTATTTATCTATGCACGTATGATATAAGACGAGAAATATACACTTAAAAGTTTGTGTCCTTTTACGTTAAGAACCGTGTTCATTTCATTCAGAGTTCAGTCTTATTATAATACCCTCTTTCTAGCTGACGATGGTTGCCCTTGCTCATGGATGAGTAGTAAAATGCGCTATTCAGAATTTCTAGCCTAAGAAATTAAAGGGATAAATAAAATTGCAAAAATGATTTTAGAACAGGTCCAGAATGGTTTCTGATTTCTGTGAGAACAGACATACAGAATCGTTTCGGTCTGAAATAATTTAATTAACTTGATTTAGACGTAAACAAAATTTGGTTAAGTATTTTTTTAACTTTATTTCCATAAATATTTTATGATCTTTTTCAATCCCCTTGAGTCAAACCATTCTGATTGAATTGGCTTGGGTCCAATCATCATGTTAAAGGTAAACTAACCGTCTTATTAGTTTAGTGTCAAAATTTTGTTAAAAAAAGAGTGAAGTTCACATTTATTTGATTTTTTCAAAAGTGTTCACAAATTATTTTTGGCTCTAGTGGTTAATTACGTTTAATTAAAGATAAATCGTTCGAAAAAAAATCTAAATTAAAATCATGAAGAAAAAAAATCACAAGTTATTATGAAACCTTAAGTATCACATTTAATGAATTTCAGTTTTTTTCAGTATTTTGAAACCTTAAGATTGAATAATAAACATGGATAAATTAGTAAAAAAAAAAGGGATAATTGTCTTAACACTAATAGAAAGTATCAAAATGAAAATAAATAAAAAACGTGAAAGGAAACACTAGACTATTTCCCAAAGTTAAAAAAACATATAAATAAGAAAATTAAAAATTAAATAGAAAAAGAAGTCAATTTGACGATTGAACCAATTTAATCTAGATTATTAGGTTCTTTGAATTACTCTGACTCAATAAACACCACTAAAATCGCTTATTACCATTATCAAGTGTCTTTAAACGTTATTATTATTCAAGAAAAAAACAAAAATAAATGTATTTTAAGAGTTTTGCCACCATGGCACTGTTAAATAAAAACACAGTCACATACATGCAGGCAATATTTCCTTCCAACATATAATCTGTGTTAAATCCTCCAAACTAAAACAAAGAATCCCAAACTTTTTACCCCTTTTAAACTCACATTGGTGATAAATACCAATTATAATAATATACCAAACCAAAACCACGCAGGAGTTATGGCATCACACTGATTAAGAGCTGCAAAAATAAATTCCCATCACTCATCATCACTATCGTTGCCAAATATGGAGGCCACAGGAACATTTTGCTTCTTTGGAACATTTTGCTTCTTGGCACCAATCGTGCTCTGCAGAAAAGGAAAGGGGGAGTTAGTGTATAAGTATTTAGGCACAAATCTGGTTTCATAAGAATTCAAAATCATAATGAAGTGCTAGACTAAGCAAGTACTGGGTCAGCAGGGTTGAAACTGTTAAGACTTGAATTTGAATAAAACATCATGAACTGGATGGCGAAATCTATAAAAGTTGTAAGCATTCCAAACTTCAGATACTGGTTGGACATACCTTGGAAGCAGTGCCTTTAGAAGAAAACCCAAACTTCAAAGTATTTCGTTGCTCCTGATCTGTAAGTGCAGTAGCAGTCCTAGATTCCGAGGAAACTGAAACTGGTGCTGATCCAGACTCTTGCTGCAGTTGAAGCCGTTGCTGCTTTTGAGCATCAGCACTGATTGGCATCAAGGAGACCAAACAGGAACATAACTTGAAAGTAAAAATTAGGACATAAATTGATTCCTTTTCTGGCCAACACAGAACCACCCATAGCCAAAATTAAATGGGCAACAAGGGAATTAAAACAGTGTTGTCAACTACGCTATAGCGCTATTATAGCCGCTATTTGAAAGCATTTGTACTAAATGGTGTATGATGAAACAAGAGTGATTTATTCAAATTCAGCTATGCTATAGCGCTATAGCACTGTTACAACTGTTATTTAACAACAAAGAATAAAAATAAATATTTACACAGGCAAAAGGATACATTTGAGCAAACTTGGCCATTTCTCTCTCTTGACGCTGCTGCTCCCGCTTCTGCCTATCATCCCGACTACTACTCCCATGCATTTCCTTCATTTGCTTGAATCGCTGCATATTTAACATCAATGATTTTGCATTAGGTAAGAAAAGGAAAACTGAGGCAATTTGGAATCGAGTCAACAAAAGAGCCAAGTTTAGTGTTAGATAAACTGTCTACCTTCCTGTGATTGTGATCATAAGAGCTCAAGTGTGCTTCAAATTCCATTGCCAATTTGTATTGCTTGTTGCAGAGTTCACAGTAAAACACCTTCCGGATTTCTTTCACCTCAGTTTGAATTTTTTGCTCGCGTTCAGCTAACACCTGAATTTTCATAATGTGCACGAAGCAGGCAGAAGAAGCCACCAGGTAATAAAAACTGCAGGAAATTCTCAAGATCTTCCAAAGTTGATGGTTGCTTATGACATACCAATCCGGTAAAAAGACAAGCATATATGTAATATGCTGCCTTCTGCTTTAGGTGCAGGTTTGAGAAAATGTAAACATCAACCTCAACACTACTATATGATTTTGGTACTAAGAACAACTACTAAATAGTTATAAATCATACCTCACGTTTCCTCACATTCTCCTCTGTCTCCTCCAACTCAATATCGAGCTTTTTTCGCTGGACATTTTCTTCTGCGGTGAAAAAATCATCTTCCTCTTGTTTACCGACCCCCAACCTTGGATCTCTAATCCCAGATTTTATTGGCTCAGTTATTCCTGCATACAAAGCCCAGAAGATCAATTCAAAAACCCAAAATAAAGCATTTAAGTTTCAAAACACCAAAGTTAAATTACTTTCGGCGAAAGCATCCCATACATATATTGGGTATATATAAAATTAATACAAAGGTAGAAGAAAGTAAACTAGTTTCCATAATGGCCCATTACAATGTGGTAAATGCAAATACACAGGTGATTTAATAAGTAATCAAGCAGTAAACTAGAGAAAAATACAACTTTTCTTAAAACATTATTAAGAAAAAAGACCATGCACTTTGCAGAGCATTAGCTATGGTGATAAAGGTCGAAATTTCAATTATCTCAATTGCATACAAATATAAATCAATCATCGATAAAGAAGACAACATAAACCTATGTTGTCAATCTCGTATACGCGCCCAGCCCCAGAACTGTGGTGAGATATCCACTATTCTAATATTTTGATAATTATTGAATAATTAATACTATTCATCGAGTAATTAAGATTATAAATAATTAATATTGTATAATTATTTCTATTTATTTTCATAATTAACAAAGAAGGAAAAAGGAGTCTCAAAGGGAAAGACCCAAAGAGAGAAACAATTCTTCATTCATGAGACTTAGGCCCATCATTGGAATTTTAATAAAGCCCATTTTGCCAAACCCTGGATATTCTCATTATGCTAAAGCTAAACCCTTAAAAACAGTGCCTCTTATCTCCTATTGGCGCAGCCTACAAGCCATCGCTGCGCACCTCCGCCTCATTTGTTTCTTGTTTTCTTCCCTCTTCTTTCTCGCTTCTTTGTTTCTTATCTGCACGTGATGGTGCTGCCGGTACAGTGAAAAATATTGTGTCAAATGGGTTGTACAGTGACAGTACTGAGTTTTAAGAAAATTTCACCATCACAGCCGTTTTCAATACCAGTTGCTACATGAAAACACAACGCACCAGTGTTATACAATCGCAGGGCTCCATTCTGCACCACGATTCTGCGATTGTGCCACAATTAACTACCCTAGACAGCTACTAAAACAATCTTCACCATTGCTTATGACAAACTACTGGTGTTGATCTATGGAAAGCAGTAGCTCTGAAGACCCAAAAAAAGGCAAGCTTTGAATTATAAGTATTAAATTTTTATAAGGAATCAGATGTCAAAGAAAAACTTGAATAGAGAAAAAAAAACTGTTAGTTTATCAGTATCACAATTAGATTCAAGTCTTTTTAGATAGTTTTTCTTTCATTATACCCATTGATTAGGTATGAAGGAGAAAAGAGGGAAAAGGTAGAAGTAAAATAAAGGCAGGTTGAAAGAAGGGATTACAGAGGGGAAACGGGGATAATCAACACAAGTGTAGGGACAAGAAAATAAAACAATGGCTAATACATAAAGCCTATGTTTGATTTTGCATTGCATTATGTATTCTCGCATCCCTATGTCATTTGAACGTGATATTCTCAAAGCTAGAAAATGTAGAGTTTAGTAAACTCGAGTTTTTAAGGTTAATACAAAAACACACAAAGTGTGTGTTTTGATTTACTTTTGGGAGAGCCAAAAGTGATTTTGAAGAATTCATATTTATTTTGATATGTTTGTGGGTTCTCGATTATAATTGATTTTGCTTCTAGAATTGGATCTAAATTGAAACTATGATTTATAGCTTTTAACTACAAACGTGATTTTTCACTCAATTTTATTATTCAACTAACTTTCACATGAGCGTATCAAAACATAAAGCATTTTACTTCAAAATCGTGGTTAACTAAAATCATTTTTACAGAATCAATTCAATCAAAATCAATTTTTGCAATGGTAGAACTAATTAAACGCAGACAAAGTAGATCATGATTGAAGAGAGAAACAAGTAGAAAATTAAAGAAAATAAACCTTGTTCATCTTTGCCAAGACCCTTTCCTTTCCATCCCATCTTTTGGAGAAGCTTAAATCCAATATTAGATGATGTTAATTGTGTGTCTAGAGAAGCTTGTTCAACATTGTCCAAATCAACATTTTCAGTTGGCCTTTGGTTGATCGGCATGCGAAAATCCTCAGACAAATCATCAATTAGGGACTCCTCATATGCCTAAACAATCCAAATTAATTTCAATAATACAATAAATATGCTAAATTTCAAAGTCTTGTTAATCGACTAGTAAAAAAAAATAGAATAACGAATAGAACGAGTATGTTAGTGTTACCTTTTCCTTATAAAATTGCCTCCGGTCACGGGCACCGCCACCAGATTCATGCCTACCTTTGGTCCATCGGTGATCCATCTTGAAACGACCTAAGGAACAGAAAGAAAACATATGTTGTTAATTGCTATGGAATTGAATGGTACATGGGAAGGAATATGCGGAGAAAAAGGAGAGGGAAATTTGGACGGAATTTCTCACCGTTTCTGGCGGCCGACGACCAATTCCGGCTGCGTTGAGTTGAGTGCGACTCGAATCTAACTTGTTTCTTATACAAAGGCCAGAGCTTTTATTTGATCCAGCTGCTCACTTTTGTAGTTTTTTAGGGTTTTAAATGCGTTTATTGTTCCTCAATTTTATCTGTTTTTTTTTTTATGAAAAAATAAGAATAAAATATCTATTTTTGTATCTGAAATATAAATGTTCGTGTAGTTATTATAAGAATATAAATACAAATATATGTCACATGTGTGATTTTATAATAATATTTATCTTCTTATCTATGAAGAAATTATTGTAGTGCTCAATCTGGAATAAATCAAAAGGTTTTACATATTCCATATGACAATAGTTAAACTATCGAAGGCTTTGTGTGTAATTGGAGCTGTAGATCAGATATTGGTATAATTTTGGACGAACACGTGTTTGAAAGGGACTTATTGTTGGTATGTTGTGTTGTTTATAAATGCTTGCATTGGTAATGGTAGTGAGTGTAATTTTGTTTGATATGGATGTGGTATTTACAGCATGCATTCAAGTGGAGTTTCATGGGGTGACCACGACTTCACTTCACTTCTATGTCATTGCGGTTTTGCTTTATCTTGTTATCCTCGGATTCATAAGGGAATATCTCCAATAGTAAATTCATCACGGTTTATTAAATAGAGTTCATTGTTTAATTGATTCATTTTATTTCACATCATTTTCAATCAACTCATTCATTTTTTATTTCAATAGTTTAACTCTTAAGAATTATATTAGGTCTCACAACTTTAATTCATACATTAATATTTTATTTATATTTAACTTTATTACAACTTAAATATTAATTTAAATATTTTAATTAATATTCTTATACATTATTTTAATTTAAAATAAAATAAAATTCAACTTAAATTTTTATAATAATTTTTGTTTGAAACAATGAAAAAATAAGTAAAAAAGTATTGTTAATATAAGCTTAAATAAAAAAAATTGTGTAACAAAAATTATGAAAGAAAAAAGTAACAGTAAGAAAAACAAATTATTCTAATTAATAAGAAAATGTATTTCATATACAAATTAACGGTAAAGAAAAGCTAATGGTCATAAATTAAAAAAAAAAATTAATTGTCATAAATTAATTAAAAAAAAATAACGGTCATAAATTTATTATTATTAAATTGTGAAAGTATCATTTCTGATGTGACAGTTTGACACAACTGAATTTTACGTAATTTCACGTTGACGGACAAAAATATTTGACAACCGTTGAAGATGCTCTAATGTCTAATATTGACATGGATATCGTCGACTCGAATTTTCTACATTAATAAAAATTTATAATTTATTGCAATGTCATTGATTTAGATCATACAAATTAAAAATTAATTAATCAATTTTAAATAATCTCAATCATATTTTTAAATAGAATAGATCAAATTAATAATTGTGTGACACAGCTATCATTCAGAATCTATTTAGGGATGTCATATGTTTTGGATATTTCTCATGGTTTGATTTGGTTGTTCTTTTTTAGATTGTAATTCTAAAATTCCAAACCTTTGGATTGTTGCTGTTACTCTTGGAGCATTCCTTGTGCTTGAGGTGTGTTTTATACCATTTATAAAACTGTTTTTTTTTTACGTTTTAAAATAATTGACTTGAGAGTTATTTTTAATTATACTTTTTAATTAATATTATTTGCATTATTTTTAATATAATATTTTTTAATATGCATTTATGACATAGATAATACTTTAATATTTAAGAAAAATAATTTAATAAAAATAATTTTTTTTTATTTATACAATTTTCTTAATATATGTGAAATGATTAAATGACTTAATTATTTTGAGACGGAAGGTTATATGATAAATTAAAGAAGAATAAGAGACTATAAATAACTAAAGAATGACTGATTTGATATATTATAAATTAATGTGAGACTTCCTTCAAAAACAATTAATGAAAGGCTATTTTGAGTCTTTTTAGTTGATGAATTCAAAATTTTAAAAATAATTTGAGGAAAGAGACTAATTTAACCTAAAAAAAATTAAACTAGCAAGCAAAATATTTGTCATCGCTATAATTGAATACATCGAAAACTAACCAATTCAATTAGAGTAAATATTTTTAAATTCAAAATTTTGTAATTATATATGTAAATTTTAAGTGGTGTTTACCACTTCGTCTACTATTTAAAAA
>JBBPBP010000003.1:57139416-57156101 GCA_037974735.1 Cicer chorassanicum | reverse complement strand
TTTTTTTATTTAGAGTCTTTGCCTAATGTTTCTAAAAGACTTAATAGTAAGAGATAAATGTGTTCACACAATTATAATTTTTTAGTTTGATAATTGTATATTTGGAGAAAGAAAATAAAATTGTTTTGAACTCATATAAAATGTTGGTTGTGTTAACCTTTGATAGACAAATTAGCGGTAATAAAATATGTGATTTATTTAAGATGTTATGTGTAAAAAGAGGCAAATGAAAAAAATAATTCAAAACATATATTAAAAAAAGAAAAGAAAAATTGAGTGGAACATTTATTAATGATAGAAATAATATGAAGTTAAATCCACATGGAATTTACTACATGAACAACTTTAGTAAATCTTAAATCTTTTTAATTAAAATCACATTAGTTTTATAATTTTCATTAAAAAATGTAAACGTTACTAGAATACAACGTGTTATCAACGTGAAAATCTCTACACTTTTTGTGACTAGTCTTAGTCTTAGATGATCCTTTTGTGGTACATAGTAGTCGAATTATTTACCAAATGGTTTATGTAATATAAAAATCATCAAAGGAGAGTTACCCGGCAACAACTTTATTTGAATTGTGCGTCTAAAAATAAGAAATCAAAATAAATTTAGCGATTTCTTCCTTTAATTTATTTCCCTATGGTGTATGGTGCAAATAAACAAAGTGGACCCACAAAAGCACGGCGTAATCTGCCACGTGTTCGCTACATTTTGGAATGTGGGCCGCTGCCGACATGAACCTCACATCAACTTTATACCATGCATGTGGCAAACAATCTTTTCATTTTTTAATGAAAAATGAAATAAGCAGAGTCAAAACCAAACAAAACAAAACACCTAGCAAATTCTACCCACACGTTACGGTATGTCTAGTGCATAATACGCAGACCAACTAAACTATTAACGGAGAGTTGACCTAAATAACAATAAAGATAAATATTTAAATTGATACTACAAAAAAATATGTAAGACCTATATTGAATCTCTAAGAAATGATAAATACTTAATATGATATTAAAAAATTTAATATTTATTAAATTATTTTTTGACGAGGAAAAAAAATTATAAAAATTCACTAAATTGATTAACATTTTTGGAGTACAATCTTTTTTTTTTGAAAAATTCAAATTTTAAGTTTTTCTTTAAACATAAATCATAAATGTATTTAGATAAATTTAAATTAATTTTTTTTCCAAATATCTGTATTCGAAAAATATTAATTATAAATTTTTTAGAACATAAAAATGGTAGAATGCATAATTTTTTTAATAAAAAAATAAAATAAGTAATTTACGTAGTGTAAAAAAATTTTATTAAAAGAACATGGAATAAAATTTTCCTTTTAAAGTACGAGAGGGGACATCCGACAAATGATGATGGGCCTAACATGTATATAGTAAACAAGGTTTTTGAGTAGAGGTTTAAAGCAAAAGCTTTAGTTGTCTCTACCTTAGATCGGACATGCATTCAAACATGTTGGAGTGTATTTGGAAAAGGGGTGCTGATAGCAACCCTTGCTTATTAACCCGATTATCCAACTCACATTTTCGGCTCGCCCGATGTTGCTATGGCTAACGCTATATCGGCGCATATTATACTCCTAAGAAAAGAAGGCACATCATACACCCATGTCACAATTTCAACCGCTGAATGGATAATTTGGTTTTTTGTTTTTCTATTCTATTTTAAAAAATATGGTAAATTTCACTCAAATTGAGGTTTTAAGTTCGAATCACACCAACTAGTAATATCAGTATTTGTTAAGGTTTAAAAATTGAATAATTTGATTTTTTATACGTAGTTATTGTTGAATTTAGTCTTTTTATAATGTGTGATGTTACAAGATGACGTGCCATTTTATGTTATTTTCAAATTACCTCCACACAATTCATCTATAAATTTATTTTATTGAACCAAACTGATATGAAAATTCTTTGTTATAAATATCTATTAGTTACTTTCTGTCGATTTCCAAAACTAGTAATCCATGTATTTTCTCTTACTGCATGTTAATGTCTAAAGTTAACTTGTAATGAAATTGACTACCAAAAAAAAAGTGTATTCACTCCAATTTCATATCATATTTAGTGCTACCTGTGCTGATACGCGGCATGAGAGAACCAAAAGATGTCTATTATTACATTACATTTTTACAAAGTAGACTTCAAAAAAGTTTGTGTCCATATTTCATAAGCATTTGAGAGTTTTATTACTATGAAATCTCGTTTGCCTCTAAGAAAGCTAGCAAGCTATGGAAGCCCGTTTCCAAATTTCGAACAATTCTCTTCAGCCCTTCACCCCAACAACGTTGTTACTTGGACAACCCTCATCACCCAACTCTCCCACCTCAACAAACCCTTCCAAGCCTTAACCCATTTTAACCGCATGAGAAACACTGGCATATACCCAAACCAATTCACTTTCTCAGCAATCTTACCCTCATGTGCTCATACCAAACTCCTCACCCATGGTCAACAAATGCACTCTTTGATTTTTAAACATGGCTTTTTAAATGATACATTTGTAGCTACCTCGTTACTTGACATGTACGCTAAGTGTTTGCATGTATTTTTTGCTGAGAAGGTGTTCGATGAAATGTCCCAGAGAAATCTTGTTTCTTGGAATGCTATGATTGTTGGGTTTCTGAAAAATAAGTTGTATGGTCGTGCTATTGGACTTTTCAGGGAGGTTCTCTGCCAAGATTCGCTTGATCCTGATCAAGTGACTTTTTCAAGTGTGTTGAGTGCTTGTGCTGGTGTTGTTGATTTAGATTTTGGGATTCAGGTGCATGGGAGTATTGTTAAGCATGGTTTGATTTCTTTGGTTTATGTGAATAACTCTCTGGTGGACATGTATTGTAAATGTGGAATGTTTGATGATGCAACCAAGTTGTTCTATAGCGCAGGAGATAGAGATGTTGTTACGTGGAATGTGATGATAATGGGATGCGTTCATAATGAAAATTTTGAACAAGCTTGCAGGTTTTTCAATGCCATGGTAAGGGAAGGCGTAGTACCTGATGGGGCTTCATACTCTTCCATTATTCATGCTTCTGCAAGTATTGCAGCATTGGCACAAGGCTCCTTGATCCATGCCCATGTCCTAAAAACTGGGCATATGAAAAACGCTTGTGTTTCGAGTTCATTGGTGACAATGTATGGCAAATGTGGGAACTTGTTTGATGCTTATAGGGTCTTCCAAGAAACCGAGGATCGTAATGTGATTTGTTGGACGGCCATGATAGCAGTTTGCCACCAACATGGCTGTGCAAATGAAGCAATTGAGTTATTTGAGGAGATGCTCAAAGAGGGTGTTGTGCCAGAATACATTACTTTTGTCTCTGTGCTGTCAGCGTGCAGCCATACTGGAAAGGTTGATGATGGTTTTAAGTACTTCAATTCTATGGCTAACATCCATAACATTAAACCCGGACCTGAACATTATGCTTGCATGGTTGACTTGCTTGGTCGCGTTGGTCGATTGGAGGAGGCATGGAACTTTATTGAATTGATGCCGATTAAGCCTGACTCATCTGTTTGGGGGGCTTTGCTCGGAGCATGTGGAAAATATGGTGATGTTGAAATGGGACGAGAGGTTGCGGAGAGGCTTTTCAAGTTGGAACCAGATAATCCAGGTAACTATGTGTTGCTTTCTAATATCTATACACGACACAGGATGTTGGATAAAGCTGATGAAGTCAAGCGATTGATGGGGATCAATAAGGTAAGGAAAGATATTGGATGTAGTTGGATCGATGTTAAAAACAAGACTTTTGTATTTACTGTGAATGATAGGTCACATTCAAGGACACGTGATATTTATGAGATGTTGCAAAATTTGAAGGAGTTGATAAAGAAGAGAGGATATGTGGCTGAGAAGCAGTTTGCAACTAACATTGTAGAAGGGTCTGAAGAGCAGAGTTTGTGGTCTCATAGTGAGAAATTAGCTCTTGCATTAGGTCTTCTGGTTCTCCCAGCTGGATCTCCAATAAGGATAAAGAAGAATTTGAGGACTTGTGGTGATTGTCATACTGTTATGAAGTTTGCTTCTGAGATTTTTCGAAGAGAAATTATTGTGAGAGATATCAACAGGTTTCACCGTTTCACAAATGGCTCGTGCTCTTGTAGAGATTATTGGTGATTGAAGCGCTGACCAAATGAACACAAAACGTATTTGTTTTGACATCAAAGGCATGTTAAAGCATCAAAGCAACAAATTTTATGTCTATGTTTGAAAATCCATTGGAGATCTCTTAACTTTAGTTTGAAAGCAATACATATATATTGATGGGTTTCAAAACACACCAGTAACTTTGAAATGTGGAGGGCATTTTGGGGGGCTGCCATTGAGCTTGTAGTTTCACTTATATATTCTTTGCAATTCTGTCTGTTGTTGGCAAGTGGGGGCAACCTTCAATTGTGGGGAAAGACATTGTACAAACACAACTGTTTGAGAGTGACAACTGATAACTCGCAATCCCTTCAGATTTTGTTGTCCAAACTTTTCTTCTAAGGATCAATTTATACTATGTTTGGACTTTGGATGCATGGCGACATGTGAAAAATAACTTTTCATTGATTGGTGTTATGAAACTGATCTAAGCATATCTTTAGGCTGCTATGCTATCCAAGATTAGCGACTTGGACGAATCCACAAAACAATGTCCTCGTTAAGTAGGCCCAAGATTCAATGTGCCTTAAAAGCTAAGCTCCAACCCAGTGTAGGCTAATCTGCACCCATTATAGGCTAATCTGCACCCATTATTGACTTGGAGCTCACTCTACTACTAAGCGAGTTGCTTGGAGATAAACCCTTATCTGGAAACATACTTCAACCTAACTAACTTATCAGCATAAAGATACGCCTTTTGGAAGTCCACTTATAACATGATTTAAATAGTTCGTAACAAATTCTATACCTTGACTCCTATCCATAAGCAAGTAGCTCACGGATCATAAGACTCCTAATCTCTCGTGAGGATATCTGAAATGGGCGGATCTTGGGCAACTAACACCTCTATAAGGGTACAACTTCCCAGGTTTGATAATCGCACTTTCACTCAATATTACTGCTATCTTGCATGCAATTACGATCGGAGGGGGTGAGTAGGATTGCATCGTCAGTCTTGCTCCAAAACAAGAGCTCGAAACCTTGCATGCAAATGGGGTCGGGGATGAGTTATTGTATGATCACGGCGGACATTAATGTTGGATCTTCTAGATTCCCGACTATTCAGTTCCCCTCAATTTCAAGGAACTCATCTTCCTGTTGCACATACATCTGGTTACTGCTTTACATGGTATGGCAAGACCAAATCCTCAAATGTTTAGACTCCACATGCCAATGCAATGTGCTCCAATGTATTGTTATCCTTGACAGTCTTTTATGAACCCATCAGCTGTAGGATTAAATGTCAGTGGAACAGCAGGACTTATGTAAACCATGCTTCAGCCCCTAAGTTAAAGGATCCAATGCCTATTGTGAACACACGAGTTAAGCAAAGCAACAATGACTTCCTGTAACTCAACAAATCACATGTCTACCCAGGTCTGCTTGCTTCTTGAGATTTTATACAAACATATCTCCTTTTCTGCTTTTGTAGATTTTGATTTTTGTGTTCTCTTTGTTATGCTAGGTGAAGCAACAACTGGTGGACTTGAACAATCAAATTTGGTACTCGACAGTGGTCATGCCTCATCGACAAATGACAAAGGAGGTGTTAATCCCGGTAGAGAAGACAACCTTGTGATCAATAAATCTCATGAGTAAGTATTACTAATATTTGAAGTTAAAGGAGTGTCTTATTGGAACAACTTAGCGTTGTACTTGCAGGGTATGACTGACTGGCTAATTAAAAAGAATATAGGCTTTCAGAAATGAGTCCAAATTCTCTTGATTTCTTCTCTGTAAGTTCAGTCTAGAGTACCACAGAGGATATTTGAAAGTCACTGAGGTTGGGATTCCAGTTTTTGACTTGCCAATTTATACAGATTTTGGCATCTTTGGAGGCGGAACTTATTTGTACATTCACGTAGGACTATTTAGTCAAATCAATACCATAAAAATGTTACATATCCAAGTTTCTTAGAAACATGCATTCAGATGTTTGATTCACTCTTCGAATTAAAGAAAAATATATAATAGTTAGAAACAGAGAAGTGGTGCCATACATATTTTAATATTGGAGAATTTCTTATGTGCGTGTAGAGTGTACTGAGATTAAGACACTTGTGCTAGTGTGATGAACCTGTATAGGTTACATTTATTCTTGCATGACATAATTTTCTTGGCAACTAGTTCCTGGACATATCTTTCTCACTCCACTACCAATGAATGCCCCTTTCAGCCTTTCCATCGTACATCATCCACTTTTCCAGCATGATAAGAAGTTCTCATTTTCTTGGTCTAGATTAGCCACCTAAAGTAATGCTAAATATTAATTGAATTTTATCGTAACTCTCATTTAACTCTTCAAAACGGCAATCATGCTACAAAATCCTTGTGAAAATGAATATGGTGGTGTAGAGTGAAGGTTCTCTAAGCCGGTAAAGAAAATGGGAATAAGTACATAAACAGTTTTTTCAAGTATAAAAACCAACAAGTATACGCAGGACGACTGTGAGAAAGAAAGCATTTAACTAAATTCTGTTAACTTATTCAGTCTATCACATTACTCATTACTTGACTTTAGTATTGTCTTTGGCTTGTGAGATGGTTTTGGAGGTTGTTGGAGATTTACCAGTGATAGCTTTCTTTGCTTCCAGCAGTGACTGTTACCTTATTTGCTTGTTTTTGCTTTTGTGTTGCCTACGTAAAAAATAATGAAAATTGGATTTTGTCTCCACAATTAGACTTGTACCTCCTCATTTATAATTTTTATCGTTTAACTTACTAAAATACTTTAAGTTAATAGCAAAATTAAAACAAATTCGGATATCTTGATCAACCTTCTCAAATTTCCGAAAATGTAATTTTATTTTTCTGAATTTCTCTAATTGGAAATTCCATTTTTGAATGAAATTTCCGATACTTGTTTTCAACCGGAAATTTTATTTTTGAAATTTTCGGTATTGAAATATATCTACCGAAAATTCGATTGAAAAGGTCCACAAGTCCCAATTTTTTTACTAATGAATTATGATGTAGGGTGTTGTTTGAAAATGTTAATTTACTCATTCATTGATGTTAGGAACTCATTATGGTTTAATTTGATACATTGAAAAGAGTCAAATGATAATATGTCTCAAATACTAATTGAAAACGAAAAGAAAACTGAAGGAAAAAAAATAGTATTTAAAAGAATTATTTCAATAGTGAAATTCCTTTAAGAAAATATTTTTTTTAAAAATACATAATAAAAAAATAAAATTACATATCGAAAATTTCAAAACTTTGAAATTTTTGACAGAATAAAATTAACCACTGAAAATTTCAAAATTAAATTTTTTAAGCACGAAAATTGTTGACGAAATTTCGAGTACACAATTTACACTACTAGAAATTGTGTCTTGAAATTTCCGGAACACAAATTACCCAATCGAAAATTTTAAAATACAATTTTCGATAGTGTTAATATGTGTACCGGAATTTTAGGGGGGAAATTTAAGTACTGAAAATTTTGGTGAGGGATGCGATTTTGGAGCAATTTTTTTACCTTGAATAAATTAAAATGAATAGGATAAAATTGAATTTCTTATATATTGAAAATATAAGTCAAGTCATGGAATACCAAATTCAATTTTTAAAAAATAATTAAAATTGAAAAAAAAAAAACTCTATGAAAAGCGGCCCAATCAAGGGTCGATAACCCAATCAAACCCACTGTCTTACCCGCTAAACTATTTTACATGCAATTCGCGAGGATTATACCATGCACCCTCACACATATACTTGTCACCCCCTCAAAACACATGAAAATACAATTTTATCCTTTTTAACAATTTATAATAAGTTTCAAAATTGATAGTTTCGGAAGTTTTAAATTTTTGAAATAAGGATTATATTTCGAAAATTTGGAAAGTTTCGAAAGTTTCCAAATATGAAAACTTTCAAAAAATTTCAAGTATGGGAAGTTCCGAAATTTTCCTATTTCGAAAGTTTTGAATTATTTGAAAGTTTCAAAAATTCTGAAATTTTCTATTTCGGAAGTTTCGAATTGTTCGAAAGTTTAGAAAATTCTGGAAATTGTCATTTCGAAACTTTAGAAACTTTCGAATATTTTGAAAAGAGGGGTGACAAAATGAGAAGTTAAAAAAATTGAAGATTTTATAAAGGGCAAAATTGTATTTTCACGTTGATTGAGGGGGTGACAGGTTTAGATGTGGGAGTGCATAGTATAATCCTCGCGATCCGCACATATCGATGATATAATCCGTCAAAAATTGGGTTAGGATATCTCACAACCAATTTTGATCCAAATCCACCTATAATCAACCGATACTTAGGTCTATGTGTGCAACATGATATGGAACCAAATCAAAAAGGGAAATTCTTGAGTTGGTATCCAACAATGCATTATTGGCTCAACAAAATGTAATATCTCTTTCTATTTAAAATTTTAGGAAGCATTGATGGTGAATATTATCAAAAGTTTTTCATCTTAATAGAAAATTATAGTGACGTTTATTGGAATACTCTTTTAGATATTTCTATAGTACAACGGCTATTACAAAATAAACAAGAGGACCATGTAAGGTTTGAAGAAAATTGTATTGATCATTTGACAAAAGGATTAATAAGAGAAAAAGTTTTATAACCACAAGAGGAATGAGACTAATGTCCATGAATTAATTTTCTCTAATAAAGAAAACACGACCAATTATGAACAAGGGATCTCAAGACATAGGTTCAAAGAGTAATATATAACAACCTTTATGGATTTCAATTTTAACAGAGTTTTTGTGAAGTCAATGTATGTATTTATCTACCAATTAGTTTTTTTTCAATAAATTTTTATTACATGGAATTGAAACTTGTATTTATATACTTGTGGTAGAGACACAGTCATGTTGAGGACATAAAAATTATGGTTGACTTATAGGTAGTAGTGTATTTTGTAAATTAACCATCTAATAGGTCCAAGCAGGGGCGAAGTTTAGTGTTGGCTACTCCATTTATTCTATTAGACTATCCCATATTTTTAATAGGTTAGTATATTTTTATATTTAATTACTCTATTAACATATATTTAGTTATTTCAAACAAGTTATTTAAAAAAAATTACTAAAAAATAAGATATTAAAAATTATTATTTGATTGTTAAATTTATTCGTTTTGTTTTGACATTTTTAATCTCTACCGCAATCATAACTATATAGAAAACTTTTTTGAAAGTGAGAATTGTCAAGACAATACTTAAAAATATAATTAACTATGAATCTTTTTATAAATAACTCAATTGCATATGTAAAAAAAGACATTGATAGTCTATTTAGTCAAAAATCAATTGTGAATGAAGTTATTTATTTGAAACGTCGTCAAACTCATTTTTTCTAAATGAAGTTATTTATTTGAAACGTCGTCAAACTCAATTTTTCTAAATTAACATTCGTAAGTTTTTATTTTCTTTATTATGCTTTAGTTTAGATTTTATATACAAATTTATTGGATTTTTTTATTAATTAAGTTTAATACATTAATTTAAAAGTAATTTTATATTTTTCTTTAAACTTGACTTCTTGTTTCTTTTTAAAAAAAAATATTTGACCTCTTCCTAAAACTAATTCTATCTATGCCACAGATCCAAGGATGATTGAATTATATATTGGGTTGTCTGATGTCAGGCACTAGTTTTCTTGAAAGTTTATTTCCTTTTTCTTTTTGAGTTTGATTAGACCCTTTATTCAAAATCTTGAGTATACCCCAAGCTCAACACAAAGGTGCTAATGCATATTAGAATCTCAAATAGTTCATGTCCAGGCGCAAGCTTCATCCCAAAATCAAATGTAATCATGTTAATGTTAATGTAGCAATAAAGTTTACTATCATTTCCCACTACAAAGCTAAAGTGATAAATGTAATTATTTAAGGATGGGGTACAAAGGAACATTTCAACCAGACAATACTTTTTTTGATATAATTGATAGGGGGGGTTAAGGGCTTGTATGACATTAAAAACACTTTTAATTTAACCTTGTTATTGAAGTCAATGTCAATTTTCTCTGTTAATTTGTTCTAATAATTATGTCACACACACTACACTTACTAGATGCTTACATGTACTTACTTCACTTGGTAAATTAAATAACTAATTTTTCTGACTAAAGAGAATGAAATCTAGAATTAACTAAATAGTAATGATTATTAGTTGGATCTTAATCTTCCATATGTAGAAAGAAACGTCATGAAAGAGACACTCATGTTTCCTTCATCATCGCTTATTGTTTTGACAAGACAAAAAGATAACCAAGTTGTTGTTAACTAAAACACAAGAAATTTGCATGTGCTTATGTTTCCAACCTCTCTTAATTGGTCAATTAAGAAGGATCAATAACTTAGGGTCTTCTTAAATTGAATTAAACTTGTAAACATTACTAATTTCATTAATTCATTTATCCAACAAACTAAGGTGGGAACTGGTTGGCCACATATTCTATTTCATCATATATAGTTTGTACTATTAATTTTAGTCATAGGAATTTCCTAATTAATCAAACTAAGGAAAATA
The DNA here is from genome assembly GCA_037974735.1 of Cicer chorassanicum. NCBI lineage: Eukaryota > Viridiplantae > Streptophyta > Magnoliopsida > Fabales > Fabaceae > Cicer > Cicer chorassanicum. The sequence continues at coordinate 57,145,428 of JBBPBP010000003.1, read as the reverse complement.
TATAATATTTGAATCTTAAAAAAAAACCATAGAAAATACTAAAATTTACATTTATTCATAAAATTGTGATAGAATGTTATTGCTAGATCTGCTTAATTTGCAATGATAAATACATTTCTGGCTTCTAGAAAAGACACTTTAATTTTTGGTGGGAACTTTGACAGTGACCAAATTTTGCTAAGTGATTTTAACTTGAAAGTGGTTACAACTATTTAAACAGTTATTTGTTAATTATGTTAATCATATTATTTTCCAACATGATAACACAATTGCAGTTACACTAACTAAGCAAAGATGAATGATCTGATATCATGAAATTATGAATTATTATCAATTGCTCTTTCTTGTCAATTAGTTGTCTGATGTAAAGATTAGATGTGAAAAAGCATGTTTTAAAGGATAATGCATAGGCATCTTATTAGTTTTTCAAGGGCAAATAGATTATGTCTCCTTCTATTTCAAAAATGCTCATTATGATCTTCCAAATATTTCCATATACATGAATTTTACTTCATAAATTTCCCATCATCATAGTTGTAAGCGTTTAGGCTTTCAAATCACACCTTTTGCTTTAATTAGATGCCATTTTAATATTGTTAAAAATGATTAAAACCTTAATTAGTACTACTTGTTATTAAAGCCTCCCATATGAAGAGGGTTTCTGTTCCCACACACTTAGTCAATAGTATTGGCGATGAGCATCATTAGAGTACAACTATGTAATACACTAAATTTTCAGGCACACCAAAAAAATTTGTATAGTATAAAAAAATTATATAAAAAATGTAATGTAAAAAATTATATAGTAAAAAAAATATAAAATTTGAGTTCTTCAATGTTTTTTTTTTTAGTTCTAAATTTATAAATTATTGGACCCATAGAATTGAATATGTATAAAAAGTGAGGGTCATTTTTTTTTTAATTTTTTTTTAATTTTTATCTTTGTACTAAAATTAGAATCCTAAAAAACAAAAATATTTTGTATTTTGAATATTTAACTTGTATAACTAACTAATTAATGACATTAATAGCGCAATTTAAAATTTTTGCAAAATCACAGTTTTTCATTGTGATTTTGTTAATCCTATAAATGACATAATAATTGACATTGATAATTTAATCTCAAATGAATGATGTAGATTATTTAAAGATGATTTGGTAAAGTTTCAATGTAAATGTAAATTGACCATCTCAAATTAATGGTCGACATCAATTAATGAGTACTCCTTAGTCCCTCGAATCTCAAATATAAGTAAAAATTTATTAAAAATATTTAGTATATTTGATCTAAATTTTGAATAAATATATGAATTATTTTATTAAATTTTTTATTTATTTTTTGAGATCGAAATGATATAATTTAAAATGCACGAAGATGAGATGTTAAGATAGGCTTTGTAGAATAAATGTATATGGCAGCTGTTGTAGATTTTTTTTGGGAACCAATATAAAAAATTTTATTTCAATTGGATCTTGATTGATTCAATGACATGTATGATATGACATGGTTGTATAGGTTCAGTGATCAAATGTGTCATTGGTCTTCGTATTCTTTATTGACTACATAATGCTGTTATGTTTCTTATGAATTGTTCCGTACTTCTTGTATTTTACCATTTTAAGTATTTTCAACTTCATTAAACCTTTTAACACAATTTCTCTAAGGGCTGTCATCAAATTTAGATGCTTTAAGCGCATCAATAAAATTATGCTTTTATAACTATTGAATATAATTCCTTTTTTTATTATTTTTTTTGAAAAAATATTAATGATTATTTAATTTATTTTGTGACATATTATTGAAATTTTAATTTGGAAAAATTATATTTTAATATTTTTGTTTAATAAGATATCTAATAACATAAATTATCTTAATTAAAACATTTTTTCAATTTTATTTTCTTGTAAGTTGTTGAAATTTTTTATCAACTGTTAATATTTTTTTGAAATTTATTTGTAAGTCAATTCATTTATTCATGAAAATCATGTGTGCACATTTAATTCATATTCTTTAAATTTTTCATAAATATACTTCTAATCATTAAAACTTTTCTATGCTGAGTTATTTATTTTTTGATTTGTATCAAATAACTAAATTAATTTCATGTTCTTGTATCATAAATATTTAATAAAGTAGATTGATTAAGTTATTGACCAACAAAACTTAAATTTAATATTACTAACTAAGGAAAAATAATAATTTTGGTGCTCCTGAAAAGTGGGGCCCTAGACGGCCGTTCCTCCTGCTCTTACTTAGGGGGACTCCTGATTTCTATCATTAAATTTATTTAAATAAAAAGTGAGATATTAAATATTTTTAGATAAAAATAATGATGGAAGATTTTATTGTAGCAATTTAAAAATTTAAATACTAAATTGGATCAATGTAGTTACTAATTATTATAAGAAGACAAGTTTCCTATCGATAAAAGAGATCAAATGACGAACCCAAAAAAAAGATAGAGATCAAATGTATTATTAGACCTTCTAATCTATTTCAACACTTATATTCCACGCATTTAAATTAAGAAAATCAAATACAGTTTTCTAAAGGGTGATACATTAATATTATATATAGTCATTCTTTAATCTCTTATTTATATCACTATTCATTGGACCTTAACAATAAGCTTAATTTTAGGCATGGCCTGCAAAGATTAATATCGCATATTCCCATGGACAATAAGGCCACACATTTCTTTTCTTATCTAAGAAGTCCTCCTGGCTACAAAATATAACCGGGGACCAGAAGATTACTAAAATTTCCATATATATATATATATATTTCCAGAGTAAATATCCCAGCTCAGCATTTATGAGACAAACTAATTGAGTAATAAATATAGAGCATAGTGTCGAAGCGATTTTGGATTAGATTTGTCTCAACTATTGTCTCCCTCTGATTAATTAGAACGGTTCAAGGTAACTTAACATACCTATTGGCTCTTACCTAGTGACCAACAAGGCCCAATTAAATAAAAGATAAAAACTTAAGAATTTATAAAAAAAAAAAACATATACCATGAATTAACATGAACTACACCTTCCTCCCAGAGGAATTAAGCTTGACTGAACTATTGAAATGAACATCATATATAGAAGAAATGTCACAAATTCGATATTCACTAAAAATCATATTACTAACAATATTAACATTAACTATTAAAAAAAAAAAATCAACTACACCTTCCATACATGCGTGTTTCTTGTACAATAATCCTTAGTCTCTATTATGGCAGCGAATATTTGCCTCTATATAAGACTAAACGTTTTATCATAGTTTATTTATTTATTGTTATAAAAACAATGGTGATTCATTTGTCCTAGAAACATAGACATATCAATTTTGATTTAGGGGAAGGGAAAAATAAATAAACGGGACGACTAGAAAACATTGGTTCAATTATATATGTAGCTGACCAAATTATTAATTTTTGTCATTACTAATTAAATAAAACCCAATTGTTTATTTTTGCGGTGAATATCCAAAGGACAACGAAGCCGACACATATTATATGCGTAAATAGACAGCAAGAGTAATGGAGCTTACAAAATAAATTTCAATTTTAATTTGGAGTTTGACTTAGCTGAACAGCTCATATGTGAATTATTATAAGATAAGAATACATGAGCATGATGAGGTATGGATTATGTTGATTAGAATTTTAGAAGCATCTTTGCATTGAAAATTTAAATACAAATTCCAATTCCCAATTGGGTGGCTGAATTAGGACATAACTTATATAGACAGGCGATCATAGAAAAGATATGAATATTAATTAATATTAGTAATATTATTATTGAGAAGAGAAGATACTATTTGAGTTCAGAACGTGTTAATTAAAAAAACAAATCACTTGGAGACAAATTACTATTTTGGCAGCTTCTGTGTCATGAATAACTCGCGGAGAATATTGTACAATTTGTGCCATCTCAGAAAGACAAACGATAAGTTTAATTCATTATGCGTACACAGTGTCCCATAATTACTTATATTCCAAAGATATATAACGTCATTATAATATTTCATTAAAAAAAATTAATTTAATTGATGGCTAAATGATTATATAAATGTATACCTTATAAATGGTTATTTTATTTATAATTTGTTGAAAGTATAGAATATTTTACATTTTAATAATGTATTAAATATATCAACTTTTAATATTTATAATTTCAAATTGCGTTGGTTTAGATATATATCGTTGAAACTCAAGATCTTAATTTGTTGTCGTTATTTATGTTAAATTTAGATCTCATCATTAAAAATTAGTTCAAAAACTTTGACAATGTAGTGTCAAATACAATTTTAATTCAATAATTTGAAATTAATGAAGCCAATGTCTCGACATAAATTGGTTCTTCTTAATTATATGTAGCTTGTGTCCTAATTATGAGGAGTTTTTTTTAGCATAATTATATATTTTAGACACATATATATACTTTTTTGTTTATATATATTTTGTTACGTAAGAAGTACTATATATTAACTAAATGAAACTAAGTGGGTCAAATCTCACCTCGATAGTTATTATATCTAAAATTAATGCCATTGTTTTAATTTACTTTTTCGAATCCTTTATATATACATGAAGAAAACTAAAAAACAATTTTCACTATTAGAGATTATTGCATAATTTCTTCTTATTAGGCACTTTAATTTATATTTATATACAACTAATAGTCATTGTGAATTGTTAATTTTAAACATGCATTTTACTTTTTATAATATTTTAATTGTGTATCACAATTAATGATGCTTTGGAATTTGGATTGTGTTAATATTTTTATTTGACGTCCATCAGAATCGATCCAACACATGTGGATGTCTAAAACGAATTTTATTATGAGCTGTAAAGTGAATTTTTTAAATTTTAATTTGACATCACTAAATTAATATAATTGATGTCATGTGATTTTTTTTTCAATTAATTTAATATTGTTGAGACAATATTAAATTTAGAAAACATTTAAATGTTTTAATTTTAAAAATATTCAAATATAAGGTTTTTTACTAAGTAATGTTTTTTTAAGGTTTTTTGATTAAATACATTTTTTATTTTTCTATAAAAGTCTAAAATGATTATTTTAGTGATTTTATCTTCGAATGCGTCCTAACGTCCATCCTTGTGTGAATTACCATATAATATAATAGCATGCATGTTAAGTTGGTAACGAATGATATATACTACTACGTACTATATTATATATACTACTAAGAGCATTTTATTTATCGATTACCCGTTAGATTCCTCATGCAACTAAACTCAAAATGAAAATGATGAAATAAACTTAATTAAGAGGAGGAGTCCTCCATTGATGACACGAATCTCATTCAAAGAAATGACTATAATTGACTTTATTTACCGAAAGTCAAAAAGCTTATGGCTTTTCGGATATCATTTTCTTTTGTGTGATTTTGTCCCTAGAGAGGGGAAAGGCTAATAGAAAAAATATATCTTTGAACAGTTACTTCTTCAAACACAGAATCTTTTTATCTTTGTCTCATAATCATTAAGTTATTTTTTATACTATTGTATGTCTGTGCAATATCTATCTCCAAGATGAATATGATGCCTAGTCATTTTTGGTCTCCCATTCGGTAGTATTTTGAAGTGGGACAAACTCTTTATGAATTTGTCCTCTAAGGTTATTTTCTTGTGGTTAGATAGAAGGTTTCTTGAAAAAAGATGGATAGACTAGTACTCATAAGATAAAATAATCTAAAATTAAATTTATTTAAAAATTAATTAAATATGAAAAAGGTATATGTCATTAACTAATTAAAAGAGGACCAAATATAATGAAAATAAAATAAAATATACACTTAAAATTAATGTATTAAATTTAACTAATAAGAAAATTCACAATATTTTTTTACTTATATAAAATATAAATTAAAACAACAGAAAAGAAGTAACAACTTTAAAAATTTGAGTTGGAAGACGCTTTAAAAAATTAAATTCATTTATAATTGACGTATTAAATAGACTTTAATGTCTTTTTCAATGG